>SJXQ01012582.1:19026-86507 GCA_006408695.1 Aepyceros melampus
TGGGCCTGCCTTTTGTGCCCTTCCCAGGACCAGGTAGCTCAGGTGTTTGGCGAGCACAGTCGCGTGGCTTATCACCTTTTCCTGCTGCTCAGTTTTCTGGGTGTACTCCTGGCAAATTTTATCAGGCAAATTGTGACTGTCCCACACTCCAAGAAGTCTTAGTTAGCAAAGAAGCCTGCTTGCAGTTTGGTCAGTAAAGTCTCTCCGGGGCTGTGATTGCCATGTTCCAGCCCTTATGGCTCTGGCTGCCTGTCGCCAGCGGGGGATGGTCTGCAGCCAGCCATTTCTGTTCCATCCTTTGTTCTGTGAGCAGTCCTGGCGGTATTTTATGTTTTAGCTTTTCGCGTGGTTAACTGTCCCACAGTCTGGTGTGCTAGCCTGAGTTAGTTCACTCTGGTTACGCGCGGGCGTTCCAGCCGATTCTTAAGAAGCGCTGCCGCCCGCGTCTCACACACCTCCTTGCCCTGCTCCCACTTGCTAGTGGCAGATACAGGCATCTGCTCTGCTTCTCCACTGGGGGAGTTACCGTTGGGCTCATAATCTGTTGGTCTTAATCACCCATTTGTTTTTCTTCCCTGTTATGTTGCCCTCTATGCTTCCAAGACTTGCCACAGATTCGGCAGTGAGAGTGTTTCCCGGTGTTTGGAAACTTCTCTCTTTTTAAAACTCTCTTCCTGGGACAGGACTCCTTTCCCAGGATGGAGCTCCCTCCCTACCTCCTTTGTTTATTTTTTCATCTTTTGTATTTTTCCTACCTGTTTTTGAAGACAATGTTCTGCTTTTCTGGATGCCTGATGTCCTCTGCCAGCATTCAGAAGTTGCCCTGTAGATTTTACTCAGTGTTGAGATGTTCTTTTGATGAATTTGTGGGGGAGAAAGTGGTCTCCCCGTCCTATTCCTCTGCCATCTTAGGCGCCCTCTCTCAATTCACTATTCTTAAGCAGACCAGAAAATTCATCTTTATTCATTTTCATAGCTTCTTTAAGTTTTTTTATTCTCCTTTACTGCATCCCAAGGAACAGTTGAGTTTTTGTCTGCTATTTTAGATGTTGTATACCCTATTTTTTCTTATAACATTCACACTCATATTCATATATCCTTATTAGTTCTTTCATGTGTCAATACTTCTATTTTACATTTAAAAATATTGTTTTATCTCCATATTAATCTATCATGTCTAAATTTTAGTTCTGGGTTTGATGCTTCCCTTTTTGTTTTTCTCTGGTTCTAGGTTTTTAAAAAGAGAACAATAGACTTTACCAAGATATTTGATCACATTCTTTTCTCATCTCTTGTAGAAGTTCCTGATTTCTCTTATTTAGAAATTTCTCTTATTTAGAACTTTCTCCAAAAGCACATTGAAGGTAGTATCTTTATAAGGTAAACACGAGGCTGTGTATGCCTCTTTTTTATTAAGCCATTTTTTTAATGAAAATATAACTTGATATAAAATTCTTAGTCCAAATTTCTTTTCCATCAATACTTTACATATAGAATTTCATTCTCTTTTTACATTTGCTATTGCTACTGACAAATCTAACAACTATTTTAGGGGGGAACTTGTGTCCTTCACTTGGAAGAAAGTGCATCTGGAAACCCTTTGTCTCCTCAATAGGAGTGAACCATGAGTGAAAGTGAAAGTGAAGTCACTCAGTCGTGTCCGACTCTTTGTGACCCCATGGACTGTAGCCCACCAGGCTCCTATGTCCATGGGATTCTCCAGGCAAGAATACTGGAGTGGGTTGCCATTCCCTTCTCCAGGGGATCTTCCCAACCCAGGGATCAAACCCAGGTCTCCTGCATTGCAGGCAGAGGCTTTAACCTCTGAGTCACCAGGGAAGAACCATGAGTAAATTGATGTTATTAGCTAATTAGACCAAAACTTTGCTCTCACATCAATCTTTCTCCACACATTGAATGCCTATTTTGACTTAAGTACTGCTTTAGGCTCTTCATAGGTGAACATCCTTTTCCAACAACACAAGAAAAGACTCTACACATGGACATCACCAGGTGATAAATGTTGAAATCAGATTGATTATATCTTTGCAGCCAAAGATGGAGAAGCTCTACACAGTCAGCAAAAACAAGACCAGGAGTTGACTGTGGCTCAGATCATGAACTCCTTATTGCAACATTCAGTCTTAAATTGAAGAAAGTAGGGAAAACCACTAGACCATTCAGATATGACCCAAATCAAATCCCTTATGATTATACAGTAGGAGTGACAAATAGATTCAAGGGATTAGGTCTGATAGAGTGCCTGAAGAACTATGGACAGAGGTTCATGACATTTTACAGGAGGCAGTGATAAAGACCATCCCCAAGAAAAAGAAATGCAAAAAGGCAAAATGGTTGTCTGAAGAGGCCTTACAAATAGCTGAGAAGAGAAGCTAAAGGCAAAGGAGAAAAGGAAAGATATACCCATTTGAATGCAGAGTTCCAAAGAATAGCAAGGAGAGATAAGAAAGCCTTCCTCAGTGATCAATGCAAAGAAAAGGATGAAAACAATAGAATGGGAAAGACTAGAGATATCTTCAAGAAAATTAGAGATATTAAGGGAACATTTCATGCAAAGATGTGCTCGATAAAAGGACAGAAATGGTATGGACCTAACAAAAGCAGAAGATATTAAGAAGAGGTGGCAAGAATACACAGAAGAACTATACAAGAAAGATCTTCATGGCCCAGAAAATCACGATGGTGTGATCACTCACTTTAAATCATACATTCTGGAATGTGAAGTCCAGTAGGCCTTAGGAAGCATCACTGTGAACAAAGCTAGTAAAGGTGATGGAATTCCAGTTGAGCTATTTTAATTCCTATAAGAAAGTGTTGCACTCAATATGTTAGAAAGTGCTGCACTCAATATGCCAGCAAATTTGGAAAACTCAGCAGTGGCCACAGGACTGGAAAATGTCAGTTTCATTCCAATTCTAAAGAAAGGCAATTCCAAAGAATGTTCAAATTACCACACAGTTGCACTCATCTCACACACTAGCAAAGTAATGCTCAAAATTCTCCAAGCCAGGCTTCAGCAGTATGTGAACCATGAACTTCCAGATGGCAGACTGGATATAGAAAAGACAGAGGAACCAGAGGTCAAATTGCTAACATCCACTGGATCATCAAAAAAGCAAGAGAGTTCCAGAAAAACATCTACTTCTGCTTTATTGACTATGCCAAAGCCTTTGACTGTGTGGATCACAACAAACTGTGGAAAATTCTTCAAGAGATGGGAATACCAGACCACCTTACCTGCATCCTGAGAAATCTGTATGAAGGTCAAGAAACAACAGTTAGACTTGGACATGGAACAACAGATTGGTTCCAAATTGGGAAAGGAGTACATCAAGGCTGTATATTGTCACCCTGTTTACTTAACTTATATGCAGAGTACATCAGGCAAAATGCCAAGCTGGATGAAGCACAAGCTGGAATCAAGATTGACAGGAGAAATATCAATAACCTTACATACGCTGGTGACAACACTCTTATGGAAAGCAAAGAACTAAAGAGCCTCTTGATGAAAATGAAAGAGGAGAATGAAAAAGTTGGCTTAAAACTCAACATTCAGAAAACTAAGATCATGGCACCTGGTCCCATCATTTCATGGCAAATAGATGGGGAAACAATGGAAACAGTGAGAGACTTTATTTTGGAGTGCTCCAAAATCACTGTAGATGGTAATTGCATCCATTAAATTAAAAGATGCTTGCCCCTTGGAAGAAAAGTTATGACCAACCTAGACAGCATATTAAAAAGCAGAGACATTACTCTGCCAAAAAAGTTCTATCTAGTCAAGGCTATGATTTTTCCAGGGGTCATGTCTGGATGTGAGAGTTGGACCATAAAGAAAACTGAATGCTGAAGAATTATTGCTTTTGAACTGTGGATTTGGAGAAGACTCTTGAGAGTCCCTTGAACTGCAAAGAGATCAAACCATTCAATCCTAAAGAAAATCAGTCCTGAATATTCATTGGAAGTACTAATGCTGAAGCTGAAACTCCAGTAATTTGGCCACATGATGCAAAGAACTGACTCATTAGAAAGATCCTAATGCTGAAAAAGATTGAAGGCAGGAGGAGAGGGGATGACAGAGGATGAGATGTTTGGATGGCATCGCTGATTCAATGGACATGAGTTTGAGCAAGTTTCAGGAGCTGGTGATGGACAGGGAAGCCTGGTGTGTTGCAGTCCATGGGGTCGCAAAAAGTCGTACACGACTGAGCAACTGAACCAAAACTGAATGTGAAAGTTTAAGTTTATCAAAACAAGCTCAGTTATGAGAAATCAATGAACAGAACCTGCTCATATGATGCCAGGAAGTAGTAAATTTTTCACATACAATTCACTGTGGCAAAGCTCGAATGTACAGGCTAATAGAGACAGAGTCACAGCTAAGAAAAGCACTTGGCTTCTAATTCAATATTCTCCCTTGAGTTAATCTCAAGACCCAAAACTGTGATGATACACAAGAGACACACCTTCAGAATGTCCTTGTGTCCCTTTCTGTAAGACTGTATAGACCTCAAACAAGGGATGTGGATGGTGTGGTGCAAGTCAATGACCACTGTCAGTAGGGAGTCCTAGCAGTATAGCCAAACTACTATTCACTTATTCATTTATCTATCCATCCAGTCATCCACTCATTAATAGTGGTCTTGTGTCTTTGCTACACGTCAAGCCCTGTGCCATCAATATGCCAGGGCTATGAAAGAGAGCTTGCCTATGTGTAGTTGACCAAATGGCCGGGGTGTGGGATGGGGGGAGGTATGAGTCAAGGAGACTCACCAACACATGCAAACTCATAAGTATGAGGAATGCTCTTAAGAAGAGAGTACATGTCCTTCAAACTGACCTGGTCAGCAGGATCAGGGAAGTTTACCTTGTAGAGGTGATGACTGAGATTTGAAGGAAGAATTGAATAGACAATGACAGGAGGAAAGAGTGCTCTAGGCAGAGGGTACATTATATGAAAAGAGTGTGGCGGGAGAGATGGTTGGGAGTCTCAAGGACAGAAGGAGGCCAGTGTAGCCAAGACATTGAACTCACCAGGGAACACCCTGTGACACGAGGGTGGGAATGGGTGGGGATCAGAACGTGTGAGCCTTTTAAGCTGTGCTGGGAATTTTGGTCTTTGCCTGTGGGCAACAGAAAGCCTTGGGGTTTTTAAGTCTGGAAATGGAGGTGGGATGATCAGTGTTGCAAGTGGAAAATATTACTTTGGTTGTAACATGGAGAGTGTATTACTGTGGGAAAGTATTGTCAATAGCAGCAGCTGAGCACTTCCAGGCACTGGAAACATGTAACAGTGTGTTTAGTGGGACTCAAAGCTTTCTCACATATGCTAGTTTAGCCTGCTTTGGAAGATCACTGCCTGTGTGTGTGCATCAGCATACATTCCCTTTCCCTGATTAATTTTTTAAAATTTGGGGCATTTGTAACTATGCTGACTTCTGTTTAGAATAGTCCATCTGCTATCATGCAGAGCTCTGAGCAGGCCTCTTTAAATTAAGTTTCCTGTGGTTGATCACCTGAAACTCAGAGCACTGTTTCCCTGAGGTAAGGTTTTTCATACCTTGTTGCTGTTGTTTAGTCGCTCAGTCGAGTCCGACTCTCTTGGGACCACATGCACTGTAGTCTGCCAGGCTCTTCTATCCATGGGATTTCCCAGGCAAGGATATTGGAGTGGGTTGCCATTTCCTTCTCCGGGGGATCCTCCCAATCCAGGGACCAAACCCGCTTCTCCTGCATTGGCAGGTGGATTCTTTACCACTAAGCCACCAAGGAAGCCCTTCTCGTACTTTAGGCTGCATCGAAAGCACTTGGAGCACTTGTTAAACCATAAACAACTGGGCCCAGCCACTCCCAAATTTTCTAACTCAGTAAGGCTAGGGTAGAAACCAATAATTTGCCTCTTTAACCAATTATCAGGGGATATTGATGATGCTGGTTCAGGAACCACACTTTGAGAACCACTGCACCTAATGCATTAGATCCCATCTGTGGCTGCACATTAAAATCACTTTGGAAGCCTTAACAGTACCAGTTTAGAGGGAACCCAGACCCAATAAATCTGAATATCCCAGTGATTCTAATGCCCATACATTAGAATGGAAAACACTGAGCGGTTCCTTAGATGTTGCATACTAAGCCTTAAGTTGCATTATTCTCTTTTTTCCCTTTATTTCCAGCTAACTCATTGAATCCTAGCTATAAGGGAATTCGGAGCTTTCAACAGAAATAATTTTGAAATGCATAATATTTATGAAAACTTTATCTGAGTTTTGTGTGCAATTATTTACATATTTACAAAATGAGATCATACTATTCACACGGCTTTTTAATGTTTTTAAATATATTTTCCCACTCATCAACAAATTTCCATATTTTGATATCAACAGACACCAAAATACTTTTTATTTTTTATTTGGGTATAGTTACTTTACAATGTTGCATTAGTTTCTGCTGTACAATGAAGTTAATCAGCTATGTGCATTCATCTATCCCCTCCCTCTTGAGCCTCCGTCCCACTTCCAAAATATCCCCTTTAAAACATCATTTTTAATGTTGATGTATTACCTCATTGTGTAAAGAGCACAATCTCTGAAAATAATACTAGTGATATTCTTAAAAAGTCCTAAAATTAGAATCACCTAAAATTAGGTAAATGAAATTTATATTTTGATACTTCTGTTTCATAGTGCCAAACTGGTCTACAGAAAAATGTATATAAATTTATACTTTCTTGTGAGTGTCCATTTCCCCACACTTTCCCCACACTTTAATCAACCTTTGCTAGTTATCACTGAATCTATTTTTTAATTTACTAGATGAAAAATCAAAATATTTAAGAATTTTTAAAAGTTTAAAGTGAGAGTCGCTCAGTCATGTCCAACTCTTTGTGACTCCATGAACTATAACAGCCCATGGAATTCTCCAGGCCAGACTACTGGAGTGGGTAGGTAGCCATTCTCATCTCCAGGGGATCTTCCCAACCCAGGTCTCCCACATTGCGGGTGGATTCTTTACCAGATGAGCCACCAGGGAAGGCTTTAAAGGTTTATCTGAGTTTAATTTTAAAATACCTACTAGCCAACATCCATTCGTTTCTCCGTCAGCATAACTAATGAGAATTTACAGTGTATGCTCGTGTGAGCATCATTGTGGTCTCTAAATTAACATTTTTATGCACCTGTGTGGAAGTGGTTGATAATGAAGGTACTATATGACCTTTTGATTATTTCTACTTTCATCACATGATCCCCAATGGATGTTACCATCCAGATTGGTGTATGTGTGTTTGTGTGAGTGAGTGTTTACAGTCATGACTCATGTCCTGAGAGATGAACAACATTGGCTTCAGCAACCTAGATGCTGATGAAACTGCTATTATGCAATTTCCTATAGCACAGATTGCAGTCAGCAGGACAGGTTTTCATGACTCTGCTCTCCACTCCCTGCTTCAACTGCTTCCCAGAAAATGTTCCCACAAAATGAACAGCTTTATCCCTGCCATGCTAAGTGCTCCACAGCCAGTTTCCACCCTCTTCAAATTTGTACTTGCTTCAGGGACTAAGGAGCCTGGTAGGCTACAGTCCATAGGGTTACAAAGAGTTGGATATGACTGAAGCAACTTAGCACGCAGCCTGCGTGCAAGGAAGGGTAGGTTTCCCTTACTACATGATTTTGGTGTGTCCGGGGTAGAAAGCAGAAGAAAGATCCCCACTAGCCCAGCAAACTCCTTCTCCCAGTTTATCAGTTCCTGTCCCTACTGCTGTTGCCACATCTCACTGCTGAGGATCTCTCAAGGAAGCTTCCCAGGCTCAGGGTGTGCTCTTTGGCAAGGAAATGTATAGCCCCGGAATTTGGCTGGGCTTCAAGGGAGAGAGGATTTGGTCTATGCTGTGTCATGAGTTATTTCCAAATTAATACAAAAGGTAAAGTGCCTCACTCGGACAAGCTGAAAGGCAAGTCAAACAAATCAAGCAATTCAGCTTGGGGTCTGACATTGCTTTGATCATTCTTGTGTTTGCTATCTTTATACCAGCTTACCTAAAAGCATTTAAATTTATCCCACTGAAGCTCAAAAGATTTATGTGTATTTTTCATATGTGGAGAAACTCCCAGTTTGGAATAACCTGGGATTTGCACTGGCACACACCTTTCCTTTACCTGAAATATGCCTTCTAAACTTGAGAGATGGTGCTTCTCTTCATAAAATATAAGGTAGGAGTTGATCACAATTATGCATCTCCATACAGAACATGAACTTTAGTATCTTTGATTCTTATAGGAGTCATTCCTTAAGTTTACCCTGAATCTATATTGCTATGTTTTCTCCTGACTGACATACCATGATAATCAAGAGAGTCAACCAAAATGATGTCCAGACATGTAGAAAAGTGATCAGTACTCAAAGGCACATATTCCAGACACCAGCCTGCAGGAAAGTGGTATGCTTCATAGGGTACTGTGGAAGAAGTTCGGACAGGACGATCTTTAAATCCTTTCCCATTCTAAGATTCTATGTGCTTAGAACTTCCCCATGTTAGTATTGGGGAAAGAAAAGAAAAAGTTGTCCCTATTACCTTTTCTTAATTCTACGTCTAAACACTTTTTATTAATGTATGACTTACATAGAATGAATTGTGTGATCTTAAGTGTATAGTTCTTAAGCACTTGGCTTCCTTCGTGGCTCAGATGATAAATAATCTTCCTGCAATGTGCAAGATGTGAGTTCGATCCCTGGGTTGGAAGATCCTCTGGAGAAGTGACTGGCAACCCACTCCATTCTGGAGAATCCTATGAACAGAGGAGCCTGTCAGGCTACAGTCTGTGGGATCACAAAAACTCGGACTGAGAGACACAAAGAATGAAATATATAGATCTTAAGTGTATAGCATTTAAGCATATCCCTGGGTTGGGAAGATCCCCTGGAGAAGGAAATGGCAGCCTACTCCAGTATTCTTGCCTGGAGAATCCCATGGACAGAGGAGCTTGGTAGGCTACAGTCCACGGGGTCACAAAGAGTCGGACACGACTGAGTGGCTTCACTTTCACTTTCACTGATTAAAATTAGAATAATAGCAGTCCTCATGAGAGGTTCCCTCATGCCCCTTCCTGATCACTATCTCCTTAAGGATAATATCAATTTTCTACTCTATCACCATAGATTAATTTTTGCCTATTTCTAATGTCATATTAATGGACTCACACAGTATATACTCTTTCATGTCTAGCTTTTTCATGCAATATTATGTCTGTGAGATTCATTTGTATTGTTAAGGATGGCAGTGGTTCATTCTTTTTCATTTCTTATATTCTGTATGAACATACCACAGATTATCCATTCTATGGGTGAATATTTGAATTGCTTTCAACTTTTTGCTATCATTAATAAAGCTACTTTGAACATTCTTAAAATATTTTACAAGCACTCATTCCTATTAGATATATAGTCTGGAATAGAATTGTGGTAGGGTCATGTTTAGTTCAAAAGATATTACCAGTTAATTTTTCAAAGTGACTTTACCAGTTTATATGGCCACCAACAATGTAAATCTCCATATTCTCACCAACATCTGATTTTACTGTCCTTTTAATTTAATTCAGTCTAGTGGGAGGTACTGGTATTTCTTTAGTATTAATTTGCCATTTCTTGCAGGCTGATGATGTTGAAACTTTTCATATGCTTCTCCAATTATTATTTTAAATAACTCCAATCAAGTTTTTCTCTCCATTACCAGCAGAACTGCTCTTGTTAAGTAACAAATGGCCTCCATATTAGTTTTCAGTTCTTATCTTCTTGACTCCCTAAGTAAAACAGTAGACAATCAGAGAGGGCATCAGAGGGCAGACAGACTGAAACCACGATCACAGAAAACTGGCCATTCTTATCACACGAACCACAGCCTTGTCTAACTGAATGAAACTGTAAGCCATGCCATGTGGGGCCACCCAAGACAGACAGGTCATGGTGGAGCAGTCTGACAGAATGTGGTCCACTGGAGAAGGGAATGGCAAACCACGTCAGTATTCTTGCCTTAAGAACCGATGAAGAGTATGAGTTCAGTGGAGAAATAACTCAAGAAACAATGAAGGGATGGAGCCAAAGCAAAGACAACCCACAGCTGTGGATGGGACTGGTGATAGAAGCAAGATTTGATGCTATAAAGAGCAATATTGCATAGGAACCTGGAATGTTAGGTCCACGATCAAGGCAATTTGGAAGTGGTCAAACAGGAGATGACAAGAGTGAACATCGACATTCTAGGAATCAGCAAACTAAGCTGGACTGAAATGGATGAATTTAACTCAGATGACTATTATATCTACCACTGTGGGCAGGACTCCCTTAGAAGAAATGGAGTAGACATGATAGTTAACAAAAGAGTCCGAAATGCAGTACATGGATGCAGTCTCAAAAAGGACAGAATGATCTCTGTTCATTTCGAAGGCAAACCATTCAATATCACGGTAATCCAAGTCTGTGCCCTGACCAGTGATGCTGAAGAAGCTGAAGCTGAATGGTTCTATGAAGACTTACAAGATCTTCTAGAACTAACACCCAAAAAAGATGTCCTTTTCATTATAGGGGACTGGAATGCCAAAGTAGGAAGTCAAGAAACACCTGGAATAACAGGCCAATTTGGCCTTGGAGTACAGAATGAAGCAGGCCAAAGGCTAATAGAGTTCTGCCAAGAGAACACACAGGTCATAGCAAACACCCTCTTCCAACACTACAAGAGAAGATTCTACACATGGACATCACCAGATGGCCAATACCAAAATCAGATTGATTATATCCTTTGCAGCCAAACATGGAGAAGCTTTATATTGTCAGCAAAAACAATACCAGGAGCTGACTGTGGCTCATATCATGAACTCCTTATTGTCAAATTCAGACTGAAATTGAAGAAATTGGAGAAAACCACTAGACCATTCAGGTATGACTTAAATCCCTTATGACTACACAGTGGAAGTGAGAAATTGATTTAAGGGACTAGATCTGATAGAGCGCCTGATGAACTATGGATAGAGGTTCGTGACATTGTATAGGAGACAGGAATCAAGACCACCCCCAAGAAGAAGAAATGCAAAAAAGCAAAATGGCTTTCTGAGCAGGCCTTACAAATAGCTGTGAAAAGAAGGGAAGCAAAAAGCAAAGGAGAAAAGGAAAGATATACCCATTTGAATGCAGAGTTCCAAAGAATAACAAGGAGAGAGATGAAAGCCTTCTCAGTGAACAATGCAAAGAAATATAGAAAAACAATAGAATGGGAAAGACTAGAGATCTCTTCAAGAAAATTAGAAATACCAAAGGAACATTTCATACAAAGATGGGGTCTATAAAGGACAGAAATGGTAGGGACCTAACAGAAGCAGAAGATATTAAGAGGTGGCAAGTATACACAGAAGAACTATACAAAAAAGATCTTCATGACCCAGATAATCACGTTGGTATGATCACTTACCTAGAGCCAGACATCCTAGAATGTGAAGTCAAATGGACCTTTGGAAGCATCACTATGAACAAAGCTAGCGGAGGTGATGGAATTCCAGTTGAGCTGTTTCAAATCCTGAAAGATGATGCTCTGAAAGTGCTGCACTCAATACGCCAGCAAATTTGGAAAACTCAGCAGTGGCCACAGGACTGGAAAAGGTCAGGTTTCATTCCAATTCCAATGAAAGATAGTGCCAAAGAATGCTCAAACTACCGCACAATTGCACTCATCTCACATGCTAGTAAAGTAATGCTTAAAATTCTCCAAGCCAGCCTTCAGCAATCCGTGGACCGTGAACTTCCAGATGTTCAAGCTGGTTTTAGAAAAGGCAGAAGAACCAGAGATCAAATTGCCAACATCCATTGGATCATCGAAAAAGCAAGAGAGTACCAAAAAAAAAAAAAAATCTATTTCTGCTTTATTGACTATGCCAAAGGCTTTGGCTGTGTGGATCACAATAAACTCTGGAAAATTCCAAAAGAGATGGGAATACTAGACCACCTGACCTGCCTCTTGAGAAACCTATATGCAGGTCAGGAAGCAACAGTTTGAACTGGACATGGAACAACACACTGGTTCCAAAAAGGAAAAGGAGTACATCAAGGCTGTATATTGTCACCCTGCTTATTTAACTTATATGCAGAGTACATCATGAGAAACACTGGACTGGAGGAAGCACAGGCTGGAATCAAGATTGCCGGGAGAAATATCAATAACCTCAGATATGCAGATGACACCAGACTTATGGCAGAAAAGAAGAAGAACTAAAGAGCCTCTTGATGAAGGTGAAAGAGGAGAGTGAAAAAGTTGGCTTAAAACTCAACATTCAAAAGTAAAAAAACAAAACAGAACAAAACTCAACATTCAGAAAACTAAGATCATGGCAACCAGTCTGATCACTTTATGGCAAATAGATGGGGAAATGGTGGAAACAGTGACTGACTTTATTTTGGGAGATTCNAGCAAAATGGCTTTCTGAGCAGGCCTTACAAATAGCTGTGAAAAGAAGGGAAGCAAAAAGCAAAGGAGAAAAGGAAAGATATACCCATTTGAATGCAGAGTTCCAAAGAATAACAAGGAGAGAGATGAAAGCCTTTCTCAGTGAACAATGCAAAGAAATATAGAAAAACAATAGAATGGGAAAGACTAGAGATCTCTTCAAGAAAATTAGAAATACCAAAGGAACATTTCATACAAAGATGGGGTCTATAAAGGACAGAAATGGTAGGGACCTAACAGAAGCAGAAGATATTAAGAGGTGGCAAGTATACACAGAAGAACTATACAAAAAAGATCTTCATGACCCAGATAATCACGTTGGTATGATCACTTACCTAGAGCCAGACATCCTAGAATGTGAAGTCAAATGGACCTTTGGAAGCATCACTATGAACAAAGCTAGCGGAGGTGATGGAATTCCAGTTGAGCTGTTTCAAATCCTGAAAGATGATGCTCTGAAAGTGCTGCACTCAATACGCCAGCAAATTTGGAAAACTCAGCAGTGGCCACAGGACTGGAAAAGGTCAGGTTTCATTCCAATTCCAATGAAAGATAGTGCCAAAGAATGCTCAAACTACCGCACAATTGCACTCATCTCAGATGCTAGCAAAGTAATGCTTAAAATTCTCCAAGCCAGCCTTCAGCAATCCGTGGACCGTGAACTTCCAGATGTTCAAGCTGGTTTTAGAAAAGGCAGAAGAACCAGAGATCAAATTGCCAACATCCATTGGATCATCGAAAAAGCAAGAGAGTACCAAAAAAAAAAAAAAATCTATTTCTGCTTTATTGACTATGCCAAAGGCTTTGGCTGTGTGGATCACAATAAACTCTGGAAAATTCCAAAAGAGATGGGAATACTAGACCACCTGACCTGCCTCTTGAGAAACCTATATGCAGGTCAGGAAGCAACAGTTTGAACTGGACATGGAACAACACACTGGTTCCAAAAAGGAAAAGGAGTACATCAAGGCTGTATATTGTCACCTGCTTATTTAACTTATATGCAGAGTACATCATGAGAAACACTGGACTGGAGGAAGCACAGGCTGGAATCAAGATTGCCGGGAGAAATATCAATAACCTCAGATATGCAGATGACACCAGACTTATGGCAGAAAGAGAAGAAGAACTAAAGAGCCTCTTGATGAAGGTGAAAGAGGAGAGTGAAAAAGTTGGCTTAAAACTCAACATTCAAAAGTAAAAAAACAAAACAGAACAAAACTCAACATTCAGAAAACTAAGATCATGGCAACCAGTCTGATCACTTTATGGCAAATAGATGGGGAAATGGTGGAAACAGTGACTGACTTTATTTTGGGAGATTCCAAAATCACTGCAGATGGTGATTGTAGCCATGAAATTAAAAGACGCTTACTCCTTGGAAGGAAAATTATGACCAACCTAAACAGCATATTTAAAAGCAGAGACATTACTTTGTCAGCAAAGGTCTGTCTATTCAAGGCTATGGTTATTCCAGTGGTCATGTATAGATGTGAGAGTTGGACTACAAAGAAAGCTGAGCACCGAAGAATTAATGCTTTTGAAATGTGATGCTGGAGAAGACTCTTGAGAGTGAATCCCTTGGACTGCAAGGAGATCCAACCAGTCCATCCTAAAGGAAATCAGTCCCGAATATTCATTGGAAGGACTGATGTTGAAGCTGAAAATCCAGTACTTTGGCCACCTGATGCAAAGAGCTGACTCATTTGGAAAGGCCCTGATGCTGGGAAAGATTGAAGGAAAGAGGAGAAGTGGAAGACAGAGGATGAGATGGTTGGATGGCCTTACCAACTCAATGGACATGGGTTTGGGTGAACTTCAGGAGTTGGTGATGAACAGGGAGGCCTGGTGTGCTGTGGTTCTTGGGGTCCCAAGATGAAAGCCTTTCTCAGTGAACAATGCAAAGAAATATAGAAAAACAATAGAATGGGAAAGACTAGAGATCTCTTCAAGAAAATTAGAAATACCAAAGGAACATTTCATACAAAGATGGGGTCTATAAAGGACAGAAATGGTAGGGACCTAACAGAAGCAGAAGATATTAAGAGGTGGCAAGTATACACAGAAGAACTATACAAAAAAGATCTTCATGACCCAGATAATCACGTTGGTATGATCACTTACCTAGAGCCAGACATCCTAGAATGTGAAGTCAAATGGACCTTTGGAAGCATCACTATGAACAAAGCTAGCGGAGGTGATGGAATTCCAGTTGAGCTGTTTCAAATCCTGAAAGATGATGCTCTGAAAGTGCTGCACTCAATACGCCAGCAAATTTGGAAAACTCAGCAGTGGCCACAGGACTGGAAAAGGTCAGGTTTCATTCCAATTCCAATGAAAGATAGTGCCAAAGAATGCTCAAACTACCGCACAATTGCACTCATCTCAGATGCTAGCAAAGTAATGCTTAAAATTCTCCAAGCCAGCCTTCAGCAATCCGTGGACCGTGAACTTCCAGATGTTCAAGCTGGTTTTAGAAAAGGCAGAAGAACCAGAGATCAAATTGCCAACATCCATTGGATCATCGAAAAAGCAAGAGAGTACCAAAAAAAAAAAAAAATCTATTTCTGCTTTATTGACTATGCCAAAGGCTTTGGCTGTGTGGATCACAATAAACTCTGGAAAATTCCAAAAGAGATGGGAATACTAGACCACCTGACCTGCCTCTTGAGAAACCTATATGCAGGTCAGGAAGCAACAGTTTGAACTGGACATGGAACAACACACTGGTTCCAAAAAGGAAAAGGAGTACATCAAGGCTGTATATTGTCACCCTGCTTATTTAACTTATATGCAGAGTACATCATGAGAAACACTGGACTGGAGGAAGCACAGGCTGGAATCAAGATTGCCGGGAGAAATATCAATAACCTCAGATATGCAGATGACACCAGACTATGGCAGAAAGAGAAGAAGAACTAAAGAGCCTCTTGATGAAGGTGAAAGAGGAGAGTGAAAAAGTTGGCTTAAAACTCAACATTCAAAAGTAAAAAAACAAAACAGAACAAAACTCAACATTCAGAAAACTAAGATCATGGCAACCAGTCTGATCACTTTATGGCAAATAGATGGGGAAATGGTGGAAACAGTGACTGACTTTATTTTGGGAGATTCCAAAATCACTGCAGATGGTGATTGTAGCCATGAAATTAAAAGACGCTTACTCCTTGGAAGGAAAATTATGACCAACCTAAACAGCATATTTAAAAGCAGAGACATTACTTTGTCAGCAAAGGTCTGTCTATTCAAGGCTATGGTTATTCCAGTGGTCATGTATAGATGTGAGAGTTGGACTACAAAGAAAGCTGAGCACCGAAGAATTAATGCTTTTGAAATGTGATGCTGGAGAAGACTCTTGAGAGTGAATCCCTTGGACTGCAAGGAGATCCAACCAGTCCATCCTAAAGGAAATCAGTCCCGAATATTCATTGGAAGGACTGATGTTGAAGCTGAAAATCCAGTACTTTGGCCACCTGATGCAAAGAGCTGACTCATTTGGAAAGGCCCTGATGCTGGGAAAGATTGAAGGAAAGAGGAGAAGTGGAAGACAGAGGATGAGATGGTTGGATGGCCTTACCAACTCAATGGACATGGGTTTGGGTGAACTTCAGGAGTTGGTGATGAACAGGGAGGCCTGGTGTGCTGTGGTTCTTGGGGTCCCAAAGAGTCGCACAAGACTGAGCTACTGAACTGACTAACTGAACTGAATGACTCCCCAGATCACACATCCTTTGTTTTCCTTCTACCCAGCTGGCTATTCTTTATCAGTCTTTCTTTTTGCCAGTTCTTCCTAATCTTTCATCATTTTAACACAGAAGTACCCTAATCAACTTCATCCCTCCTCTGACGCCAACCTCCTTCACCCCCTTTCCTTAGTTTATTTTTGTTTATATTAATTATGACCATTTATAATATATAAGCATGCCAAGGTATTTATTTCTTCAGCCATATCATAATAAGGGATAAAAGCTCCAGGAGGGCAGAAATTCTTGCCTCTTTTGTTCCTTTGATATATTCCCTATATCTAGGACAGTCCCTGTCACATAGCAAGTACTCAATAAGTACTTGATGAATAACTGAGTGATGGATTGAGTGAATGAATCAATAGAGGGAAAATGGTAAGAAGTATTGGAAAAATACATTCTCCCAAGAAATATTTAATGAGTGACTATTACAGGCATAACCCTATTTGAACCTGTACACTCTAGACTATATGACTTGTGTCACCAGAGTTCAAGTTTTAAAGGCAGATGTCTTTGAGTTTATGAGTGGCACATAGTAGAGAGGAATCAAATCCTTAAAAACATCTGTGGCAAGTGTCAAGATGACTCAAAGGAAAGCACCAGAAACAATTGCATAATCAGTTTACACTGCAATGTAAACTGAGGATGGGTGTGGTTTGGCAGCATAGCATTATGTCTCTTTATCCAGCTCTGTCAGAAGCCTCATTGGAACATGACACCTTCTCAGTTAGTAGCTAGGGCATAACTGAAGCCAACTGTAGCTTTCCTGATGGCTCAGCTGGTAAAGAACCTGACTGCCAAAGCCGGAGACACAAGTTCGATTCTTGTGGTGGGAAGATTCCCCTGGAGAAGGAAATCGCAACCTCTTCCAGTATTCTTGCTTGGGAAATACCATAGATAGAAGAGCCTGGTGGGTTACATTTCATGAGGTGCAAAAAGTCAGATAAGACTGAGTATGTGTGCATGTACACACACACACACACACAGCTATAGGCAGCTAACAATCTGGACTAAATTCTAGGTTGTAAAACAAAAGTAGTTAGTAAGCTGGACTAAGTCTCTGTGGCTAGAACAAACATTCAAGCAAGTTTAGCACAAAGAAAGGCCAAATCAGTGCATTTAGTAATTCCTTTCTCAAGAAATTCAAGAGATCTCTGGACTTTGACCCAGGGAACACCAAGAGAGTAGAATACAAGTAGAGAGGCAAGCCCATGACAAGTCAAGGACAAAGTGGAAGTCACACACAATTGTGACATTTAGCATTCATTTTTGGCTTCTGGGATCTATGGCCTGGATCTCCCAAAGGTCTTTGTGGCGTCCAATGCTGTGTTGGCTGGATGCCACCAACAGAGGCATATTCCTAAATCGTCACTGGAAACCTAAATCTGAAGACCAAGAACAGAATAAAGGGAGGTGGAAAGCTTTGCTGTCAAAGCTGGAGACTATTTCCAAAATAGACAGATTCGTCCTCAGATTTTTGGCTACCAGACAAATTGTTCAAAGGTAGTAGGTGTCAGCTCATGGCCCAACTCTCTTCCTCTAGAAGTACAAAAAGGCATTTTGGCCAACAAGCCATTACATGAATGTTTCTGTTTAAAAGTTACTTATTCATTTATTTATTTTTAGCTGCACTGGGTCTTTGCTCCTGCGTGCAGTCTATCTCTAGTTGTGGCAAGTGGGGGCTACTCTTCACTGTGGTCCTCAGGCTTCTCATTACCGTGGCTTCTCTTACTGTGGAACATGGCCTCTAGGTGTGTGGGCTTCAGTAGTTGTAACACGTGACCTCAGTAGTTGTGGCACATGGGCTTAGTTGCTCCGCAGCATGCGGAATCTCTTCAGACTAGGGATTGAACATGTGTATCCTGCCTTGGCAGGCAGACTCTCCTCCAATGCACCAGCAGGGAAGTCCCTACCTAAATATTTCTGTTCTTGATTTTACTATGTTTTACCTTGTATGATGGATATATATGCACTGCAGTCATGTCTGACTCTTTGTGACCCTACAAGCTGTAGCCCGCCAGGCTCATCTGTCCATGGGATTCTCTAGGCAAGAATACTGGAGTGGGTTGCCATGCCCTCCTTCAAGGGATCTTCCCAATCCCAGAGATTGAACCCGTGTTTCTTATGTCTCTTGTGTTGGCAGGCGGGTTCTTTACCATTAGCACCACCTGGGAAGCCATTCTTCCCTTTAGATTATAATTAATGAGGACAATAGTAGCGTAGTTTACCCGTCTCTAAATCATCCCTCCTACCACTATGTCCACCTAATCCAGTGCCTTGAACATGGCTGAAATTCAAAAAATACTCTTGATTGAATGGAATTTTCCTCAAATGTGTGAGAACGCATATTACCCTTAGGGCATATTGAAACTCCTGCACTGTGATTTTTCTCCTATCTACCATCAGCACAACTGGACCAAACTGGTTTGCCCACACTTCCTGCCTAGGTAACTAGAGGTGAACTTTTGCTGACCTTAAATATTTGTCACCATCTCTTAAGATCCTTACATTCCTCACAAGATTAATGGAAATAAACTTGGGTTTATTAATGGTTGATAATTGGAAATATTTGGAAATATCTGGGTAGTAAGCATAGCCAGAGTATATCCTATAAACCTAAAACATCTCTCTACAAATCTTAAAAATATCCTGCTTTGAGAATAAATTAAAAAGAGGTGTTGGGCAGTTGTGTACTAAATTTCATTCAAATGAATCAATTTTTCCCCAAGTCATTGAGAAGAAAACTGTAGACTTTCATGCAGTGGAGCAGAACTGAAATTCTTACTTCCACAGTCATTTCTCAGCTATAAGTCATAAAACATGATCTCTTTTCTGCCTATAATCTATTTTCTTTCTTAAAGACACTTAAATTTTTTTTATTATATCTGTATTTCATCAGCAATATTTGATAAGAAAGGGAGCAGGGAAGAAGGAGGAGTAGGTAAAAAGGAAGCTTAGAGTATTAAGACAACCCCATAATAGAGTAGAATCTCACCTGGTCAGGAAATACTGGTTGGGGCGGGGGCAGTGGGACTGAAGAAACCAATGTAGAATGAGTTTGCCTTACTTTGAGATTTTAATAGCTATAGCTTTCTCAAACTAAGGAGAAAGTTGCTAAGGATTTTTTTTTTTTTTTTTTTTGCCATACAAAATAAGCAGTACCATCTTTATTAAACTCTAAGGGTGGAAACAGTAATGGTCAATTTTATGTGTTGACTAGGACACAGTACCTAGGTATTTGTGAAACACTAGTCTAGATGTTCCTATGAAGTTATGTTTTAGGTAAGATTAGTATTTAAATTAACAGACTTTGAGTAAAGCAGAATATCCCTCACAATATGGGTGGGCCTCATTTAATCAGTTGAAGGCTTTAGGGGTAAAAGAAAAAAAAAAAAAAAGACTGATCTCTCTTAAGGAAGAAGGAATTCTGTCTCCAGACTGCCTTTTGCCATGAACTGTAACATCAACCTTTCTCTGGATCTCCAGCTTACTGGCCCAACCTGCAGAATTGAGACTTGCAGGGCCACCACAATTATATGAGCCAACTCCATAAAATAAATTTCTCTCTCATAGATAGATAAAGTAAAAGTATACATATAGATAAAAACCTATATTTTATTCTGTTTCTTTGGAAAATCGTGACTAACAAAAAAACATACCACACAGGTTAGCATTGGACTTCTTAGAGCCAATAATACAGGTATTCAATACAATCAACGATTAAATAAAGCACAGGTTACTCAGAAGATATTTTCTTGATTCTGAAAGGAAATGCTAGTCTACTGTGTATTATTTCCTGAAATGATACTTTCCCTGAGGCAGTTTCAGTTGGAGCCCTTTCACTTCAGGTAGACAATTCCTTGGATTGCCTTACTGTTATTATAGATCTATACTGACCAGAATTCAATCTTCAAAAATGTTATTACACATTAATACCTACTATGTGGGGTTCCCAGGTGGCTCAGAGAAGATGCAAGAGACCCAGGTTCGATACCTGGGTTGGGAAGATCTGCTGGAGTAGGAAATGGCAACCCATGCCAGTATTCTTACCTGGAAAATTCCATGGACAGAGGAGCCTGCCGGGCTACAGTCCGTGGGGTCACAAAGACTCAGACACGATGGGTTATGCACACACTCCTCTCCCCACTGACAATACTCTGTACTTGTAATAAAAATCTAAACTCCTTCTCATAGCACACAAGGTTTTTCATAACTTAATTCCATCTTCCTTTTCATGATCACCTTTTATCACTCCTAACTTTCCACTGTATCAACCAGACTGGCTTTATTTCTATGCCCATTTATCCCATTCTCTTTCCTGATTCACTTATTTCCCTCTCCCTACAACACTTTGGGCTATCCATCATGCTATTCTTTCACCATTCAGATCCACGTAAAATGCCAGCTTCTCAGATGGACCTCCTCTAATCACTTCAGCGAGAAGAGCCATCTCTGCCAAAATGTATTTTCCCATTCTCACTCTTTCTCTTATTGCTAACTTTCCATATTTTTTTTTCTTCCCAGTGCTTAACATAACATAAGCTGTGTTTACAGACTTCTTGTCTCTCTGATCCCATTAGAATATGAAAGGTTTTGCTGGTCTCGTTCAAAATTTTGAGAACAGTGCCAGGAGAGTGAGTTACTCTTTGACATATTTTGGGTGAATGAATGAAAGCCCTAAGTGTTTCCTCAGAGCACTTATTGCTTCACTTGACAGTGGGGAGTCACATGTGGTCACCTCTAATCTCAGCTCCCTTATGGTGAATGGGCCCTGACCTCCACCGAATGTTTCTCATATTTTTACACTCAGTTTCTCTAATTTGGACATAGAGTTTCGTGTGACCCACATTTTTAACCAAGATATTAAGCAAATACCAGAGGAAATTTTTTTTTTAATTTGTGTGGGAAGTGTGCTTTTTTCCTGTTCATAACATTCCCCCAAAGAAAATCCATCCACTTACTATGGGAGTCTGCCTTCTTATGTCAAATGCAGCTGGTGTTCTGTAAAATTCATTAGATAAACAACTATTTTCCTTCTCTAGAATTTTAACTACTAAAAGATCAACTTTCTTTGCTTAGGTATACTCCAAATGGGAAAATGGGGTGCAACTGACATTAAATAAAGCATACAATTACATTCTGTTAGGTTTCAAATCTTTACACGGACCAGGAACATGCCACAGCACTTTAAGGATGTTTCTGCCTGACAACAAAATATTTCACTAATTCAGTTGAAATTTCGTCTGTCACGCTGTTTAGTCTCCACAATGATCATAGAAAAGCATACTACTTGGGCCAAATTAACTGATTTTCCTGGAAATTGTGTTGTTTGAGGGAGGATATGGCAAATATATTACTTAATCTTGCTTTTATTTTTTTTTCTTTTCTGAGTTTCACTTCATAATCTTAATTATATCAATAATACTTAAATAGCAGTTTTCTGAGCCTGTTTGTCTGCATTTTTTCCTTTCCTCTTCTTCTTTTATTTTCTTTTGGAACTGACATGAACTCTCCTTTATGAAGCTAGAGTTTGAAGAAGGCCTTCCTAGAGAAGGAGAATATATAAAATTCAATCTTTAGTAGCCCCTTCCAACAAGGATGTTATTCTGTGCTCCTACCTCATGGTAGAGTTAGGAGCATGTCCCTAGGTAGATGATTGATAGATAGATAGATAAATAAGCATAGAAACATATAGAGATAGATGTATTTGAGTTATTATACTCCTCAGAATGTACATTATTGTCATAGATCCCTGATAGTCTCTTGCTTAATTTCATTCATTCTTTCATCCCTTTTCCACACCAGTTCTACATCCCTAGTAATCAAAAGTGTTTAATGCTTATATTTTTGTAGGTATTTTTCTTACAAAATATCCATTTTATTAGCATGAATTTTCAACTTATGCTAGTTAGTTATTTACAGGTTCCACTCCTGTTTCTATCTTTTCTTTCTTTTTAAAAACTCAGCCATAACTTTTTTAGCATCCGTTTGTGGACACAACTTAGTGACTGAGCACAAGATTGAGCACATGGAACTGTGGGCATATGTGATCTGTTATTTCTTTCACTGCACAGTCCTTCACCTTCAACTTATCTTTCTCTTAGGATTGAACTCGATGATTGCCTCTAATTTTTACCACCAAAAGCAACACTGATGAGCTTTTTAAAAAATGTTCCCTTGTGAAACTGTAAGAACGTCTTTGTGTTGACATCCGAAAGTATGATTGTTTGGTCATAAAATATGGGGAAATTATTTGAACCAGGTTCTGTTAGAGTGGTCTTTGCCCCAGTCTCTACTCTCTTGGAAAATCGCCCCATATCTCCATCATGGCTGGGCAATGTCCAGCTTTCTCTTTATTTTTTTGGCCAGTTTAACAAATGTAAAATGGTGTCTCATTGATTAATTTGCATTTCCCTGGTTATTGCTGAATTTGGACATCTTTTCTTATGCTTCTTAGCCTGTTGGATTCCCTGTTCTTTATAGAACAGGCCTCATCATGTCCTTAGCCCATCTCATGATTGTGGGTTCTTGTCTTGTTGATTTTCATGTGCTTCTTTTCTTAAATATAAGGCATTTGTACACTTCATCTATGTTGTGCATCCTTGAACAGAAAGATATAATTACTATATAATCAAATTCATCAATTATTTTGTTAATGATTTGTAGAATTATTTTAGAGGGAAGCATTGTTTAAGAGTAGTTTCCCCAACTTCTAGGTCATAACATATTCTTTTACATTTTCTTGTGTGTACTTTTATAAATTTTCTTTTAACATTTGAGTCTGAATCCATCTGCAATCTACCATTTGCATTTACTATTAAAGAAGGAATCCAGTTTCCTTATTCTATGTGTTGTAAGCCTGTTTTCTTAGCACCATCTACTATAGCATCTGCACTTTGCCCATTGATTTGCAGAACTGCCTTTGCTGTATATACATGAGTCTGTCTCTCTGGGACTCATGTTCTTAAAACTATTTTTATGACTCTGATTTTGTTTTTATTCTTAATAATTGATAGGTTAAGTCTTCTCTCTGTAGCCTTTTCTGAGATGTTAGAATTGTGTGTTTGATTCTTCAAAGGTGCAGATTAAAGCTTAATTGGGTTTACCCTGAATTTATAGGTAAATGTGGAGTGAATTGGTTTCTTCATAACATTGTCCTCATATCTAAGATAATAGAATTCCTCTCCCTTTGTTCAGGTTATCCTCTAGAAATCTTATGTAAGTTAATTTCTGATAACTTTTGTTGTGATTAAGATAGACATCTTTTATTTAAATAGCCTTTTCTATTTTATTACTGATGAAGAAATGTGTTCTTATTTATGTGAAGTGTCTTGGACCCAGCAAACACATTGAATTCTTAATAGTTCTAAGAGTTGGTCTGTCCCTCTGTTGATTTTTCTAGGTAGATGACCATATCACTTGCATGTCAAGTTTTATCTCTTTTATTCCAGTCATTGAATTTACTTATTTTTTCATTTCAGGTAACATTCAGCAGCATGTCTAGTACTAAGTGAAATAGTAACAGTGTATACTTGTCTTATTTCCAGTATTTAAAGGAATGTATCTAAGGTTTTTCCAATGACCACAATGTTTGTTCTAGATTTTTGGTATATAACTATTACCAAGTTAAGGAATTTCCTGGCTTTTCCTAGTCCCAGTTTTCTAAGACTTTGTTTTTAATTATAAATAAGTGTTGAGTCATTCTTATCTCCTTTTGGAATCAAGACTACACAAAGCTCATAAAACAAGTTAGGCAATATTACTCCTTCTCTATTATCTGGGAAAATGGAAGTTAGAAATCAAATGGCAAATCAGGGTTTCTTTCCAATATGGGCAGTCTGGGATCTCTGGAAAGACACAGACTTTATTACATTACCAAAGAGAAGATTTATCTTTTTCAAACCAGTATTGGTTCTTGTTTGGTATCTTCTACATTGGTAGGAGGGTGCCTACTGTTCTTAGTCATTGTTTTGCATAAACCAAGAGGTCTCTTAATGAAGGAGAAATTGGTGTCCATTGTTGCTCAAACACAGTTTCTGTTCTCAATGAGTGGAAACATTGAGAGAGATTCCAAAGCTATCTCTTGAAGAGATCATTATTTTTGCCTCTTTGTTGCCCATAATCATAATTACTCTGTTGGTTGAGGTAAGGAGTAGAGGTGAGCACATTAAAAAAAAAGGAGTGTGGTTAGTTGTATCTGGCAAAATGCCATCAATGAAGAAGATGGATAAATCATTCTATGCTCTACTTCCAAAGATGCTGGTCTTCCAAATTTCTTCTTTTGATAATATCCACAGCCCAATTTGCAAGAATTTCCAGATTCCTCTTTGTAATATTGAGGAAAGAATCCCAAGATAGGATTTCAACAGTTCTAAAGATAAAGCTCAACAAGTTGTGGTACAACTTGTTAAGTGTGTGCTGACTCAACTCTGTACACTTTACATAGTGAAAGAAAGTAAAATCTTTTTTCCCATGAGCACTTGTTAGTTGAGGCTCCCTCTCCCATGTGGTAATCTGAACCTATATGAGGGCACCCTTCTGACTGACAGTGATGTTAAGGTGAGAATGGGAGTGTTTAGCTTTAGCTCAGGGCTATGGCATGAATTCCTGATACTTTCTCTACTTGAGTTTATCTCCACCTTGAGTTTACCTCTTTGTACTTCTATGCTTCAGGTAATACCATTTACACCACAGCACAAGTAAGTGACAGAGGTGTGAGGCTGAAGAAAGAGTTTCTTTAGGTTATTGTCCGCGCTGCTGAGGCAGTAAGTCAGGGTAGGTTTCTTAATCCCCAAAGGACCTGATCTTGCCAGCTGCCCACGCTTGTTTCAGGTGACTAGATCTGTGGATGGAACTTGGCATCATTCCTCAAAATCTCATAGTGAGCAGGAGAGAGAGAGGATGGGGTGGAGAAGGTCAGTTTTATTAACAAGAGGGAAAACAACTGATTATGTATGCTTAAATATCAGTTCAGTTCAGTTCAGTCGCTCAGTCGTGTCCGACTCTTTGCGACCCCATGAATCGCAGCACTCCAGGCCTCCCTGTGCATCACCAACTCCTGGAGTTCACTCAGACTCACGTCCATCAAGTCAGTGATGCCATCCAGCCATCTCATCCTCTGTTGTCCCCTTCTCCTCCTGCCCCCAATCCCTCCCAGCAACAGGGTCTTTTCCAATGAGTCAACTCTTCGCATAATGTGCCCAAAGTACTGGAGCTTCAGTTTTAGCATCATTCCTTCCAAAGAAATCCCAGGGTTGATCTCCTTCAGAATGCACTGGTTGGATCTCCTTGCAGTCCAAGGGACTCTCAAGAGTCTTCTCCAACACCACAGTTCAAAAGCATCAATTCTTCAGCGCTCAGCCTTCTTTACAGTCCAACTCTCACATCCATACATGACCACTGGAAAAACCATAGCCTTGACTAGACAGAACTTAGTCGGCAAAATAACGTCTCTGCTTGAATATACTATCTAGGTTGGTCACAACTTTTCTTCCAAGGAGTAAGCGTCTTTTAAGTTCATGGCTGCAGTCACCATCTGCAGTGATTTTGGAGCCCCAAAAAATCAAGTCTGACACTGTTTCTACTGTTTCCCCATCTATTTCCCATGAAGTGATGGGACCAGATGCCATGATCTTCGTTTTCTGAATGTTGAGCTTTAAGCCAACTTTTTCACTCTCCTCTTTCACTTTCAACAAGAGGCTTTTTAGCTCCTCTTCACTTTATGCCATAAGGGGGGTGTCATCTGTATATCTGAGGTTATTGATATTTCTCCTGGCAATCTTGATTCCAGCTTGTGTTTCTTCCAGTCCAGCGTTTCTCATGATGTACTCTGCATATAAGTTAAATAAGCAGGGTGACAATATACAGCCTTGACGTACTCCTTTTCCTATTTGGAACCAGTCTGTTGTTCCATGTCCAGTTCTAACTGTTGCTTCCTGACCTGCATACAGATTTCTCAAGAGGCAGGTCAGGTGGTCTGGTATTCCCATCTCTTTCAGAATTTTCCACAGTTTACTGTGATCCACACAGTCAAAGGCTTTGGCATAGTCAATAAAGCTGAAATAGATGTTTTTCTGGAACTCTCTTGCTTTTTCGATGATCCAGCGGATGTTGGCAATTTGATCTCTGGTTCCTCTGCCTTTTCTAAAACCAGCTTGAACATCAGGGAGTTCACGGTTCATGTATTGCTGAAGTCTGGCTTGGAGAATTTTGAGTATTACTTTACTAGCATGTGAGATGCGTGCAATTGTGTGGTAGTTTGAGCCTTCTTTGGCATTGCCTTTCTTTGGGATTGGAATGAAAACTGACCTTTTCCAGTCCTGTGGCCACTGCTGAGTTTTCCAGATTTGCTGGCATACTGAGTGTAGCACTTTCACAGCATCATCTTTCAAGATTTGAAACAGTGCCTATAAAATTCCCATAATCTCTTGTCAGTGAGTTTCAATGAGAGGGTGCGCATAAAAGAACTTAGAAAAATATTAAGCCTGCATATGGAAGGTGGTGTTACTTTGATCTTGTATTTAGTTTTCCATCTTCCATTATCACTGATTCTCAGTATAAAAATTGTTCTTCCGCCACAGGAAGGAAAACAAAGAGTTAAACTTAACAACACATTGAAGATCAAATAAGCGGAGAATTTCTCCTTATTTCCTATCTCTGACTGCCATGCTCAATCACATACTCACTCAACAAATAATTAGTGAACCTTGATACTAGGCAAAGCATTCATATCTTCAGTTCAGTTCAGTCGCTCAGTCATGTCTGGCTCTTTGCGACCCCCTGGACTGCAACAAACCAGGCTTCCCTGTCCATCACCAACTCCCAGACCTTGCTCAAACTCATGTTTATTGAGTCAGTGATGTCATCCAACCATTTCATCCTCTGTCGTCCCCTTCTCCTCCCACTTCAATCTTTCCCAGCATCAGGGTCTTTTCCAACGAGTCAGTTCTTTGCATCAGGTGGCCAAAGTATTGGAGTTTCAGCTTCAGTGTCAGTCCTTCCAATGAATATTCAGGACTGATTTCCTTTAGGATCTCCTTGCAATCTAGGGGACTCTCAAGAGTCTTTTCCAACACCACAATTCAAAAGCATCAATTCTTTGGCACTCAGCTTTCTTTATAGTCTTAAAAACAGTACATTTTTCAGTTGAATCTGATCTTGTGGCTTCACAGTATTGTTTTATTTTTTAATTTTGAAGTTAATTTTTATTAGAGTATAGCTGCTTTACAATGTTGTGTTAGTTTCTGCTATATAGCAAAGTGAATCAGTTCTTGTTGTTGTTGTCACTCAGTTGTGTCCAACTCTTTGTGACCCCATGGACTGTGCAGCACGCCAGGCTTCCCTGTCCTTTGCTATCTCCTGGAACTTGCTCAAACTCATGTCCATTGAGTCGGTGATGCCATCCAACAATCTCATCCTGGGTCGCCTCTTTCCCCCCCTGCCTTCAATCTTTGTCAGCATTGGGGTCTTTTCAATTAAGTCAGCTCTTCTCATCAGGTGGCCAAAGTATTGAATCAGCTCTCAATGCAGTTTAATGCATTACTCAGCCATGTCCAACTCTTTGTGACTGCAGCACGCCAGGCTTCTCTGTCCATCATCAACTCCCAGAGCTTATTCAAACTCATGTCCATCGAGTCAGTGACACCATCCAACCATCTCATCATCTGTCATCCCCTTCTCCTCCTGTCTTCAATCTTTCACAGCATCAGGGTCTTTTCCAATGAGACAGTTATTTGCATCAGGGGGCCAAAGTATTGATGTTCCAGCTTCCATATCAGTCCTTCCAATGAACACCCAGAACTGATCTCCTTTAGGATGGACTGGTTGGATCTCCTTGCAGTCCAAGGGACTCTCAAGACTTTTCTCCAACACTACAGTTCAAAGGCATCAATTCTTTGGTGCTCAGCTTTCTTTATAGTCCAACTCTACATCCATATTTGACTACTGGAAAAACCGTAGTCTTGACTAGATGGACCTTTGTTGGCAAAGTAATGTCTCTCCTTTTTAATATGCTATCTAGGTTGATCATACTTTTTCTTCCAAAGATTAAGGATCTTTTAATTTCATGGCTGCAGTCACCATCTGCAGTGATTTTGGAGCCCAAAAAACTAAAATCTCTCACTGTTTCCATTATTTCTCCATCTATTTTCCAAGAAATGATGGGACCCGGTGCCATGATCTTAGTTTTCTAAATGTTGAGTTTTAAGCCAACTTTTTCACTCTCCTCTTTCACTTTCATCAAGAGGCTCTTTAGTTCTTCTTTGCTTTCTGCCATAAGGATGATGTTATCTGCATATCTGAGATTATTGATATTTCAGTACTGTGTATACATATATCACTCTTTTTTGGATTTCTTTCCCATTTAGGTCACCACAGAGAATTGAGTAGAGTCTCCTGTGCTATATAGTAAATTCTCATTAGTTATCTACTTTATACATATAATTTTCTTTTTCAACTGGAAATTTCCTCAGCACTTCCAAATAGAAGGCAAAAAAATGTGTTCCTACAATTGCATAGTGCTTCAGAAAACACTGGAATTTGAACAAGCCTGCTTGAGTCCTCTCTTGACAAGGTCATGCTGCAGCTATTTGTGATCTTAGATCATCAGAACTCTTGAGTTCTTCTAACAAGCATATCCACCTTAACATATTTAGCTGTAGATTTTTTTCTTTATTTCTCCTCCATTCCTTTCTTTTTTTCTTTCAGGTAAGACAGATTTCTATGTTGTCTGCCAAATTAAGAAAAATCCTCCTAAATGTATTCACAGTCAAATTCAGTTCAGTTCAGTCGCTTGGTCGTGTCCGACTCTTTGTGACCCCATGAATCGCAACACACCAGGCCTCCCTGTCCATCACCAACTCCCAGAGTTCACTCAAACTCATGTCCACTGAGTCGGTGATGCCATCCAGCCATCTCATCCTCTGTCGTCCCCTTCTCCTCCTGCCCCCATCCCTTCCAGCATCAGAGTCTTTTCCAATGAGTCAACTCTTCGCATGAGGTGGCCAAAGTATTGGAGTTTCAGCTTTAGCATCATTCCTTCCAAAGAACACCCAGGGCTGATCTCCTTTACCATTACTTTACTAGCATGTGAGATGAGTGCAATTGTGTGGTAGTTTGAGCATTCTTTGGCATTGCCTTTCTTTGAGATTGGAATGAAAACTGACCTTTTCCAGTTCTGTGTCCACTGCTGAGTTTTCCAAATTTGCTGGCATATTGAGTGCAAATGGAGTAGTGATCATGGTCAACAAAAGAGTCCAAAATGCAGTCTTGTATGCAATTTCAAAATCGACAGAATGATCTCTGTTCGTTTCCAAGGCAAACCATTCAATATCACAGTAATCCAAGTCTGTGCCCCAATCAGTAACCCTGAAGAAGCTGAAGTTGAATGGTTCTATGAAGACCTACAAGACCTTTTAGAACTAACATGAAAAAAGATGTCCTTTTCATTATAGGGGACTGGAATGCAAAAGTAGGAAGTCAAGAAACACTTGGATTAACAGGTAAATTTGGCCTTGGAATACAGAATGAAGCAGGGCAAAGGCTTTTGCTAAGAGAACGCACTGGTCATAGCAAACACCTTCTTTCAACAACACAATCATATTTAAAATATGATAGAATCCAATTGCAGAAAATAATTTTAAAAAAAGTTAAACTTCAATGTAAGGTGGTTTGCTTTTACTTTACACCCTTCTATGGAGGAATTTTAACTATTTTCAAGGGAAAATTTCATACAAAGATGGGCTTGAAAAAGGACAGAAATGATAGGGACCTAACAGAAGCAGAAGACATTAAGAAGAGGTGGCAAGAATATACAGAAGAACTGTACAAAAAAGATCTTCATGACCAAGATAATCACGATGGTGTGATCACTCACCTAGAGCCAGACAGCCTGGAATGTTAAGTCAAGTGGGATTTAGAAAGCATTACTACAAACAAAGCTAGTGAAGGTGATGGATTCCAGTTGAGTTATTCAAATCCTGAAAGATGATGCTATGAAAGTGCTGCACTCAATATGCCAGCAAATCTGGAAAACTCAGCAGTGGCCACAGGACTGGAAAAGGTCAGTTTTCATCCCAATTCCAAAGAAAGGCAATGCCAAAGAATGCTCCAACTACCGCACAATTGCACTCATCTCACATGCTAGTAAAGTAATGCTCAAAATTCTCCAAGCCAGACTTTAGCAATATGTGAACCGTGAACTTTCAAATGTTCAAGCTGGTTTTAGAAAAGGCAAAGGAACCAGAGATTAAATTGCCCACATCCACTGGATCATGGAAAAAGCAAGAGAGTTCCAGAAAAACATCTATTTCTGCTTTATGGACTACCCCAAAGCCTTTGACTGTGTGGATCACAATAAACTGTGGAAAATTCTGAAAGAGATGGAAATACCACACCACCTGACCTGCCTCTTGAGAAACCTATATGCAGGTCAGGAAGTAACTGTTAGAACTGGACATGGAACAACAGACTGGTTCCAAATAGGAAAAGGAGTATGTCAGGGCTGTATATTGTCACCCTGCTTATGTAACTTCTATGCAGAGTACATCATGAGAAACTCTGGGCTGGAAGAAGCACAAACTGGAATTCAGATTGCCAGGAGAAATATCAGTAACCTCAGATATGCAGATGACACCACTCTTATGGCAGAAAGTGAGGAGGAACTAAAAAGCCTCTTGTTGAAAGTGAAAGAGGAGAGTGGAAAAGTTGGCTTGAAGCTCAACATTCAGAAAACGAAGATCATGGCATCTGGCCCCATCACTTCATGGGAAATNGCACATGATACCACCCTTATGGCAGAAAGTGAAGAGGAACTAAAAAGCCTCTTGATGAAAGTGAAAGAGGAGAGTGAAAAAGCTGGCTTAAAGCTCAACATTCAGAAAACGAAGATCATGGCATCTGGTCCCATCACTTCTTGGGAAATAGATGGGGAAACAGTGGAAATAGTGTCAGACTTGATTTTTTGGGGCTCCAAAATCACTGCAGATGGTGATTGCAGCCATGAAATTAAAAGACGCTTACTCCTTGGAAGGAAAATTATGACCACCCTAGATAGCATATTGAAAAGCAGAGACATTGCTTTGCCAACAAAGGTCCGTCTAGTCAAGGCTATGGTTTTTCCAGTAGTCATGTATGGATGTGAGAGTTAGACTGTGAAGAAAGCTGAACACTGAAGAACAGATGCTTTTGAACTGTGTTGTTAGAGAAGATCTTGAGAGTCCCTTGGACTGCAAGGAGATACAACCAGTCCATTCTAAAGGAGATCAGTCCTGGTTGTTTTTTGGAAGGACTGATGCTAAAGCTGAAGCTCCAGTACTTTGGCCACCTCATGCGAAGAGTTGACTCATTGGAAAAGACTCTGCTGCTGAGAGGGATTGGGGACAAGAGGAGAAGGGGATGACAGAGGATGAGATGACTGGATGGCATCACTGACTCGATAGACATGAGTTAGTGAACTCTGGGAGTTGGTGATGGACAGGGAGACCTGGCGTGGTGCGTTTCATGGGGTTGCGAAGAGTCGGACGTGACTGAGCAACTGAACTGAACTGAATGTTAATGACTCACTCTTACACATATTGATTTAACATGTCACAAAATTCTTTCTCACAAGTCTCTTTTGAGAACTTCACATAGCCCTTAAAGGTTGAAAGCCAAAGCAGGATTAATGATTTCCATTTTTCCAGAGATTAAATAGATGTAGAATGGTGACTGTTGACCTAAGATGACACAAATTCCATCAGGCAAATCCAAGTCTTATACCACTAATGCATTTTCCAATAACAACACTTGTTTGAGAGAATTTAGCTGTATTAAGCAAAACTAAACTTGCAAAGTCATGTGATATGGGCACAAATAGTTTCACATACCATTTTCTCATCATCAAAACAAACTTGGCTGATGATGAACAAAAGTGAAATGTCCAGAAAGTTTGTCATTTGGGATTCTATCATTCTCCTTCATCCTTTCATCTCCATCTGGCCTCCCCTTCTCCCTTTCAGGTACCCTTTAGCCTTCTACTTGTTTCATACTTCTCCACTTATCCAGAAAGAAAAAAGAATTTCAGAGATCAGTGTGCCATTTTTCTGGCTGTAGAAAGGGCATAAAGGAACAGTAAGGATAACCCCTGTGTAACCTAAGGAGGTAGCAGTCTTTATCTTTTTGAAAGAATTTTTGCATCCATGTATGTGTAACATGCATCAAGATAGGTTGAAGGAGCAGAAAGATGAGTCGAAGAATGTTCCTGACATCTAGCAAAAATAATAAGCTTTATGTGTTAATTATACCACTGGAAAATGCCCCCCTTCATATATTTATTCATGTAACACTTAATGCCACAATTTACTGAGCACCTACTCTGCATCTGTGATATGTTTTCAGGATCTAGCAGTACTCTCCGAAGTTGTTGGACTAGGCAGCCCACCACCTCCCCCCCCCCCAAAAAATGAAGAATTACAGCATAGAGTGAAAAAGAACATAATACTGTTGGTAAGTACTATGTGTAATAGTGGTACAAAAGAGGAAGTATTTCCCTTGTGAGCTGGAAGTCAGCAAAGGGCTCTCAGAAAAGAAGATATTTCAGCTGGAGCTGTAAAGAGGAATAAAACTTAGCCTGCCAGACATTCCAGGCAGAGAAAAACAGCACTTGCAAAAGCAGGAAGGTCTGAAATGAGCTGGCACACTCAAGAGACTATAACTAGTCTAGTGATGGAAAGAAAGAGTAGTGATGGGAGAGACTGACAGTGATCAAGATCGTGGCAAGACAGTTTGTCATGACTTATGTCATTCTTTTCTGATCAGTATCTTTTTCCCCTTCAAGTGTGATAGCACCATGATTTTCTTTTCTTTGGGGAACCACACTTTCCCTACTCTTTATGATCTTGATTGGGCTGTCTTTCATGGAAACCTCTTAGAGACAGACAATGACTCAAAACTACCCAGTTTAGGGTTCTATCTTCCTTGGTTACAGTGATTAATTCAAAGCACACGACCAAGCAGGCCAATAAGAGTTTTCTCTAAGATTTGATGTATGGCAATTGGGATAGTCTTCTTCCTTTGGAATCTCAAACTGTATAGATAGCAGCTACTGTCTCCTGTTGCATGCAAGTTGTAGGGAGCAAACACACTAAAGAAGGCAGAATCCAGGGATGCCGTGAGAGAGATCAAAAGAAATGGAAAGATGAAGCCCAAGTGATATCACTTGAGTAGTGTGCCCGAAGCTTTTGATCAATTCCTGTACACTCTCATTACCTGGGTTCTACCTGAATAACTTTAAATTGAGTGTCCATCACTTATGATGAAGACAGTCCTAATATGAAACCATGTGCAGCACATTGAACTTTATCACACAGGTAATGAGGAGAGTCCTTGAAAAGTCTGGAGCAGTGACTAGATGTGTGTTTAGAAAGTGTACACTGGTGACTATGTAGAGAATGAGTAAGAGCAGGGATGGTCAGGGAACCTAGTTATAAAACTAGTATGAAAATCTAGATAAGACACCAGAAAGACATGAGCTAAGGCAATATTAGTCGTCTTGAGTGGAAAGAATCCATTTTGAGGAATATTGAAAATGTAGTCAACTGAGTAAGAGGTGTGAGGGGGAGGAGGAGGTATTCAGGGATAATGATTAGCATTCTTGCTTGGTGTTTTAGGTTGAGTTGTTTTTTGGTTAACCAAAAGAGGGAATCCAAGAAGACATAAATACGGGGGGTGGGAAGAAGAAAGTTCATTCAGGGAAATTTTAAGTTGAAGATTTTATGGCACACTGATGTGGAAATGTCCAGTGGCAGCCAGTTAGTCAGATAGTTCTACCACTTCTGACTGAAGTCTGACCAGGAGATCCAATTTGTCACCACATTATAGAGAATGCCAGAAGCTTTTGAGGTGGAAGAGATTACTCAGGGAAATGGTATGGAGTGAGAAGAGAAAATCAAGGACAAAACTTTGTAGAATGAAAGCATATAAGAGGTAGACTTGTAATGGGAACTGGAAAGGAGATGTTGGAGAGATGGAGGAGGAATTATGAAAGAGTGATGTACCAGAAACCAAGCTATTGTCAATGGCATGAAGTACCTCGGGTTAGGTCAGTAAGATAAAAATTATAAAATATACCTTTTTTTTGACTATTTTGATGTCTCCTGTGACTGGCAAGAATACTGACTGAAGTGGTTTGCCATTCCCTTCTCCAGCAGACCATGGTTTGTCAGAACTCTCCACCATGACCCGTCTATCTTGGGTGGCCCTGCATGGCATGGATCCTAACTTCACTGAGTTACACAAGGCTGTGATCATTTTGGTTAGCTTTCTATGACGGTGGTTTTCCTTCTGGAGACTGTAGGATGGATATAGTTCTTGCTTCTTCTCTCTGCCCTCTGATGGATGTAGATAAGATGCTTGTGTAAGCTTCCTGATAGGAGGGACTGGCTGTGGGGAAAACTGGATCTTACTCTGGTGGACAGGGCCATGCTCAGTAAATCTTTAATCCAATTTTCTGCAGACTTAATTGTTTGGCCTAAGGTGACTCAGTCCAAGGGAAGAGAAGCCCCAGCAAGATGGTAGGAGGGGCAAAATCAAATTTGTAATAAAACCCCATATTCACCAGAGATGCTCACAGGGCTCAAACATTCCTTGTGTGCATCAAGACCCAGAGACGCCACAGAGACTGAGACAGAACTGTGTTTGAGTGTCTCCTGAAGAGGTATGGGTCAGCAGTGAACTGCTGCAGGGGCAGGGGCCCTGGGAGGAATGGACCTTGGTATGGCATAAGCCCTCTTGGAGGAGGTCACCATTAACCCCACCATAGAGCCACCAGAACTTAACATAGGACTGGCACAAACAGAACCTTGTGTGTACCAGGACCCAGAAGAAGGAGCAGTGACCCCACAAGAGACTGACCCAGACATGCCTGTGAGTGTCCAGGAGTCTCCAGCAGAAGTATGGGGGGGCGGTGGCCTGCTGCAGGGTTGGGGGCACTGGGAGATTGCCATTATCTTCGTTACTTCCACCATAGTTTGGAGAAGGAAATGGCAGCCCACTCCAGTATTCTTGCCTGGAAAATCCCACAGACTGCGGAGCCTGGTAGGTTACCATCCATGGGGTTGCAAAGAGTTGGACACGACTGAGCGACTTCACTTCACTTTGGCCTCAGGTCAAATAACAGGGAGGAAATAGAGCCTCACCCTTCAATAGAAAATTGAATTAAAGATTTACTGAGCTTGGCTCCATCCATCAGAACAAGACCCAGATTCCTCCTCAGTCAGTCTCTCCCATCAGGAAGCTTCCATAAGCCTCTTATCCTTCTCCATCAGAGGGCAGACAGACTGAAAACCACAATCACAGAAAACTAACCAATCTGATCACATGGAACACAGCCTTGTCTAACTCAGTGAAACTATGAGCCATGCCATATAGGGCCACCCAAGATGGATGGGTCATGGTGAAGTGTTCTGACAAAATGAGGTCCACTGGAGAAGGGAATGGCAAACCACTTCAGTATTCTTGCCTTGAGAGCCCCATGAACAGTATGAAAAGGCAAAAAGATAGGACACTGAAAGATGAACTCCCCAGGTCGGTAGATGCCCAATATGCTACTGGAGATCAGTGGAGAAATAACTCCAGAAAGAATGAAGAGATGGAGCCAAAGCAGAAACAACATTCAGTTGTGGATGTGACTGGTCATGGAAGTAAAGTCCAATGTTGTAAAGAGCAATATTGCATAGGAACCTGGAATGTTAGGTCCATAAATCAAAGCAAATTGGAAGTGGTCAAACAGGAGGTGGAAAGAGTCAATATTGACATTTTAGGAATCAGGAACTAAAATGGACTGGAATGGGTGAATTTAACTATATGACCATTATATCTACCACTATGGGAAGGAATCCCTTAGAAGAATGGAGTAGCCATCATAGCCAACAAAAGAGTCCTAAATGCAGTACTTGGATGCATTCTCAAAAATGGCAGAATGATCTCTGTTCATTTCCAAGGCAAACCATTCAGTATCACAGTAATCCAAGTCTATGACCTAACCAGTAATGCTGAAGAAGCTGAAGTTGAACAGTTCTATGAAGACCTATAAGACCTTTTAGAACTAACACCCAAAAAAGATGTGCTTTTCATTATAGGGGAATGGAATGCAAAAGTAGGAAGTCAAGAAACATCTGGAGTAACAGGCAAATTTGGCCTTGGAGTACAGAATGAAGCAGGCCAAAGGCTAATAGAGTTCTGCCAAGAGAACACACTGGTCATAGCAAACACTCTCTTCTAACAACATAAGAGATAATCTACACATGGACATCACCATATGGTCAATACTTAAATCAGCTTGATTATATTCTTTGCAGCCAAAAATGGAGAAGATCTATACAGTGAGCAAAAACAAGACCAGGAGCTGACTGTGGCTCAGATCATGAACTCCTTATTGCCAAATTCAGACTTAATTTGATGGAAGTAGGGAAAACCACTAGATCATTCAGGTATGACCAAAATAAAATACCTTATGGTTATCCAATGGAAGGAACAAATAGATTCAACGGATTAGATCTGACAGAGTACTTGAAGAACTATGGATGGAGGTTCATGACATTGTACAGGAGGCAGTGATCAAGACCATCCCCAAGAAAGAGAAAGGCAAAAAGACAAATGGTCAGCTGAAGAGCCTTACAAATAGCTGAGAAAGAAGAGAATCTAAAGGCAAAGGAGAAACAGAAAGATATACCTGTTTGGATGCAGAGTTACAAAGAATAACAAGGAGAGATAAGAAAGCCTTCCTCAGTGATCAATGCAAAGAAATGGAGGAAAACAATAGAATGGAAAAGAATAGAGATCTCTTCAAGAAAATTAGAGATACCAAGGGAACATTTCATGCAAAGATGGGCTCGATAAAGGACAGAAATTGTATAGACCTAACAGAAGTATTAAGAGGTGGGAAGAATACACAGAAGAACTATACAAAAAAGATCTTCATGACCCAGATAATCACGATGATGTGATCACTCACCTAGAACCAGACATCCTGGAATGTGAAGTCAAGTGGGGCTTAGGAAGCATCACTTCGAACAAAGCTAGTTGAAGTGATGGAGTTCCAGTTGAGCTATTTCCAATCCTAAAAGATGATACTGTGAAAGTGCTGCAGTCTATATGACAGCAAATCTGGAAAACTCAGCAGTGTCCACAGGACTGGAAAAGGTCAGTTTTCATTTCAATTCCAAAGAAAGGCAATGCCAAGGAATGCTCAAAAGTAAAGTTGCTCAGTCATGTCCTACTCTTTGAGACCCCAAGGACTATAGCCTACCAGGCTTCTCTGTCCATGGGATTTCCCAGGCAAGAATACCAGAGTGGGTTGCCATTTCCTTCTCCAGGGGATCTTCCCAACGCAGGGATCGAACCTAGGTCTCCCACATTGCAGGCATATGCAATGAGCCACCAAGGAAGCCCAAGAATGTTCCAACTATTGCCCAATTGCACTCATCTCACACGCTAGTAAAGTAATACCCAAATTTTCCAAGCCAGGCTTCAACAGTACATGAATCATGAAATTCTAGTGGTTCAAGCTGGATTTAGAAAAGGCAGAAGAACCAGAGACCAAATTGCCAACATCCATTGGATCATTGAAAAAACAAGAGAGTTCCAGACAAACATCTACTTCTACTTTATTGACTATGCCAAAGCCTTTGACTGTGTGGATCAAAACGAACTGTGGAAAATTCTTAAAGAGATGGGAATACCAAATGACCAGACCTGCTTCTTGAGAAATCTGTATGTAAGTCAAAAAGCAACAGTTAGAACTGGACATGGAAAAATAGACTGGTTCCAAATTGGGAAAAGAGTACATCAAGGCTGTATATTGTCACCCTGCTTATTTAAATTTTATGCAGAGTGCATCATGGGAAATGCCAGGCTGGATGAAGCACAACCTGTAATTAAGACTGCCAGGGAAATATCAATAACCTCAGATATGTAGATGACACCACACTTATGGCAGAAAACAAAGAAGAACTAAAGAGCCTCTTGATGAAAGTGAAAGAGACGAGTGAAAAAATTGGCTTAAAACTCGACATTCAGAAAACTAAGATCATGGCAACCGGTCCCATCACTTCATGGCAAATCAATGGGGAAACAGTGGAAACAGTGAGAGACTTTATTTTGGGAGCTCTAAAATCACTGCAGATGGTGACTGCAGCCATGACATTAACAGATGCTTGCTCTTTGGAAGAAAAGTTATGACCAACCTAGATAGCATATTAAAAAGCAGAGACATTACTTTGGCAACAAAGGTGTGTATAGTCAAGGCTATGGTTTTTCCAGTAGTCATGTATGGATGTGAGAGTTGGACTATAAAGAAAGCTGAGCACCAAAGAATTGATGCTTTTCAACTGTGGTGTGGAGAAGACTCTTGAGATTCCCTTGGACTGCAAGGAGATCAAACCAGTCCATCCTAAAGGAAATCAGTCCTGAATATTCATTGGAATGATTGATGCTGAAGCTGAAACTCTGATACTTTTGCCACCTGATGTGAAGAACTAACTCATTTGAAAAGACCCTGATGCTTGGAAAGATTGAAGGTGAGAGAAGAAGGGGACGACAGAGAATGAGATGATGGATGGCATCACTAGCTCAATGGACATGAGTTTGAGTAAAGTCTGGGAGTTGTTGTTGGACACGGAGGCCTGGCATGCTGCAGTCCATGGGGTTATAAAGAATCAGATATGAATGAGTGACTGAACTGATAACTGATTGACTGAGTCCTGAAATCTATGGGCTCTACAGTAGGGCTACTGGTCACCTCCAAAAGGACTTATGCCAATACATGCCTCCCAAGACTGCTGCTTCCAGTGTCCCTTTCCCCATGGCAGGCCACTGCCAACCCAAACCTCTGCAGAAGACCCTCAAATACTCACAGGCAGATCTGGCTCAGTCTCTTGTGAGATTATTGCTCCTTTCCCCTGGGTTTTGTTTTGCCCTACAAGAGTCTCTGTTTCCCCCAGTCTATGGACATTCTGTAATCAAATCCTGCTGTCCTTCAGAGTCAGATTCCCTGGGGATTCCCAGTCCCTTTGCTGGATCCCCAGGTTGGGAAGTCTATGTGGGGCCTAGAAACTTTGCAGCAGTGAGAGAATTTCTTGGTATTATTGTTCTCCAGTTTGTGGGTCACCCACCCAGTGAGTACAGGATTTTATTTTTTCATGATTGCACCCCTTCTACCATCTTGTTGTGGCTTCTCCTTCACCCTTAGACATGGGTTTTTTTTTTTTTTTTTTTGGTGGGTTCCAATATCCTCCTGTTGATGGTTGTTCAACAGTTGTGATTTTGGTGTTCTCAAAGGAGAAGATAAGTGCATGTCTTTCTACTTCTTTTTACTGGGAAAGATTGAAGACAGGAAGAGAAGGGGGCAACAGAGAATGAGATGGTTGTATAACATCACCGACTCAATGGACATGAGTTTGAGAAAACTCTGGGAGATAATGAAGGACAGGGAAGTGTGCTGCAGCTCATGAGGTCACAAAAAGCTGGACAAGACTGAATGACTGAACAACCTGTGACTAGAGCCTGAGCAGTTTCAAGGGAGCATAGGAGCTGAGAAGATAAGACTTTTTAAGCAGAAGTATGTCCATCCAATTTAACCTTTCTCATATTCTCAGATACACTATTGTTTATATGTAGAATTTTGCTGCATTTTATACTATATAGAGGACATAACAAACAGGATTTTATGAAAAATATGTAGTCTTTTATTGTGAGGTCTATACTTCTAACATGGGCTATATCTTGTGTACAAGCATATGTCATAGATGATCTCAGAAACCCAAAAGACACGTCTTCCAGAACCATCTAGTTACTATATTCGTGTCTGTTTATACTGTCACCTCAGATACATCATGTCTCTCATTCAGGTTAAGGGCTTTCAGTTCAGTTCAGTTCAGTCGCTCAGTCGTGTCCGACCCTTTGCAACCCCATGAATCCCAGCACACCAAGCCTCCTGTCCATCACCAACACCCGGAGTTCACTCAGATTCGTGTTCATCGAGTCAGTGATGCCATCTGATCAAGTAATAATAGTTTACAAGTTAAAGAGATTGTTTAGAGTTATGATTAGCTATCTTTGCGTGTGTACTCAGTCAGTCGCTCAGTCATGTCTGACTCCTTGTGAACCTGTGGACTGTAGTTCACCAGGCTACTCTGTCCATGGGATTCGCCAGACAAGAATGCTGGAGTGGTTTGTCGTGCCCTCCCTCCAGGGGAACCTTCCCAACCCAGGGATCGAACCCAGGTCTCATGCCTTCAGGCAGATTCTTTACCATCTGAGCTACCAGGCAAGCCCAAGAATACTGGAGTGGCTGGCCTATCTCCAGGGGATCTTCCATTGCTACCTTTGCCTCAATCTAAATATGCTCAAGTTGGGAACTAGATTAGAACTTAGAGTTATGTATCTTTATACCTTCTTAGAGATATTGTGTGTATAATCACACAATCACAGAATTAGACATGATGACTAAAAACATAAATGTTTATACCTTTTTAACAGGACTATCTTTATATTTCACTTATTTGAATAGAGACTAGAAACTGGAGTTTCCCTCCTTGACTTATTATGCTCGAACCTTAGACAAGTCTTTTGTCCACTCTGTACCTCTGTTTGAGTGTCTGCATGCTCAGTTGCTTGAGTCATGTCCAACTCTTCGTGATCCCATGGACTCTAGCCCGCCAAGCTTCTCTGTCCATGAGATTCTCCAGGCAGGAATACTGAAGTGGGTTGCCATTTCCTCTTCCAGAGGATCTTCTCAACCCAGGGATCAAACCTGCGGCTCCTGCATTGGCAGATTCTTGACCGCTGAGCTATCAGGGAAGCCTATGTCGCTGTTTACTTATCTATAGAATGGAGATAATGCTAGTGACTACCTTAGGGACCTTTTGTGAAGATAATGTGAACTAGAATGTATAAAGCACCAAGGCCAGATTACTAGCACATAGCTGTTGCTCAATTGGTTTCTATTGTTTTTATCTTATCATTATTAATATTGTCATCAGAAGGAAAGAGATTTTTTTCTTGGAATATTTTTGCCTAGGACTCCTATTATTTTCTCTGGTTTAGCTGAATGACACTGCTTGCAGGGCCTGTGATAGAAACCCCCATACTAAGCCACAAAGTCTCAAGAAGCCCTCAGCCTTGATGTCAAGCTCTAGAGAATGTAGCTTGCAGTATTTTTACTTTTGTACTCCCTGTGGGTGATCAGGAAATGAGAGATTTATAGAAATTTTTCCTTCCTTCTGTGACTTATGGTTTAATTTTTTGCTAAATGGAAAATATTTTGCCACATGCCCACATCCTCAGGTTTATCACATCAGAGAGAAATGCTGGCAGCAGTTCTTACTTCTCCAGATGTGAGCTCCTTCTTGTGTGGCTGTCTGCATGTTTCTGGTCCTTAGAGCCACAGACATCTCATTTTCAGAAATAGCACTATGATGTACCAACACTAAACTCATTTCCTGTCATGAGTGGGCCCAGAGCATTTCAGTAAATTCACAAGTGTATTATAGACTGGGAAAGAATAGAAAACATGCTCCACTCTTTTGCAAGGTTTGCCAAGATCCATGTTAATGAAAGACTGACCTTGTGCTTTCATGTGAAGTATTAAAGATCCCAGTGAAAGTCACTCAGCTGTAGTCCATGCAATTCTCCAGCCCAGAATACTAGAGTGGGTAGCCTTTCCTTTCTCCAGGGGATCTTCCCAAACCAGGGATCAAGCCCAGGTCTCCCATTTGCAGGCAGATTCTTTACAGCTGAGCCACCAGGGAAGCCCAAGAGTACTGGAGTGGGTAGCCTATCCCTTCTCCCGAGAACTTCCTGACCCAGGAATTGAACCTGCATTGCAGGCAGATTCTTTACCAACTGAGCTATAGGTGAGGATGGAATGAGCCAGCCAAGGGCCAAGCATGACAACATGTTTTGATATCCAGACTGTCTGGCTGAGAACTTCATAGCTCATTTATGCTCATTCTTGTGAGCATGGACTTTTTTTTTCCTAGCAATCTAAAGACATAGAAACTTCAGCAAGAAACCCATACGCAAGCTGTGATATGCACTCGTAGTTACCAGGACACTCTCTGGATTCCCAGTCACAATATCATTGATAGCTTATCGTGAAGGATGTTGGATTTGTGATCTCCAAAGAAGATTTAACTTCAGGACCACAGACCAAGCTTGATCACTCAAGAGCTTTTGTGTAGCAGAGATTTACTAAAGTATAAAAAGGGACAGAGAAAGCTTCCAACATAGACATCGGAAGGGGGACGAAGAGTGCCCCAATCCCTAGTCTTAGCAAGAGAGTTATATACTTTTTAATAGGTTATGACAATAAATCAAAAGAATGTCTCGAGGTTGTAAAGATCTTATTAGACCCACTCTCATATATACATTTTTAGCTAGCAGGATTAGTCAGAAGGTTTTCAGGAAGGAGAAACTTGTCCTCAAGCAGGATACATGATTGTTATATAATCCTTACTAAGGAATGTAGGAAAAAAAAAAAAAAAAAACATTTGTCCTTTCCTCCTTGAGAATTCCAGACCCCTATCTCCTCCTTGAGAGCCCCAGATCCCTTTCTCTTCCTCAGCCACCCCAGATTTCTTATCCACCTGCCTAGGAATTTACACTCTCATCATCATCCTTGTTATCTCTGCATTTTCCCTCAGTCTTGAGTCTTCACTACTCCATCTGTTCTAGTTGCCTGATGCTGCAGGCTGTCACAGAGTGAATCAAGCAAGCCTCTATCTCGAGGGCCCAAAGATGGGCTGAGCACTATGTACTTTCTGTAAGTGTAAATAAGTGTCAGTCGCTCAGCTACCTCTGACTCTTTCTGTCCACAGGGACTGTACCCCACCAGGCTCCTCTGTCCATGGAAATCTCCAGGCAAGAATACTGGAGTGGTTGCCATTTCCTTCTCCAGGGCATCTTCCCAACCCAGGGATGGAACATGGGTCTCCAGCATTGCAGTAGATTCTTTACCATCTGAGCCACCAGGGAAGCCCCCTATTGTGTACATAAAAGAGTCTGTAATTAGACCCTTTCTGTGCAGTCTGAAAGACAAAGTAAGCACATGCAAAGCAACTAAAAAGCCATAAGATATCTAAGTGACAATGCAAACCTCCAAAATGGGAGTCCCAAAACAAGGGAGTTCAAAGTTAACTATAATTATGTGACCAGAAGAGGAAGAATAGGAAGGAATAGGAATTCAGCTGAGCCATGGAGGATCAACACATTTAGAGAAGGGAGGCAGAGATGTGTTTAGGTTGGTGAAAAAGTAATTGCGGCTTCAGGCTATGAATTTTAAATCATTATAACTAGGCTTAAATATGTCTTTATTAATCAAGATAGGAACCGTTACAATCAATACATTTTTTGCCAATGAGAAATGTTTATCCCTGTAGCATTAAAATCTGTGTTTTGTGTCTTATAAAGCATTTTCTTTTTTAAATTTATTTATTTTAATTGAAGAATAATTACTTTACAATATTGTGATGTTTTTTGCCATACATCAACATGAATTGCTACAGGTATACACGTGTCCCCTCAACCCTGAACTCTTCCCTAGCCTATCCCTCTGGGTTGTCCCAGAAAATGGGCTTTGGGTACCTAGCTTCATGCATTGAACTGGCACTGGTCATCTATTTTACATATGGTAATGTACATGTTTCAATGCTGTTCTCTCAAATCATCCCACCCTCACCTTCTCCCACTGAGTCCAAAAGTCTGTTCTTTACACCTGTGTCATCCTACCTGCATGTAGGATCATTGGTACTTTCTTTCTGAATTCCACATATATGAGTTTATACACTGTATTTGTTTTTTCTCTTTCTGATTTGCTTCATTCTGTGTAATAGGCTCAAGGTTCATCCACCTCATTAGAACTTACTCAAATGCATTCCTTTTTAAAACTGAGAGTTCCATAAAAACATCTATTTCTGCTTTATTGACTATGCCAAAGCCTTTGACTGTGTGGATCACAATCAACTGTGGAAAATTCTGAAAGAGATGGGAATACCAGACCACCTGACCTGCCTCTTGAGAAATCGTATGCAGGTCGGGAAGCAACAGTTAGAACTGGACATGGAACAACAGACTGGTTCCAAATAGGAAAAGGAGTATGTCAAGGCTGTATATTGTCACCCTGCTTATTTAACTTCTATGCAGAATATATCAGGAGAAACGCTGGACTAGAGGAAACACAAGCTGGAATCAAGATTGCCAGGAGAAATATCAATAACCTCAGATATGCAGATGACACCACCCTTATGGCAGAAAGTGAAGAGGAGCTAAAGAGCCTTTTGATGAAAGTGAAGGAAGAGACTGAAAATGTGGCTTAAAGCTCAACATTCAGAAAATGAAGATCATGGCATCTGGCCCCATCACTTCATGGGAAATAGATGGGGAAACAGTAGAAACAGTGTCAGACTTTATTTTGGGGGGCTCCAAAATCACTGCAGATGGTGACTGTAGCCATGAAATTAAGAGGCTTACTCCTTGGAAGAAAAGTTATGACCAACCTAGATAGTATATTCAAAAGCAGAGACATTACTTTGCCGACTAAGGTCCGTCTAGTCAAGGCTATGGTTTTTCCTGTGGTCATGTATGGATGTGAGAGTTGGACTGTGAAGAAGGCTGAGCGCCGAAGAATTGATGCTTTTGAACTGTGGTGTTGGAGAAGACTCTTGAGAGTCCCTTGGACTGCAAGGAGATCCAACCAGTCCATTCTGAAGGAGATCAACCCTGGGATTTCTTTGGAAGGAATGATGCTAAAACTGAAGCTCCAGTACTTTGGAGACTAAGGTCCGTCTAGTCAAGGCTATGGTTTTTCCTGTGGTCATGTATGGATGTGAGAGTTGGACTATGAAGAAGGCTGAGCGCTGAAGAATTGATGCTTTTGAACTGTGGTGTTGGAGAAGACTCTTGAGTGTCCCTTGGACTGCAAGGAGATCCAACCAGTCCATTCTAAAGGAGATTAACCCTGGGATTTCTTTGGAAGGAATGATGCTAAAGCTGAAGCTCCAGTACTTTGGCCACCTCATGTGAAGAGTTGACTCATTGGAAAAGACTCTGATGCTGGGAGGGATTGGGGGCAGGAGGAGAAGGGGACGACCGAGGATGAGATGGCTGTTGGCATCACTGACTTGATGGGGATGAGTGTGAGTGAACTCCGGGAGATGGTGATGGACAGGGAGGCCTGGCATGCTGTGATTCATGGGGTCGCAAAGAGTCGGACACGACTGAGTGGCTGAACTCAACTGAACTGAACTAAACATTCCATTGAACACAACTGAGCGACTGAACTGAACTGAACATTCCACTGTGTATGTGTACCACAACTTCCTTATCCAATCATCTACCAGTGGATATCTAGCTTGCTTCCATGTCCTACTTATGGGGAATAGTGCTGCAATGAACACTGGGGTACAAAGATGGCAGAGGAGTAGGTGGACATGGAGTACATCTCTCTCTATGGATATATCAGCAATACACCTTCAGACATAGAAGTGCATGCAGAACACCAGCTGAGAGCAGACAGGAGTATCTGGCCAGCAGAAAAGAATATATAGACCCATGCAAAACTCGGTAGGACCAAGGAACTACGGGGGAAAACAAGAGTATTAGTAGGACTGGGCCTGCTCTTGGTGGGTGGGGGAATGGAAGCAGGGGTCCGATCCCCATATCAGGGCAATTGTCTGAATCAGAGGAGAAACACTTAAGGCTGAGTGTGAAAGAGCTGATCTGTGGCAGCCTAAAGGAATGAGAATAGATGGTCCTTGCCACAGCCATACATATCCCAGAGGGTGCAGTGGGTGGAAACTGGAGTTTAGGGATTGTGGAGGTGGGTGAGGGCTGCTGCTGACTTCGGAGAGACAGATTGTGGGAATGTGAGAGAGGAGATTGTGGTGGGAAATGCCTGTGGAGGAAAGCCAGGCAGCCATGAAAGCAAGGCGATACTGCTGAGTCACGTGTAGGGGGGTGGAGCCATCACCATAGCCTCTCTCCCGCCACATGCCAGCATTGGCAGCTGAACAATAGAGAGGCTGGCCCATCAAACACCTGACGCACTGAACTACAGAGTAGGACCCCACCCAGGGTGCTCCTTTAAATGACTGATGCACCAATCTACAGAGTAGACTGCAGCCTTGGGCCCCTCTATGTGCCTTATGCACTGAACAGCAGAGAAGGACCCCAGGCAAGAAAGCCCTCTAAGTACCTGAATAGGTGGAGCTATAGAGAAAGACTGGCCAAAGAGGCCTTCTGATCACCAGCTACAGGAGGCTCAAAAAAAGACTCCGATAGGGGCCATAACTCCTGCAGTGGAGGCAGTCTGTGTCCCTGCACACTTGGGGCTGCTAGAGTCCCTACAAGCCAAGCAGCTGCATCACCTTCACACTCAACTCTCACTGGGGCAGAGCTGCCACAGGCAAAAAAAGTCTTGCACCTATGCGCACAGGGCCACTTCAGTTGTGTCCGACTCCTTGTGACCCTGTAGACTGTTACCTGCCAGGCTTCTCTGTCAGGGAGAAGGGTTCTCCAGGCAGGAATACTGGAGCATATTGGCCAATCCTGGTTGCCATACCCTTCTAGAGCACTGTATTTTCTGCTGCCCTAGCCACCAACTCCCCTGAATACCTAGTGCTGCCAGAACCCCTGCAACCCAAGCAGCTGCACCACCTCCACATCTGGCCCTCACAGGAGCAAACTCAAGTCCTCCAGGGCAACCTCAGGAGCAAATCCCAGTGGATGACCCACATGCAGAGGTGGAAATAAAACCAAGTTGACTCCAGGGGCAGTGTGACTAAGGAAGAAGACCCCAAACCCTCCCACTTAATATACAAGCTGTATATTAAATCCTATTAACACAATTAACTGGGGAGACTCTGTTTCTGTGGAATATCTAAAAGATCAATGAGAGCTCCATCAAAAGAAAATAGACTAGTTCTGGTAGCTGTGAACATTGGAGCAAGAACACACAGGAGTAGGACCAGATTAGAATCTGAGCTGCCCCACAGCAGGTCCAGAGATCAGCACAGTGTTAGAAGGCATCCTAGGAAGGTGAAGTGAACTGTGATTCCCAGCAAGGGAAAGGACTCTGACAGCAGTGATTTAAGAAAAACATTTATTATTGTTATGTTTTGACTTGTTTTGTAGATTCTTTTGGATTTTTTTTTCTTTTCTTTACTTTCCCCCCTCTGTTGTAGTTGTTGATTTTATTGGCACTATGAAATCTAATTAGGAAAAGGCAATGGCACCTCACTCCAGTACTCTTGCCTGGAAAACCCCATGGGCAGTGGATCCTGCTAGGCTGCAGTCCATGGGGTCGCTAAGAGTAGAACACTACTGAGGGACTTCACTTTCACTTTTCACTTTCATGCATTGGAGAAGGAAATGGCAACCCACTCCAGTGTTCTTGCCTGGAGAATCCCAGGGACGGGGGGAGCCTGATGGGCTGCTGTCTGTGGGGTCGCACAGAGTCAGACATGACTGAAGCAATTTAGCAACAGCAGTATGAAATCTATTTAAGCTTTTGAGGATTGGTAGTTTTTTTGTTTTTGTGTTTTTTTTTTTTTTCATTTTTTTCTCAGTCACATTTTTCATTTTAGTATAAACCTCTGCTTTTATGTTGGACTTTTGCAGTTCTGGAGAGGGTTTATTTTTTTCTCTTTTTTAACTTTAATTTTTTAAACCTATTATTATTTTTGCTACATTTATTCCTTTGCTTGCTTTTCCTACTGTTCCTTTCCCCTTGCAGTTAATCTTTAATATATATAAATCTTCTTTATCAACCACTTTTTAATTTGCATATCTATTATTTCTTTCTTTTCTTTCTTTCCTTTCGTCTCAATATATTTGTTAGTTTTATTCTCATTGCTTTATTCCCCAATTGGCACCTTGCTTTAGTTTTGTTTTCCAATTGTGCTTTAGTTAGTTTTGTTCTGGTGGATATAATTTTTGGTTTCCTTTGTTCACCAGGTCAATCTATTGTACTTTTTTTTGTTGGACTGTTTTAATTTTGCTTATGGGTGTATATGTATATTCAGTCACACTTTTTCTTGTTGTTATGAACCTCTGCATATGCTTTGGGCTTTTGCAGTTCTGTGGAGTTTTCCTTTATTTTTCTTCTTTCTTTCCTCTTTCTTTTTTTTTTCTTTTCTCTCTTTTATAATTTTAACTTTTAAATTTTTAAACCTATTATATTTTTTCTACATTTATCCCTTCATTTGCCTTTCCTACTGCTCTTTTGCCCTTGTAGTTAATCTTTAATGTATATAAATCTTCCTCTACCTTGATTTAACTTTGCATATCTATTCTTTCTTTCTTGTCTTTCTTTCCTTTCCTCTCAACATATTTGTTAGTTTTGTTTTCATTGCTTTATTTCCCACTTGGCTGCTGCTGCTACTGCTAAGTCACTTCAGTCATGTCCGACTCTGTGCGACCCCATAGATGGCAGCCCATCAGGTTCCCCTGTCCCTGGGATTCTCCAGGCAAGAACACTGGAGTAGGTTGCCATTTCCTTCTCCAATGCAGGAAAGAGAAAAGTGAGGGTGAAGTCACAGTTTTGCAGTTTGTACTTTAGTAAGTTTTGTTCTTAACTGGTAGATATAATTTTTGGTTTCCTTTGTTCACTGGGTCAAACTATTATACTTTATTTTTGCTGAATTGTTTGGATTTTGCTTTGGGTGTATATGTATATGTGTATATTCCATTGTTTTAATTATTATTTGCCTGATTTTGTAACTGCAATTTTCTTGGAGTTCATCTTTGGTTTCTCATTTTTGCATATTTGTTTTAATCTCACTTCATGCCATAACAAGCCACTGCGGAATCTTTGTTCCTGACCAGAGATAGTGCTCTGAGCCTTTGGAGTGGGAGCACTGACTCCAAGATCCTTGACTACCAGAGAACTAACCCTAGGGAGTATCAAATAGTGAGAGCTTGCACAAAGGAAACCACTGGAATATAAGACCTGGCATCACCCAACCACCAATAGCACTCTGTGCAGGACGCCTCATCTAAACAACAAACAAAAGAAAATTACAAACTAAATCATCAGCAGACTGGATTACCACCTCACTTAGGCTTGCAGAGGAAAAACAAACAAGCAAAATCTCAGCACAAACTCACCCTATAAAAAGGTTACACAAACCACTGGACTAACCTTAGAAGGCAGAAGTCAAAAAGAAGAATTCAAGACTGAAACCTGGGAAAAGGAGACCTCAAGCACAATAACTTTAAAATATATAAATAACAAAAAGGCCGAGAAATACTACACAAATGAAGGAACAAACTAGAAACACAGAAGTCCAAATAAAAGATGAGGAAATGGAAAAATTACCTGAGAAAGAATTCAGAATAATGATAGTAAAGATGATCAAAAACCTTTAAAGCAAAATGAAGAAAATTCAAGAATCAATTAGCAAAGACCCAGAAGAATTAAAGAACAAACATCCATAGACAAACAACACAATTACTGAAATTAATAATATTCTAGAAGGAATCAAAGGCAGACTATCTGAAGCAGAAGAACAAATCAATGAGCTGGAAGATGAAAGAGTGTAAATAACTTCTGAAGAGCAGAATAAAGTAAAAAGAAAGAAAAGTACTGAAGATAGTCTCAGAGACCTCTGGAATCAATTGATATCAAATGAACCAACATTTGAATTATAGGGGTCCCAGAAGAAGAAGAGAAAAAGAGAGGGTATGAGAAAATTTTTGAAGAGATTATAGTTGAAATTTTCCCCAACATGGAAAGGGAAATAGCCAGTTAACTCCAAGAGGCACAAAGAGACCTATACAGGATAAACCCAAGGAGGAATACAAAAAGACACATACTAATCAAATAACAAAGACTAAACACAAAGAAAGAATATTAAAAGCAGCAAGGGAGAAGCAACAAGTAACATACAAGGGAAACCCCATATGCTTAACAGCTAATCATTGAGCAGAAACTGCAGGCCAGAAGGGAATGGCAGGATATATTTAAAGTACTGAAAGGGAAAAATCTACAACCAAGATTACTGTACCTGGCAAGAATCTCATTCAAAATTGATGGAGAAATAAAAAGCATTTCAGACAAGCAAAAGTTGAGAGAATTCAGTACCACCACACCAGCTTTACAACAAATGTTAAATGGACTCATATAAATAATCAAGAAATATAAGAGAAGAAAAAAGATCTACAAAATCAACCTCAAACAATTAAGAAAATGGCAATAGGAACATATATATCAATAATTACTTTCAATGTAAATGGATTTAAATGCTCCAACCAAAAGAACAGACTGGCTGAATGGGTACAGAAAAAAGATCCATATATATGCTGTCTACAAGAAACTCACTTTAGACCTCAAGACACGTATAGACTGAAAGTGACAGGACGGAACAATAAATTCCATGCAGATGAGAAGCAAAAGAAAGCTGGAGTAGCAATGCTTATATCAGACAAAATAGACCTTAAAATAAAGATTATAAGACATAAGGAAGGATACTACATAATGATCAAGGGGTCAATCGAAGAGGAAGACATAACAATTGTAAATATCTATGCACCCAACATAGGAGCACCTCAATACATAAGACAAACACTAACACACATAAAAGGAGAAATTGACAATAACACAATAATAGTAAGAGACTTTAACACCCCCCACTCACACCAATGGACAGATCATCAAAACAGAAAATTAATAAGGAAACACAAGTCTTAAATAATACATTAGACAGGATGGAACTCATTGATATCTTCAGGACATTCCATCCAAATGCAGAAGAATACACCTCTTCTCAAGTGCACATGGAACATTCTCCGGGATAGACCACATCTTATGTCACAAATCAAACCTCAGTACATTTAAGAAAATTGAATCATATCAAGCATCTTCTCTGACCACAATGCTATGAGACTAGACATCAATTACAAGAAAAAAACTGTAGGAAACACACACATGGAGATTAAACAACACATTTCTAAATAACCAGCTGGTTACTGAAGAAATCAAAAGGAAATTTTAAAAAAATTCTAGAAACAAATGACAATGAAAACATGACAACTAAAACCTATGGGATGCAGCAAAAGCAGTTCTAAGGGGGAAGTTTGTAGCAATACAATCTTACCTCAAGGAACAAGAACAATATCAAATAGACAATCTTACTTTACACCTAAAACAACTGGAAAAAGAAGAACAAAAAGAAAACCCAAAATTAGTTTAAGGAAAGAAATCATAAAGATCCAAGCAGAAATAAATGAAAAAGAAATGAAAGAAACAATAGTAAAGATTAATAAAACTAAAAGCTGGTTCTTTGAGAAGATAAACAATATCGACAAGCCTTTATCCAGACACATCAAGAAAAAAAGAGAGAAGAATCAAATCAACAAAATTAGAAATGAAAAAGGAGAAGTTACAACAGACAATGCAGAAATACAAAGGAGTATAAGAGACTATTATGAACAACTATGTGGCAATAAAAGACAACCTGGAAGAAATGGACAGGTTCTTAGAAAGTTCAGTATTCCAAGACTGAGCCAGGAAGAAATAGAAATTATTAACAATCCAATTACAAGCACTGAAATTGAAGCTGTAATAAAAAATCTCCCATAAATCAAAAGCCCAGGACCAGATGGCTTCACAGGAGAATTCTATCAAACATTTAGAGAAGAGCTATTGCCTATTATTCTAAAACTCTTTCAAAAATTTGAAGAGGATGGAACACTTCCAAACACATTCTACGAGGCCACCATCACCCTGATACCAAAACCAGACAAAGACAACACACAAAAAGAAAACTATAGGCCAATATCACTGATGAGCATAGATGAAAAAATTCTCAGCAAAATTTTAGTAAAGAGAATTCATCAACACATGAAAAAAAAAAAAAAACACTCATGTCAAGTTGAGTTTATTCCAGGAATGCAAGGATTCTTCAATATATGCTTATCAATCAATGTAATACACCATAGTAACAAATTGAAAGATAAAAACCATATAATCATCTCAATAGATGCAGAAAAAGCCTTTGACAAAATTCAACACCCATTAATGATTAAAACTCTTCAAAATATGATCATAGAAGGAACCTACGTCAACATAGTAAAGGCCATATATGATAAGCCTACAGCAAACATTATTCTCAATGGTGAAAAACTGAAAGCATTCTCCCTAAGATTAGAAGCAAGAAAAAGGCATCCACTTGCACCACTATTATTCAACATAGTTCTGGAAGTGTTAGCTACAACAATCAGAGAAGAAAAAGAAATTAAAGGAATCCCAATGGGAAAAGAAGTAAAGCTCTCACTGTTTGCAGATAACATGACACTGTACATGGAAAACCCTAAAGAGAATATCAGAAAGTTACTGGAGCTAATCAGTGAATTTAGCAAAGTTGTAGGATACAAAATCAATATGCAGAAATCACTTGCATTTCTACATACTAACAATGAAAAATCAGAGCAATTAAGGAATCAATCCCATTCACCATTGCAACAAAAAGAAATAAATATCTAGGAATAAACTTACCTAAGGAGACAAAAAACTATACACAGAAAAGTATAAGACACCAATGAAAGAAATCAAAGATGACATAAACAGATGGAAAGCTAGTCCATGTTCCTGGGTAGGAAGAATCAATATTGTGAAAATGACTATACTACCAAATGCAATCTACAGATTCAATGTGATCCCTATCAAATTACCAATGGCATTTTTCACAGAACTAGAACAAAAAATTTCACAATTCATATGGAAACACAGAAGACCCCAAATATCCAAAGCAGTTTTGAGATAGAAGAATGGAGATGGAGGAGTCAACCTTCCTGACTTCAGATTATACTATGAAGCTACATAGTATTTTGTGCCAGTATGGTACTGGCACAAAAACAGAAATATAGATCAATGCAACAAGATAGAAAGCCAGAAATAAACCCATGTACCTATGGGTACCTTATTTTTGACAAAGGGGGCAAGAATATACAAGGGGACAAAGACAGCCTCTTCAGTATATGGTGCTGGGAAAACTGGACAGCCACATGTAAAAAAAAAAAAATGAAATTAGAACACTTCCTAACACCATACACAAAGAAACTCACAATGAATTAAAGAACTAAATGTAAGACCAGAAACTATAAAATTCTTGCAGGAAAGCATAGGAAAAACCCTCGATGACATTAATCAAAGCAAGATCCTGTATGACCCACCTCCTAGAGTAATGAAAATAAAAACAAGTGTAAACAAGTGAGACCTGGATAATCGTAAAAGCTTTTGCACAGCAAAGGAAACTATAAGCAAGGTGAAAAGACAGCCCTCACAATGGGAGAAAATGATAGCAAATGAAACAACTGACAAAGGATTAATTTCCAAAATATACAAGCAGCTCATACAAGTCAATACCAGAAAAACAAACAACCCAATCAAAGAGTGGGAAAAAGATCTAAATGGACATTTCTCCAAAGAAGGCATACAGATGGCTAACAAACACACGAAAAGATACTCAACATCGCTCATTACTCGAGAAATGCAAATCAAAACTACAATGAGATATCACCTCACCTCAGTCAGAATGACCATCATCAAAATGTCTGCAAACAATAAATGCTGGAGAGGGTGTGGAGACAAGGGAACACTCTTGCACTTTTGATGGAAATGTAAGTTGCTACAGCCACTATGGAAGATGGTATGGAGATTTCCTTAAAAAACTAGAAATAAAACCACCATATGACCCAGCAATCCCACTCCTAGGCATATACCCTGAGGAAACCAAAATTGAAAGAGACACATGTATGTCATTATTCACTGCAGCACTATTTATAGTAGCTAGAACATGGAATCAACCTAGATGTCCATTGACAGATGAATGGATAAAGAAGTTGTGGTACACATGCACAATGGACTATTACTCAGCCTTTAAAAGGAATGCATTTGAATCCATTCTAATGAGTGGATGAACCTAGAACCTATTATACAGAGTGAAGTGAATCAAAAAGAGAAAGACAAATATCATATTCTAATACTGCTGCTGCTGCTGCTGCTGCTAAGTCGCTTCAGTCGTGTCCAACTCTGTGTGACTCCATAGATGGTAGCCCACCAGGCTCCCCCATCCCTGGGATTCTCCAGGCAAGAACACTGGAGTGGGTTGCCATTTCCTTCTCCAATGCATGAAAGTGAGAAGTAAAAGTGAAGTCGCTCAGTCGTGTCCGACTCTTAGCGACCCCATGGACTGCAGCCTACCAGGCTCCACTGCCCATGGGATTTTCCAGGCAAGAGTACTGGAGTGGGGTGCCATTGCCTTCTCCATATTCTAACACACATATACAGAATCTAGAAAAATGGTACTGAAGGATTTATTTACAGGGCAGCAATGTATGGATGTGGGAGTTGGACTGTAAAGAAGACTGAGCACCAAAGAATTGATGCTTTTGAACTGTGGTGTTGGAGAAGACTCTTGAGAGTCCCTTGGACTGCAAGGAGATCCAACCAGCCCATTCTGAAGGAGATCGGCCCTGGCATTTCTTTGGAAGGAATGATGCTGAAGCTGAAGCTCCAGTACTTTGGCCACCTCATGCGAAGAGTTGACTCATTGGAAAAGACTGATGCTGGGAGGGATTGAGGGCAGGAGGAGAAGGGGACAACCAAGGATGAGATGGCTGGATGGCGTCACTGACTCCATGGGCATGAGTCTGGGTGAAATCTGGAAGTTGGTGATGGACAGGGAGGCCTGGTGTGCTATGATTCATGGGGTCGCAAAGAGTCGGACACAACTGAGCGACTGAACTGAACTGAATGGAGAAACAGATTCTATTTGTTTATTCTAGAGAATAGACTTATGGGCATGGGGAGAGGGGAGGAGAGGGTGAGATGTATGGAAAGAGTAACATGGAAACTTACATTAGCATATGTAAAATAGATAGCCAACAGAAATTTTCTGTATGGCTCAGGAAACTCAGACAGGGGCTCTCTATAACCTAGAGGGGTGGAATTGGGAGGGAGATGGGAGGGAAGTTCAAAAGGGAGGGGATATATGTATACCTATGGCTGATTCATGTTGAGGTTTGACAGAAAACAGAAAAATTCTGCAAAGCAATTGCCCTTCAATAAAAAAATAAATTAAAAAATTGGAGGTACATGTATCTCTTTCAATTCTGGTTTCCTCAGGGTGTATGCTGGCTTGCATAGCATTTGTATTCCCACTTTTTAAAGGAATATCCATACTGTTCTCCTCAGTGGCTGTACCAGTTTGGATTCCCACCAGCAATATAAGGCTCCCTTTCTCCACATCCTCTCTAGCATTTATTGTTTGTAGACTTTTTGATGAAAGTATTTTCTTCCTCCTGTTGGTTGTGGAAGTGTTTTTCCCTGCAAAATGTTGTTGTGGTGCTTCAAGAAGTGGTAGTCGGTTGGTGAGAGGTCAGTTGAATATGGAAGATGAAGCAAAATTTCATAACCCAATTTGTTCAACTTTTTTGAAGCATTGATTGTGCAATGTGCTGTCCCCCGTGTTGTGGAGAAGAATTGGGCTCTCTCTGTAGACCAGTGCTAGCTGCAGGCATTGAAGTTTTTGGTGGATCTTATTGATTTACAGAGCATATTTCTCAGATGTAATGGTTTTCACTGGGATTCAGCAAGCTGTAGTGGATCAGACTGGCAGCAGACCACCAACAGTGACCATAACCTTTCTTTGGTGCAAATTTGTCTTTGGAAAGTGTATTACAGCTTCTTCTCAGTCCAACCACTGAACTGGTTATCACTGGTTGTCAAATAAAATCCACTTTTAGTTGCATGTCACAATCTGATTGAGAAATAATTTGTTATTGCATAGAATAAGAAAAGACGACCCTTCAAAATGATGATTTTTAAAAAATTTTGGTCAGTTCATGAGGCACCCATGTATTGAGCTTTTTCACATTTCCAATTTGCTTCACGTGCCAAATGACCACAGAATGGTCAATGTGAGTTCTTGGGCAACTTCTCATGTAGTTGGAACATATCAGCTTCAGTGATCCTCTCAATTGGTTGTCAAGTTCTGTTGGCCTGCCACTGCACTTCTCATCTTCAGGGCTGCCATCTCCTTTGTAAACTTCTTGAACCACCACTGCACTGCATGTTCTTTAGCTGTTCCTGTCCAAAATCATTGCTGATATTGTGAGTTGTCTGCTGTTTTACAATCATTTTGAACTTAAATAAGAAAATCACATGTTTGCTTTTTTTTTCTAACAACATTTCCACAGTCTAAAATAAATATAAAATAAATAGCAAGTAATGTCATTAGCAAAAAAAAATAATAATAATAACACAAGAAATGCACACTAAAATGATTGATGTAGAACATCATTTTAACCACATTTCATTGTAACCACATTTATTTAAGAATGTATTCTAATATCAAACAGCAAAGTCCAACAATGCAAAACTGCAATTACTTTTGCACCAACTTAACAGTCTCAGTTGTGTAGGATTCTTTGAAACTCCAGGGACAGGCTCCTCTGTCCATGGGATTCTTCAGGCAAGAATACTGGAGTGGGTTGCATTCCCTTCTTCAGGAGATCTTCCTGACTCAGGGATAGAACCTGGGTCTCCTGTGTTGCAGGCAGATTCTTTATCATCTGAGCCACCAGGGAAGCCATTGCACCAGTGTTCCAAACAGTGGGAGCCAAAAACATAAAGGCCAAAGTGTGCAGAGTAGGTATTGAGAACTGGGACAGGGGAACCAGGGAGGGGTGAGACCAAATGAGAAGAGCAGAATGTTTTAGAGAGTTAAATGGCCTTCCCTGGAATCTAGCCATCCTTTCTTATGTCCATTTGTAAATCTCAGGACCTGTTTTGAAAGAGGCAACTGAAAAAACTAAAGGTATGGTTTAGGGAGCTGCAGTCAGAGGGAGCTATGCACTGCATTTTCCTTCTCATCCTTAGGGCTGTGCTGAGGGAACTCCCATTTCCCCATGTTTTTCTGTCTCATCCCTGCCCCACACCAGTGCCAACATCCATCATTAGGAAGAGCTGTTCACACAAGGCAGGTGTGGCAAACCCAGCATGGTGCAGACCAGGAACAATGGCTCAGACTCTCAAACACCCCTGTGTGTTAAGTGCACAGCATCTGCCCTCCTGGCCTCAGGCCCCAAAAGGAGGCTGCTTTCTAGGGAAGCTTCCACCAGTTCTGCTTCAAGATAGTAAAACTAGCATTCACCCCTCTGGGCTTTCATTTTAGTTCTCTTCCAATGCTTCCCAGTGAAGGAGGTAAAGGAGAGAATTCTTTCTCGATATTCTTTTAAGCAAAAGCACACAGGCCCTTTTTCTTCCCTCACCAACCAGAATACAATTTATCACCTACTTCTGATTCCTAATATAAGTCAGTAGCAGGGTTTATATGTATATTTCTCTGACTGAACTGTGATCTCCCCAAGGACAAGACATTGTGCTACACAAGCCCCTTTCATCTTTTCACCCCAGTATTCAACAGCCTGGCTGATGCCTATGGAGTATATATCAACTGGAAAAAGAGAAAAGACCCCATAAGTTTCTAGATATTGTCCTGAAATTTTTTCTAAGACAAACCAGTTCATGAATGAATACTTGTATTCATGCACACTTCACCCAACTCAGGGCCATTAAACTCTTTAAATTTAAGTTAATGCTTCCTTTAAATTGAAAAAGACTGGATGGCCCCACTAAATCACCAGATCTTTTCCAAAGTGGCAGCTAGCCATAAGCAAGGTATTATGATCACACAGGGCAATTTTGCCAGAGAGGAGACTGGGGGTTAGGATACAGAGTTTCAGGTATTTACTAGGAAAGTAGAAGATGTTGATGCTACCCAGGGAAAGGCTTTATATGTTTCTTATAATGGAGTGAAGGGCCCAGATTCTAGGAAAGTATGCAAAAGACCACATTACTGGCTTCATGACCTATAATTGGGCTTCCCTTTTAGCTCAGTATGTAAAGAATCTGCCTGCAATACAGGAGACCTGGGTTCAATTCCTGGGTCAGGAAGATCCCCTGGAGAAGTAAATGGCAACCCACACCAGTATTCTGCCTGGAGAATCCTATGGACAGAGGAGCCTGACAAGCTATAGTACATGCCGTCACAAGAGTTGGATATGACTTAGCGACTAAACCACTACCAATTGAGCAGGTTGCACAATTTTGCCATGTTCAAGAGACCGTGTTCTGATCGCTAGAAAACAATTCCTTCCCTCTAAATTTAGAATTTAGTAATTTTTCCAGAAGTTGTTGTGCTCACCAGGCTGAAATCCCACGCGCGCGCCCACACACACACACACACACACCCCTTTCTATAGAGAAAAGAGAGCCATGAGCATTCTAAAACCAGATGGGGAGCCAGAAGAGGATAAGAACAAGACACTATGTGGATTTTTAAAGAAAATATGTGTCATAAATTAGTTGTTAAGAAACTTTAGTATTGTCTTAAAAGAAAATTCCTCAAAGCCTCTAAAAAGTAGCCAGAATAAAGCTGACAAATTTGTGGCTTTTTCTAGAGGCCCACTGTGTAAATCTTGAGAAAATACCCCACGATGTTGACACAACTTTCTCCTACTGGGCCATTCCCTTCTATTCCTCCTCCCTTCCTTCTGGTACATAAACTAAGACTGATTTCTTGAAAATTTCCTGAGCATCATTGTTTCTATGTCTGTTAAAGTACTGGTTCTTATCTCATACAGGACCACCATCATCTCTCCTGGGAGGTCACTGAATTCTTATGCCCACCAAATTGTCTGTACACTGCATATAGATGTATCACAAATACTTCTGAAAAAGCTATGATCGTGTACAGTAAGTCCCCTACATACGAATGAGTTCTGTTCCAAGCACATATTTGTAAGTTCAATTTGTTCAAAAGTCCAACAATGTTAGCCTAGGTACCTAACTAACAAAATTGTTTATATAGTACTGTAATAAGCTTTATAATACTTTTCACACAAATAATGCATGAAAAACACAAAAAATAAAGAAAATATTTTTAATTTTACAGTACAGTACCTTGAAAGTTATAGTAGTACCAGCTACTTCACTATTACATTTACACTTGCTTCCAACATCCTGGGCTTGAAATAGAGATATTTCACTACTGTGCTCTATAGAATACTGTAAAGTAAACAGAAAAGTACACTTGTAGAGGATGCAAGCACATGACAATGGCGTGACAGATGAACTAGCTTATGTGATTGGACATGCTCACATTTTTGAAAGTTTGCAACTTGAAAGTCCATATGTAGGGGACTTACTGTAAAATTAATTCATTTAAAAGACACCTTCTGTCATTTTTATAATCAGCAAATATTAAAGGTATCTACTTTTAAATTAATTTTTATTGAGGTGTAATTGACATATAACATTAGTTTTAGGTATGCAGCATAGTGATTTGATATTTGTATATGTTAAAAAGTGATCACAAGAAGTCTAATTAACATCCATCATCACACCTAGTTACAATTTTTTTCTTATGAGAATTTTTGAGATCTATTTTCCTGCCATCTTTCAAATATGCCTTAGTTTTATTTGGACCTCAGTCTTTTTAATAACTCAGGGGCTAGTTAAAAATTAGCTTGTCCAAACTTGCCCAGTGTTTAAGAGGACACAGCATCCACTGGCAGTGTATTTAGGTCAGCTGGCAATTCAACAAAGAAAAGAGCAGAGAGGTGGAATGATATAGTCACAGAGGCAAAGTAAATTCCTATAGTTGGAGAACACAGATGCCTACTTTGGCTCTCACACCACAACAGAGTCTTGAACCTCATGCTCTTTAGCACTCACATCCCCACCACACACACACACACACACACACACACACACACACACACACACAAAGTGCACTCACACACCCTCATCTCTACTTCCTTATCAGTGCCTTCCTTAGTTATCCAGCTCTCTGTCACCTCTCCTTTCTTTAAACACCCATAGATAACAATTCCCACTTTGCATTTTATTATCTCAGTCTTCTAGAGTGTCATATGGAACTTTCTGTCTCTAACCAAACTGCAAAGTCCTTGAGGATCAGTGACTGCTTACACAACAGTTTTCTTGGGACCTTTACCTGGTTCTTGTATTGTGTTGAACTGTCTTCAGTACATGAAGCTAATGACTGATGGATTGTTTTAGATGGAGCCTCTTATTCTGCAGGTCTGTTTCACATTCTTATGTTAAGTGAAAATTTCTTAGATATAATGTCTTCTAGTTTCCCTGAGAGAAAGAAAAGGTGACAAAACAAATCATACACAGTGGAGTTATGCAGAAGTTTCCCATCTGATTTTATTTCCCTCACTAGAATGTATCTTCTGTGTCATGTGACAACTGTGTCAGTGAGACCCAAAAGGCTTGGAAGTTGTCCTAGAACTTCAGAAAAAAAAAAAAAAAAACAAGAAAATAGAAAACAGATGTTCTTCTTCCACAGCTCTGGTGTTAATCCCATGGGGGAAGCCTCAGCATCAGAAATCATGTGGGCACTCCATTTCCTGGTGATTATAGGCATGCTTCTCAATGGCAGGTTTCCAAAACATATTTCTGCCTCTTTGATATCAGTTGTAGTACCTTCTGATTGGGCCTCCCAGTTGGCACAGTGGTAAAGAAACTGCCTGCCAATGCAGGAGATGGAAGGGACATGGCTTCAGTGTCCAAGTTGGGAAAATTCCCCTGGAGTAGGAAAGAGCAAACCACTCCAGTATTCTTTGCCTGGAGAATCCCATGGACAGAAAAGCCTGGCAGGCTACAGTCCTGGGGATCACAAAAGGGTCAGACACAACTGAGTGGACACACACATGCACACACACCTTCTGCATGCAAGCTCCTTCAGGCTAAGCCCATTTCCCAATTTTTTTCAGTTTTTCCGAGAGATTGGTTTTGTAGTACTCAATATACCTGATTAAATGACACCTTCATTTGTGATTTTTATTTCATAATAATTATGAAATACATTTTATAATTATGAAATATGATACACATCATAATAGTTAATCTAAGCAATAACTCTCTTCCGACTAACATGGTGTCTTGGAAGAACTCTGTCCCTTAACTGGAGCTTATGATCTGCATTGAGGAGTGAGTTAATACGACAGAATGATGGAGAGTTTAGCCTCAAAGTCACCATCTTGCTTTGATTTTCTCTTTCTTCACTGCTTCCTTTTCAGTAAATCAGTAGTCCACACCAGACCATGGTATAACAAGAAATTTTCTAGGGCTTCATATAGATGACTAATTTCTTAAATGTTACCTGATCAGATCAAAGTTAGTACAAATATTTGGAAATTCGATAGTGTTTTGCAGTACGTTGTGTCCAATATAACCTGTGAAAACAGCTTCGAGATGAACTTCTTGATGTGAGTGTTAAGAAATTGTTATTTTATTTCTGTCTCTGATTCTGAGACTGCACTGGCTGGAGGACTTTAGGCAAATGACTTCCTTCTTGAATTTGGGCCTTCCCCGAAATAATCTCTGAAAAATAATATTCATTCCTACTCTACTATCAGAGAAGGGCTAAAGACATGGCAAGAGTCACCCTACCCCTCAAATAAAAGGTGGGTGCAAGGAAATAAACATGTTCCCTGATTTGGCAACTTCTCAAGTCTATCTTTCTGTATTTCCATGATAAACTAATTAATAGAGAAGTTGGATGACCTTGTGGCATAAAAAACAAAATTTGGAAAGATGATCCTATTGTATGAGGAATGATGTCATTTAATAAGAAATTATTTTCAGGATGGGATAACTTTAGGTGGGCATTATTTTGTTAAAATTTTGCTGTGACTTAAATTAAGATTTCAAAATGTAAATCTCAAATTATCCTGAGAACCCTCCACAAGGCTTTCAATGATTTCCTAACTCTCATTCAAATCTTCTTGACTCTTTGGCTAATCTGTATAATACACATTTGTACAATCTTAGAAATCCCTGAGAATTCCAGTACAATTTTTTTTTTTACTTTACAATATTGCCATACATTGACATGAATCTGCCATTGATGTACCTATGTTCCCCATCTGAACCCACCTCCCACTTCCCTCCCCATCCCATCCCTCCAGGTCATTCCAGTACACCAGCTCTGAGCACCCTGTATCATGCCTCGAAACTGGACTGGCTATCCATTTCACATGTGATAATTTACATGTTCAATGCCATTCTCCCATATCATCTCACCCTCGCCCTCTCCCACAGAGTCCAAAAGACTGTTCGATACATCTGTGTGTCTTTTGCTGTCTTGCATACAGGTTTATCATTACCATGTTTCTAAATTCCATATATATGCATTAATATACTGTATTGGTGTTTTTCTTTCTGGGTTACTTCACTCTGTATAATTGGCTCTGGTTTCATCCACCTCATTAGAACTGATTCAAATGTATTCTTTTTAACGGCTGAGTAATACTCCATTGTGTATATGTACCACAGCTTTCTTATCCATTTGTCTGCTGATGGACATCTAGATTGCTTTCATGTCCTGGCTATTATAAACAGTGTTGCGAAGAACATTGGGGGTACACATGTCTCTTTCAATTCTGGTTTCCTCAGTGTGCATGCTGAGCAGTGGGATTGCTGGGTCATATGGCAGTTCTATTTCCAATTTTTTAGGGAATCTCCACACTGTTCTCCATAGTGGCTGTACTAGTTTGCATTCCCACCAACAGTGTAAGAGAGTTCCTTTTTCTCCACACCCTCTCCAGCATTTATTGTCTGTAGACTTTTTGATAGCAGCCATTCTGACTGGTTTGAATGGTACCTCATTGTAGTTTTGATTTGCATCTCTCTGATAGTGAATGATGTTGAACATCTTTTCACGTGTTAGTTAACCATGTGTATGTCTTCTTTGGAGAAATGTCTGTTTAGTTCTTTGGCCCATTTTTTGATTGGGTCATTTATTTTTCTGGAATTGAGCTGCAGGAGTTGCTTGTATATTTTTGAGATTAATTATTTGTCCCTTGCTTCATTTGCTATTATCTTCTCCCATTCTGAAGGCTGTTTTTTCACCTTCCTTAGAGTTTCCTTTGTTGTGAAGAAGCTTTTAATTTTAATTAGGTCCCATTTGTTTATGTTTACTTTTAATTCCAGTACTCTGGGAGGTGAGTCATAGAGGATCCTGCTGTGGTTTATGTCAGACAGTGTTTTGCCTATGTTTTTCTCNGGTGGGTGGCAGAACTTCAGTTTTCAGGTGAAGCGCCAGAAGCTCAGAGTTCTAAGTTACTTTCTCAAGGGGACAGGTAAGTAAATACTGGTATCTGAATAATGTAGACTGGGCTTGGTGCACTCGTCTTCTCTTCCAGCTAATAAGTTGCAGAACTAAGATTCCAAAGTCTCTGACTCTAAAATCTCTCCTCTTTCTGTCAGTCCACACTGCTTCTATTAACTTCCAAAAATGCTTTTTAATGTATTCTGTTCTAATGCATGGGCTTCCCTGGTGGCTCACATGGTAAAGAACCTGCCTACAGTGCAAGAGAGTGAGCAAGCTGGGTTCCATTCCTGGGTCAGAAAGATCCCCTGGAGGAGGAAATGACAACGCACTCAAGTATTCTTGCCTGGGAAATCCCATGGACCGAGGAGCCTGGTGGGCTGCAGTCCATGGAATTGCAAAGAGTTGTACACAACTGAGTGACTAAGCACATATTCTTGTTCATTGTGTCCTTGTGATTAGAAAGAACTGCTCTGGATAAGTATAGGGAAGCTTAAATTTCTTAATAGCATGTGGTCTATAAGTAAAACCCATTTTGAATTATTTTTTAATTTTTTTTTTTAGCTATGCCCCATGGTTTTGGGGAATCTTAATTCCCCAACCAGGGATTGAACCCAGGCCACCTCAGTAAAAGCACTGAGTCCTAACCACTGGACTGCCAGGGAATTCCCCCAAACCCTTTTTTTTTTTTTAAAGCAAACTACTAAGATAAAAGTCTATGCACTGTACTCCTTGTGTCTGTGGTTTATAAGTGACAACGCGTAATCTTGTCAGGCTGTTGACAGTGGAACAAGCTTTCATCCAAACACCTCATCTGAGCAGCCCATGCTTTTGTGCTGTTGTGCCCTGCCCAGCTCGGCCACTATCAGTACTATGTGTCACGAAGTATTTCTGCTTTGAATACTTAGAAAGAAGGAATTAGAGTTTCAGTCATACCTTTGCCTCTCCCCCAGCCATGAATAAATCAAACTTTGTTTATACATACTTCCATAAGACATCTTCCCTCTTGATGTAGTTACCTTCACCTTTCTGGTCAAAACTTAACAAAAGGAAATGAATTGAGTTTTGAAGGTATATCAAGGATGTATTCCTGAAGAGATAAAATGAGACTTTGCTTCCTGGTTTTCCTTTAGTACCAGCAGAAGAAGCAAGAATCTTTCATTTGTACCCAGTTTGTCATTCTTTTCCTGCAATCCATACTTCTTTTGAACATTTGTAAAGGTAGAGAGAGACAGTGAGATGTTTAAGAAAAGACTTCTTGCCTTCTGCTGCCTTAGTTTAACATTGGTGCCCTTGTCATCTTATTAGTCTTTAATGATGTCGTGGTGTTGGTTTATCGAAAACTTACAGTGGCTGAGTACTTCTTGAGGAGTGATATTCTCTTTCTTTATCTAAAGTTCATTCACTGTATTTCCCCATTTGATAGCAGAAATTTGTTGTGCCTTAAAGTATGATAGAAGTAATACTGTCCCACTTTTGTTATGGGCATTTCCAGAATAAATCTTGCCTTCCAGATTCACTGCGATTTCTTCCATTTTTTGCTTATGAAAATATGTTTGCCTTCTTTGCCTAACTAGAGATTCAGTAGCATCTATTTTATATTTTCTTTCTTTTTTTCATAGTATCATAAGATTTAAGGGTAATCCTAGTAGCAGAGGTGAAAATTACAAGTGGCTGGTTATTCCTGCCCAGATAAAATCAGTGGCCCACAGGTTTTACCTTAGGAAGCAATCTCATCAAAGCAGGACAGTTTCAGATCATAGAGTTTAGGAAGATTTTGTAGCCCAAGGCAAGCTAATGACCTCTTAACTTTTTAACTGATACTATGTGTAAATCTCCAGTGTCCGTATGCTTCTGCATGTGTATGTGCAAGCTATTTTAAGTGTCTGCTCTTTCTCCTTTTGAACTTGCTGCTCACTTAGGAACTGTACAGCACTCGCCCGTGGGACCCAGCGGGCCTGCATCAATTGAGCGAGTTCAAGGTACCCATTGTATCTGCGGTTTCCTTTTGCTTGTGATGTTCAGGGTGGGACATTGAGAGGATAAGGACTGCTTGGCAGTCATCCTCACATTCGGAACCCAAAAGGGTAGCATTTGGGGTTGGTTTTTTGTTGTTTTTTTCCTCTTGGGGCCACAGGCCTAAGATTGATGTCTTCACACAGGGCAGAGAACATGGAGGATAAGGGCATCTGTCTGAGGCTGTACTCCCTCCCTACTGGTGTCAGGAGGCTTGGATGGAATAGCAGTCTGTAAGGAGAAAGCCGGTTCTCACAGAGCCATGGCGGTATTCACATATGCCAAGACCCTAACTCTTTTGTGGCTCTGGTCCTTGAACTAAGATTGATTCTAAGCAAAATCACGGGCCCAAGTTTCTTCTTCAGATTGCAGTGCTAGACCTTGGCAGGTTGCTCCCCAGTTTGCTCTTTATATAATTCCATCCACACCTCTGACCTGGCACAGATTCTGCCTATACCCTGCTTCTGTTCTTGAGCTGCAAGAGGACTCTGCTGTGGTGAGATTTCATCCACTCTACAGTGTCTGAACTACGTTGTCAGTGGTAGAGTCATTCCTTGTTTCCATATGTGTCCTTCACAGCAGTAACTCCCCGTTTGTTTCCCTGTCAGTGCCAATGCAAGACCCCAGAGCAGCTATGCAGCGTGGGCCCTTGCCTGCCAACGTCCCAACGCCTCGAGGTCTGTTGGGAGATGCTCCAAATGACCCACGTGGAGGCACTTTACTTTCTGTAACTGGAGAGGTAGAACCTAGGTAAGCCCTGACACAGAAGAAAAAGACTGGAGGAATTAGAATTTTCCCTTGCTTTGAGAACAAAGTCTTCTTATACCATTTGTGCCTGTTTGCCTATTTCAAAAGATAAACAAATATTCATGACCACTGTCCAAAAGGAAGTACTTGCTGGGCAGAATTTGTAGTTGAAGTATGTCATTTTGAACTAATCATTGCTACTTCATCCTCAGGAATTAGAAATTCTAGCAGACATATCAGACTGGGGAAAAGCTACTATAATAGCAATAATAATAATAACGGATATTAATGGGGTTAATGACTCTGAATCTGCTTTGAATACTTTATTGAGATTATTTCATTAAATCTACACAACAACCCTGTTGTTGATACTAACCCTGAGGTTGATAACTAATATCAGTCCCATGTTACAGATGAAGAAACCAAGGCATCAAGAAGCAAATGTGCTGAAGATCAACATAACTAATACGTGATAAAAGCCCAGATTTGAACCTATACAGTAACCCATGTTCTTAAGCACCATACTGTGTATTCATTATATATAATGAATATCCATTAATTCCTCCTTAATTTGAGTTCTCTGACCAAATATGAAATTCTGAAATACATGGGTTTACATCTCTATAGTTTGTCTTTGATCTGTTTTGTGTTATTCTCTTAGAATTTGCAGACTGATGTTTGTATCAGTTCTTTATCTGATTTTTACTTACTGATCTTCTGGTTGACACTTTTCATGTTGTTTTGTTCTCTTTTAAAATATAACATTTTTTTCTCCATCTCTAGAGGTTACCTGGGACCACCTCATCAGGGTCCGCCCATGCACCATGTCCCTGGCCATGACAGCCGTGGCCCACCCCCACATGAGATGAGGGGAGGGCCATTAACTGAGCCCAGACCTCTAATGGCAGAGCCAAGAGGACCCATGATAGATCAGAGGGGTCCACCCTTGGATGGCAGAGGTGAGGGGAAACCATGTCACAAAGCTGACTGGTAGCTGTGGACTCATGATGAATGCTCTGTCTTAGGCTCCAATCTGGGATACAGAATGCTGGGGCAGTAGAGCTGGCAAACATTTTTCAAGTTTATCTACAAATTTGAGAAATTGAGAAGGAGAAAGCAGTCTCATGTAGCTGGGGGACATGTGACTGGAGAAAATAGATTTCTGTCTTTCTTTGATTATTGGTTCTTCTTGCAGTAAACGTGGGTAGCTACTGAATAGTTTTCTTTCAAATTTTTTTTATAGGTGGAAGAGATCCCCGAGGCATAGATGCACGAGCCATGGAGGCTAGAGG
>SJXQ01012582.1:95407-168616 GCA_006408695.1 Aepyceros melampus
TCCTGGGTCTTCAGAGTCCCTTTGGAAATGATGCTTTTTTTGCTATTGCTAAGTCACTTCAGTCGTGTCCGACTCTGTGCGACCCCATAGACGGCAGCCCACCAGGCTCCCCCGTCCCTGGGGTTCTCCAGGCAAGAACACTGGAGTGGGTTGCCATTTCCTTCTCCAATGCATGAAAGTGAAAGGTGAAAGTGAAGTCGCTCAGTCAGGTCCGACTTAGCGACCCCATGGACTGCAGCCCCCAGGCTCCTCCATCCATGGGATTTTCCAGGCAAGAGTACTGGAGTGGGGTGCCATCGCCTTCTCCGAAATGATGCTTATACTCTTAGAATTCTTTATGACCTTGTTACCTGAAAATCTGTGGGCCAGGTCCTAAAATTCTTAAATGGCTATATGTCAGTGGTAGCTTGTCTTACTTTTCAGACTCATCTGCCAATAGATATTTTGTGTGCAGGCCTGATTGACCTGGAAATCCAAATCCCTTTCTTCCTCCCTTTTATACCTTATCCCTAAAGATGATAGCAGATTCCCCACAAGCATATCTTTCTGTTTCTATATTTTACCATTGTAGGGAGCTCAAAACTTGTGAAAAGGAGCAACTTTCAAAGCTCCTTTCAAAGGATTCAGTTCTTTCAAAGGATTAAAACCTGTAGATTTCCCAGGGGTTACCAATATCATCTTCATCTGTAAGAATTTGGGGTTCATAAAGGTGTCTGCTTTGAATCTTCTAATCTTAGGCATTGTACCTGTGCTTTTCATTTTGCCTCTTCTCACCAGCTGGTTTTGGTTTTTTCTTTGGTTTGGTTTGATTTTTAAAATTTTTTTTTTGGTTTTCTGTATGTGAACTATCCTTCTGTCTTGGACAGAAGCAGGTGGTAGTTTTTTAGCCACCATTGTTAAAACTCATTATGTTTTTTTTTTCCTCTGCACAGGCTGCTTTGATTATGCAGGTTCTTCAACTAACTGCAGACCAGATCGCCATGCTGCCTCCTGAGCAGAGGCAGAGTATCCTGATCTTAAAGAACAAATACAGAAATCTACTGGAGCTCCTTAAAGGTGAGCAGACTTACTGTGCCTGAGTCAGATAAGCTCCTTGTGCATTTGGGGTATCTCAAGACTACCCGAAGCCTGTACCCCTCTTGACTAGAACCTTCACTCTTCAGTAACTCAGTCCCTGTCATGGTAGGGGAAGGTGATAGACATTTGTTCAGTTGTTGAATTGATTGTAATCTCATTTAACCTTTTTTTCCTAAAATTGGCAACAGTGACATATGATCAATTTAACCAAATTAATCAAACACAGAAATGTAGAAATTTCAGGGTAAAAGCTCTGGTTTCTCAGTCTCATTCAAAAGACATAACTGCTAAATTTAGTTTGGTATGTATTCTTCACCCCTCTTGACTAGAACCTTCACTCTTCAGTAACTCAGTCCCTGTCATGGTAGGGGAAGGTGATAGACATTTGTTCAGTTGTTGAATTGATTGTAATCTCATTTAACCTTTTTTTCCTAAAATTGGCAACAGTGACATATGATCAATTTAACCAAATTAATCAAACACAGAAATGTAGAAATTTCAGGGTAAAAGCTCTGGTTTCTCAGTCTCATTCAAAAGACATAACTGCTAAATTTAGTTTGGTATGTATTCTTCCAGAATCAGTTATTTTATTCTCAACTATCCCATCAAAATGAAAATACAAACCATTTCAATAAAATATGTAAACATTTTAGTTTCAAGTATTTATTTTACATTGAATATTTTGAGGTTAAACTGTTACAGCACATAATTTAAGGTAGTGAATGTCCACCATCACCATCAGTCCCTGTACATTTTAGAGGTTGCTCTACACTACTGCCCTTAGTTTCCTTGCTCTTCAGTCAGCTAGAAAGGAACATAATCATGTGACCTAACCCGATTACATGTATGGGGTTTTAAAAAAATTTTTTCCCCAATATCTTGTATTTCATAAACAATTTTGCTTTTTAAAAACAGTTTAAAATTTACATTGTCCCAATATCAATTGGAATTTCACATTTTGTATTTCTGCTTTTTATTTCCTCTTTGTAATAATTTCTGTCCATATATTATTTAACAGTGGTCTCATTTACACTAACTAGCAGTCTTTACTAAATATATTGTATTTTAATCCATATTTGTGAAGTGAAGTGAAGTCGCTCAGTCGTGTCTGACTCTTTGCGACCCCATGGGCTGTAGCCATAATATTGTTAAAACTTTTAAACTAAATATACATTATATCTGTATCTACACATTAAATTGACTAAACTTTATTTTTTTAATTAATTTTTATATTTTAGTTTGTTTTGCTTTACAATACTATATTCGTTTTGCTATACATTGACATGAATCAGCCACGAGTGTACATGAACTCCCAATCCCGACCCCCACCTCCCCCCTCTCCATCTCTCTGGATTATCCTCACGCCTCAGTCCCAAGCATCCTACATCCTACATCAAACCTATACCGGCGATTCATTTCACTTATGATATCATACATGTTGCACTGCCATTCTCCCAAATCATCCCTCCGTCTCCCTCTCCCACAGAGTCCAAAAGGCTGTTCTATACATCTGTGTCTCTTTTGCTGTCTCGCGTACAGGTTTATCATTACCATCTTTCTAAATTCCATATATATGTGTAAGTATACTGTATTGGTGTTTTTCTTTCTGGGTTACTTCACTGTATAATCGGCTGGTGGGAATGCAAATTAGTACAGCCACTATGGAGAACAGTGTGGAGATTCCTTAAAAAATTGCAAATAGAACTGCCTTATGATCCAGCGATCCCACTGCTGGGCATACACACCGAGGAAACCAGAATTGAAAGAGACACGTGTACCCCAATGTTCATCGCAGCACTATTTATAATAGCCAGGACATGGAAACAACCTAGATGTCCATCAGCAGGTGAATGGATAAGAAAGCGGTGGTACATATACACAATGGAGTATTACTCAGCCATTAAAAAGAATACATTTGAATCAGTTTTAATGAGGTGGATGAAGCTGGAGCCGATTATACAGAGTGAATTGACTGAACTTTAATGGGAAGCTGTCATAGATGGATGGCACTAGACTTACAGTGCAACTAGAACTTTTAGTCCAGATACCCAAGGCATTCTATTTTCTTTAGTGAAAGTGTAGACTGCCTATTATAGTTAGAGGAATAGATTTAAAAAAACTATTCCTCTCTTACTTTTTCTAATCTATTTATACAAGAAAAGATATCCCCTAGAATGTGAGAAAATTATATTTTGGGATAGTAGAGGTAAAAAGTGTTTCTGAAATTTCTCTCCTTGTGTATTACTGCTTATGAGGTACTTCATTTCAAAGCCTTGCACATAAACCACAGAGCAGGGTTTTTTGTTTGTTTTATCTTTTGTTTTGAAATAATTAGAAATTCACAGAAAGTTGGGAAAATAGTACAGAGAGCCTCATGCACCTTTCCTTTAGCTTCCCACAATGATCAAATTTTGGGAATTATTGTACACAATACCTTTTTGGTTTATAGTGCAAAAAGAAGAAATGTACATTGGTACATTACTCTTAACTAGACTACAGACCTCATTCACCTTTTATCTCTTTTAAACCTCCACTAGTAATGTACGTGTGGAGCATGTAGTTCTTTGCAATTTTCCACTGGGAAGGTTTTAATGTGTATTTGCTGGTATTGGTGCATACTGGAGCCAAGAGGTTGGTTCTCCTTCCATCCTATACCTTACTGGTTGTGATCCAGCTCTGCTATCACTGACAGGCTTATGTACCATTACCATTAGGTCAGTGGTTCTCAGCCAGAAGTGGTTTTGCCCCCTACACGATACTGGGAAATGTCTGGAGATATTTTTGGTTATCACAGCTTTAGCGGGTATGGTGTGCTACTAGCTTTCAGTGGGTAGGGACCAGAGATACTGCTAAACCTCCTGTAATGCTCAGGACACCCCCTGATAACAAAGAGTTATCTGGCTCCAGATGTCAGTAGTGCCGAGATTGAGAAACTCCACTGTAAGAGATGATTATTTTGGGGAAGCAGGAGGCAGACACCATAGGAATTTGTTCCTAGTGATTTGTTCTTATGCATAGCCTCCTTCCCCTACCTTTAAATTCTTTTCTTCCTGATGTTTGGGGAAGAGAACTTTGTCTCCACTTGTAATGGCTTTCTCCCAACTTTTCCTTACAGGTTTTCAAAAATACCTGGCAACAGATATGGAAATTCCATAACTTTGTTGAAATGTTGGAAAAAGATGACTTCTGCATCCTAACCCTTGAATGACTCAAATTGGTGCCAGGTGGATGACTCCTATCACCTTCTCTCAGAACAAAATCAGATCATTCTGTTGTCTTAGTTTGTATATTTTCTGTGACTTGAAATAAACTTTGAACACAGTTTTAGTATACTGCAAATTGATATGCATAACCTTTTTGCTTTTAAAAGGCTGAACTCCAAGGGTGAAACCTCATGTGTTTTCTACCCTTACTGCAATATTGTACTTTAATGTTGCATAGTGTTTTTCCTTTTAAGTTAACCATTCTTCTTAATGATATTTGAGAATTTCTCAGAAACAGGGTTTTCTGGAACTTAGTTTTTGCTTAGTTTGCTTCCAACAGGAATAATATTTGCCCTTTGAGAACTTGCTAGAGCTTCTGAGTCTACTCAGAAAATAACATGTGCTTAGAGCTGTAAAATGGTCATAAGGCCAGCAAAGCCAAGAGCCTACATAGCAGAGCAGTGTATTTAGTCTAGAAAAATCCAAATATCAACATGTATTTTTGGTCAGTACCAGGAAGGGGATGACAGAGGATGAAATGGTTGGATGGCATCACCAACTCAGTGGACATGAGTTTGAGTAAACTCTGGGAGTTGGTGATGGACAGGGAGGCCTACCATGCTACAGTCCCTAGGGTCACAAAGTTGGACAAGACTGAGTGACTGGACTGAAATGAACTAAAGACTATTCACATACATAGTTCAGAGTTAAGACAAGGACTGGTTTTAATGTGTCAGCAACACAGGAGACTGTTGACATTTTTCTTGTTCTAAAACTCTTCAGTCTGGGTAGTTAACTTTAAAAGTTTAGAAAGCCACTAATTTTTCCTATGTTCAAGATGAAATAAACATTGAACAGAAATCAAGCAATATATTTCATCTTGCCTTCTAAATAATTACTAATGTGCAGCCCTACCCAGTAACCAGATTTATTCTGGGAAATTAAAACATAGAAATTCTAAAATTTTTACATTTATATTTTTCTCATTTATTTCAAAAGGACCAAATGTTTAAGCAGTCAGATTGTCCATTAGGCCTGACCCCGCCTTCTTCCTTTCAGATGGGTGTGAACACAATCAGTGCCACTGGCTATAACCTACAGCTCTTCTAGCATAGTATTCTCTCTCATAGTGGCGTTAAGGAGAAACATGATTTATCTCCATCAGGCCAACCTCAAGAGGTTAAGAGGTGCCTTAATAGTTAGTAAAGTTCCACTGGAACTACTCCTGAGTCTGTTTATATTCTCAAAGTCCTAGCCTCTGCGTTAGGATTATGGTCAAGTGAATTAAAAGCCTGCCATAGGTGTAGAGAAATGTAATAGCATATTGCTTACATGTCAAGCAAAAGAATGCAAAGATAATCAAAATTATGAGGGACATTAAAATTGAGAGATTTTCTACTCATGTATAAGCATATTTATCTCCATCAGGCCAACCTCAAGAGGTTAAGAGGTGCCTTAATAGTTAGTAAAGTTCCACTGGAACTACTCCTGAGTCTGTTTATATTCTCAAAGTCCTAGCCTCTGCGTTAGGATTATGGTCAAGTGAATTAAAAGCCTGCCATAGGTGTAGAGAAATGTAATAGCATATTGCTTACATGTCAAGCAAAAGAATGCAAAGATAATCAAAATTATGAGGGACATTAAAATTGAGAGATTTTCTACTCATGTATAAGCATTTACTACAACAAAAGTTTGCTGAGAATGATACTCGATAATTGCAGCCTAAGAAGAAAAACTTGATCAAAATAGCTGAAAAGCTTTCTAGGTAGCCTGCTCATCCCTAATTTGGGCTTAGATGTTGATTGTATGTAGGATTTATTATTATCATTACCTTTTCTGCTAGCTTCCATGAACATTCTAGGTCTTGATATGTTGATTTTAGCAGCAGCCATGTCTTGAAGTGTCAATATATTGAGACATCAAGACCGAGAATACAGTCTTTCTCTTTAAGAACACATTATAATAAGTTTTAAAGAACACTAAGATTCCAAATCAGACTCATTGGAGATCAAATTATAATTTGGTCAGCAGTTGTCTAATAGGAACCAAATCATCAAGGCTGCAATGTGCATGTGCTGAAGCCTTATTAAATTTAAATTAGCTGAAATCCGGGAAATTGGTAACAGCAGGGGTAACCCAATCTATTCTCTTGGAAACGTCCATTAGTATTTTTTCTTGATGTCCAGTTAATACATGAAACACAATTAGCTACCATGAGTTCATGACCTTCCTTTATTTTGTTCAGACTAGTTACTGAAAAAATTCAGTTTTTCTAATCCTTCAGGTCATGTAGGTTTCTGGACAATTAGAAGCAATCATTCATTTTTGGTCATAATGGTAGAGAGATAGGTGCACTAATGTTAATTCAGTAGAAACATTCTTGTAAATCTTATGATTTGAATTGTCTTTGAGCACAACAAAATGTGTATTATTTTTCCTCTTTTAAGGGCCCCAGTCTTCTTTCCTTCTACTGATTCACTGTGACTACTGACACCCCAGAGCCAGGTGGATGGAAAAAATAAAAGAGCATTTTGACAGGAGAAAGAAAAGGCATTTTGCTTATGTTTCTGAACGATTCCTTAATAGGTACGTAGGAGCCAAGGAAATGTTGTCAAAATTTTAAATTATCTTTTTAAGACAAGACATTAATCACTCCCCTTGATTTAAATGGTAATAAAGAGTCCTTGTTGACTAAATAATCATCCTAAGATGGAGTTCAAGTTTTCACAATTATTTCCAACAGAACAAGGCAAGCTAATGACAACATAGCTGACTTTCATTATGATACAATTTCAGTTACGATTAGCATACTTTCAAGATTATCTTTCCTAAATGGAGAGCCTAGATAAAGTAACAAAAGATTTATTCATTGAACAGAGAAAAATCCTTCATTTTTTGATAAGCAAAAATAAAGCGTAAGTTGCCGTTCACACTGGATAAGACCATGTTTAACAGAATGTACATACTGTTATATAGGGATTGAGTTCTTGGTAATTTTATGTTTGTTGTTTCACTATTTATGTTTATTATATTTTGTCATTAATTCTTTAATAAATTTTTATTTGAAAAAAAATCACCTTACTTAGAAATTTTCTTGTGGGTAGGAGGACTAGGAGAATGACCCAGAGTCCAGAATATGGTTAACACTTGGAATCAACAAAATCACCCGAGGTTAAATTATGTAACTGTCAACTGCATTTGCTATCAGGCCTTGCTGCAATTGGGGCATTCCAGAAGGATTTACAGTGATTTACAAAGAAAGAATCCATGGGCTTTGCAATTATGATAACTTCTAAAGTTCTTAGGTCCATGAAGCTCAGTGATGACTAAGTTGAATCCAATCAAAAAAGAGTGCCAGGGACTCGAGGCTTGAAAGAAAGATGTTACTGTCTTTAAGTGGTTGCCTCAACCTGACCAAACCAAGTAAATTGTTGAAGATGAAGAGACTTTAATGCAAGTTACTATCTTTATTCCTATAACTCAGAAATTTTCTTTGTTGAAGTAGAATTGAACCTTCCTAGGATCCAGGCTGGAGTACTGGCGACAGCATTTGCTCAGGCTCTTTGCCAAAGTCTGAGGACCACATAGGAAGACTCCCACTGCTGACCTGCAAGAATAGAATGGTAGCCAGAGCTAGAAGGCAGCAAAAGCTGCTGATGGTTTGTGGGAATGTTTTCTACCTCTGCTATGCCTCTCCTCCCACCAACCTTACATAAAAATTCAGTTATTGATGGTCTCACATTCTTATGTTCATCTCACCTTTTCTGTTTGCAATCCCCAATATGCTCCCAGCCCTTAACCCTCTCAGTACTTAGCCTTGCCTATTCTACTGAGCACACCCATAGGATATGGAGAGCAGTGCACTGTGAACTACTAGACTCTAAAGCCAGGCTGTCTAGGTTCTAATCCCTGTACTGACATTTGTCCCAGCTGTATGACTTTTTAGACGAGTTTCTTAATCTCTGTTTCACCCTTCCCCCCAACCCTGTAAAATGGGGATAAAAATAGTATCCAGCTCATAGTCTTGTTTGGAGGTTTAAACAAAAGCAACATGTGTAAAGCCATTAGAAAAATGCCTGGCACATAGCAAGTGCTTATGTTACCTGCTGTTAAGCCATCAGTGTTTTCTCATGTTGAAGAGGTGGTGATTCTTCTTGCCAAAGATACTCTTTCTAATTAGGCTCTGGGCCTCACTCTCTCCTTCCTTCCTTCATATCTTCCTCTCCTCTCTTTTATTTGAAATGTAATTCCCATGACATAACATTCACCCTTTTAGAGTGTGCAGGTGGTGCTTTTTAGTATAACCACCAAGTTGTGCAAAATCAGACCATTTTCATCTCAAAAAACCCATACACATTAGCAGTCATTTGCCATTTTCTTGCCAACTGCCCCCACCCCTGCCCTAAAAAATCGACTTCCTGTCTCTAGATTTGCCTAATCTGGAATCAAATGATATGTGGCCTTTTGTGTTGGATTTCTTGCACTTCCATACCGTTTTCAAGGTTCACCCATGTTGTAGCATATAACAGTACTTCATCCCTTTTTACAACTGAATAATATTCCCTTGTGTGAATATATCATATTTTGTTTATCCATTCATCTGTTGATGGACACTTTTGTTTCCACACTTTCTGGCTATTTTACATACATTCATACACAAGTTTGTGTGTGGACATATGTTTTCATTTCTTTTGGGTATATACTTAGGAGTCAAAATGCTGAGTCATGTGGTGATGGGATTTAACATTTTGAGGAAATGCCAGAGTTTTCCCAAAGTGGTGCACTGTTTCACATTCCCATAAACAATGTGGGAGAAATCCCTTTTGCATGTTTACTTTGCATGTTTATTTTACTCCTATCTACTGGCTCCTGATCTGTCTATAAATACAGATCATCCTTAAACTAAGCATTCGCTGGACCCTGCCATTCCTCCGACACTGTGGACAACACTCCTCTAATAGATCCTCTCTTTCTGTCACACTGCTCCACACACTCCTACTTCACTGGCTCATCTTTCTCCTTTCCAGCATAATGTAAGTATTCCTTAATGCAGCTTCAACTATGGTCAACCTGACACAATAATTAATCTCTTTTGTTTATATGCTGCTTTCCAGTTTACAGGGCACTTTTTATATATTGTTTGCCTATTATTCATGACAGTCCTGCAAGTGAGTAGAGCAGGTGCTTACTAATATAAACCCCATTTACAGATGAGGAATCTGAAGGTCAGAGTTTTCTTTCAAGCTCAAGGTTCCAGAACTGAAGTGTCAGGAATTTATCTCATACAATCAGCTGAATCTCCTTCCCATCTGAATGGCTGATTTTATGACTGATTTTCATGTTCCAGCATGTCTCAAAACCCCTCAGAAAACTGAGGTCAGGTCATCAGTTATTTAGTTTCGTGCTCAGTCATGTCTGACTCTGCAACCTCATGGACTGTAGCCCGCCAGACTCCTCTGTCCATGGGATTCTCCAGGCAAGAATACTGGAGCAGGGTGCCATGCCCTCCTCTAGGAGATCGTCCTGACCAGTTATTGAATCCACGTCTCCTGCGGCTCCTGCCTTGCAGGTGGTTTCTTTACTGCTGAGCCACTGGAGAAGCCCATACATAGTGGTATGTATCTGTTAATCCCATATTCCCAATTTATTCCTCCCCCTCCCCTTTCCCCTTTGATAACCATAAGTTTGTTTTCTCTCTTTGAGTCCATTTCTGTTTTATAAATAAGTTCATTTGTACCATATTTTTTAGATTCCACATATAAGTGATATATCTTTGACTTACTTTGCTTAGTATGGTAATCTCTAGGTTCCTCCATGTTGCTGCAAATGGCATTATCTGAGTAGTATTCCATTGTGTGTGAGTTATGTGTATCACACCCTCGTTATCCATTCATCTATCAATAGATATTTAGGTTGCTTTCATGTCTTGACTATTGTAAATAGTGCTGTTATGAACATTGGGATGGCATGTATATTTGCAAATTAGACTTTTCTCTGGATATATGCCACAGAGTGGGATTGCTGAGTCACATGGTAACTCTAGTTTTAAAGAGACCTCCATACTGGTTTCCATAGTGGCTTTAATTTATATTCCCACTACTACTGTCAGAGAATTTCCTTTTCTTCATACCCTTTCCAGCATTTGCTACTTGCAGACATTTTATGATGGCCATTCTGACTGGTTGGAGAAGGCTATGGCACCCCACTCCAGTACTCTTGCCTGGAAAATCCCATGGATGGAGGAGCCTGGTAGGCTGCAGTCCTTGGGGTCGCGAAGAGTCAGACATGACTGAGCGACTTCACTTTCACTTTTCACTTTCATGCTTAGGAGAAGGAAATGGCAACCCACTCCAGTGTTCTTGCCTGGAGAATCCCAGGGATGGCAGAGCCTGGTGGGCTGCCGTCTATGGGGTCGCACAGAGTCGGACACAACTAAAGCGACTTAGCAGCAGCAGCAGCAGCATTCTGACTGGTGTGAAGTGATACTTCATTTTTAGTTTTGATTTGCATTTCTCTAACAATTAGCAATGCTGAGAATCTTTTCATGTGCCTATTGGTCACCTGTATGCCTTCTCTGCAGAAATGGCTATTTAGGTCTTCTGCCCACTTTTTAATAGAGTTGTTCTTTTGATATTGAGTTGTATAAGCTGTCTGTATATTTTGAAAAGTAAGCCCTTGTCAGTTGCACTGCTTGGAAATATTTTCTCCCAGATATTTGTCTTTTCATTTTGTTTATGGTTTCCTTTGCTGTGCAAAAGCTTTGAAGTTTGATATGATCCTTTTTTTTTTTTTGCTTTTATTTCTTTTGCCTTGGGAGCCTGATCTAAGAAAATATTACTATGATTTATGTCCAAGAATGTTTTACCTAGGTTCTCTTCTAGGAGTTTTATGGTGTCATGTTTTACATTTAAGTCTTTAAGCCATTTTGAATTTATTTTTGTATATAGTATAAGGGAGCATTCTAACTTCATTGATTTACCTGAGGCTGTCCAGCTTTCCCAACATCATTTGCTGAAAAGACTGTCTTTTTTCCATTGTATATTCTTGCTTCCTTTGTCAAAAATTAACTGGCCCTAAGTGTGTGGGTTTATTTCCGGGCTCTCTGTTCTGTCCCATTGATCTCTAAGTTTGTGCCAATACCAAGATGTTTTGATTACTGTAGCTTTGTAGTATTATCTAAAGTCGGGAGAGTTATGCCTCCAGCTTTGTTATTTTTCTTCAGAATTGCTTTGGCCCAAAACAATGCATTTGGATGGTTCTAGTTCTCTCTTTTATTTGGTAATACAGCCAGAACTGAGTTTCTTTGCCTCACTGTTCGAATGCAGGTTGGGACAACAAACATCTCATCAATTACAAGATCAAGACCCCTATTTGGCTGAAATCTCAGATAAAATTTCCTCACTTTTAAGCAAGAATCTAAGATTGGTGCAAATAGTTTTAGCCCCAGAGATCTTTTCCCAAGAGTCTTCAACATGCTGTAATACTTTTCTTAAACCTAATTCTGCAAAATCAGCCAACTAGAGGAGAATACACTTACTTGGGGTGAGCGGTAGCTATTGTAGAGAACTCATTGTCCCACTTAGGTCTCCCAAAGAAGGTTTTCTGTTTCAAACCTGTCAGGATGTCATTGGCTTTATCAAAGTTTAGTGCTGCATGACCAGCCTGGAGTTGGAGAAATAAGGAAGTTAGAAAAAGCAGGTCTTGATAGCTGCCCTTCCTTCAGCCACTTTTAAACTTGGGTGTGAAGGTGAGAGCAGGTAGGAAATCATAAGATATGATTATTTCTGCTCAGCATGCATTATGTTTTATCTGAACTTCATCTTAGGGAATCAGTGTGTTGTTTGAACTCACAAAGTTGCTGTCCCATCCGGTGAGAAAGAGACGGTAGTTTAGAAAACCCACTTTGCCTAATTTCTCCATCTCCTGTTCCAGGGAAGCCAATAGGTCATTGAACCAAGCAAAAGCACCCATTTCCCTGCAGATCCAGTAGAAATAGATCTGGAATCAGCAAAAGAGAATATAGCCATATTAAGTGCCGCTTACAGTGTGCACTATGGTGACATGACTATGCACATATACACTATATTTGTCAATCAAGTCTAAGAGTGACCTGGAAAAAATCACTTCTACAGAGCTGCTGACCTCAAGTGGCATTAATGTCCAAAGTCCTGACAACTTCCCTTATGGAAAGAGCTCAAACATCAGCTCAGTTTAAGGTGTTTTAAACTCCAGTTGAAGATGAAGAGCCAGTTCTTATGGCAAGTCTGCAGAAGCAGATGCCTTGGCTAGGAGAAGTGATCACTTACTCTCGTAACTCCAGGGAGAGGTTACTCTCTTACTGATTGTAAAATGCTTAGCCCATGAAAACCGTGGACCTGTCTGGCTCAGACCAGATGAAAAATGGTACTCAGGAGTGTACCTTTTGTGTTTTGAGGTTCTGATCTGCATGCTGAAATTTGTACCAGATGGATTTCAAGATAGAAGCAAAGGGGGTAACCCCAATTCCTGCTCCAACCAACACAGCCACTTCATACTGGAAAACATCCTCACTGACAGTGCCAAAAGGTCCGTCCACCTGGATCCTGGCAGAAGGCAAAAGACAATGGGCAAAAGTGAAGTCTCATCTCTACCTGCAACCTCAAACATCCTCCCAAAGGCATAACTGCTCCACAGCTCATTATTGCTTGTTTATTTTAATCATATTCCATTTTCACCAGACTTAAGGTTCAGTGATGAATTAACTTTCTCTTTCCTGCCTGTCTGCGGTCTGGTCTGGGTCTTTACTGCTCTTAAGGACCTACCTGGGAACTGGCGAATACTGGTTTTCAAAAGTCCTTATGAGATTTTCTGTCCAGTCCCCCACTGCTCGGATATGAATGGAGAAGAAGTCTTCCTCTGGAGCGGAGGTCAGGGTAAAGGGATGCCACTCCAGGTTAGAGATTGAGGGGCAATTAACAAAAATATACTGTCCCACTTCCATACTGAAGCCATGTTTGTGCATCTGCAATTCCAAAACTTTGGATGGGTGCATGACAACCTATGAATGAAGCACAGAGGCCAAAAGAGGCAAATTCAAATGGCGACAGGGCCAAGCAGATAAAGTAAATGAGTAAAGCTGGAGGGCTGGTGATGACAGTAAATTGCAAACAACTCCTTTCTGAATGGGGCAGCAATTACCAAGTCCAGACAATGGTTGCACTATGGAGTGGAGATTCAGCATTATCAAGTGCTTGATTCTTCAAGAGAGTCTAGAAATGCCAGTTTTAAGTTGAAGCATAGTTGATTTACAATATTGTGTTAGTTTCAGGTATACAGCAAATTGATTCAGTTACTATTTTCAGATTAAATTCCATTCTATCTTGTTACAAAATATTGAATACAGTTCCCTGTGCTATAACTGGATACGCTGGAAAACCAACAAGAAATGACATTTTTTTGATGTGAAAGCCTCCATCCAGATTTCTAAATGTTAGCGACCAATTTGACTTTCTAAACAATCAGTGTAAGGGCCAAACAAAATATGTCTGTGGGCTAGATTATTGTTGTTGTTGTAGTTCATTTGCTCAATAGTGTCCGACATTTTGCAACCCCATGGACATGCCAGGATTCCCTGTCCTTCACCATCTCCTGGAGTTTGCCCAAACTCATGTCCATTGAGTCGGTGATGCTATCCAACCATCTCATCCTTTGTCATCCCCTTCTCCTCCTGTGCTCAATCTTTTCCCAGCATCAGGGTCTTTTCCAATGAGTTGGCTCTCCATATCAGGTGGCCAAAGTGTTGGAGAAGGGAATGGCTACCTACTCTAGTATTCTTGCCTGATGAATCCCATGGACAGAGGAGCCTGACAGGCTACAGAGATATGGCATAGACTGCCTGTTACCAACTTCTGACATAGACCCATGCTGATGATTTCTGCCAAAACTCTCCAGTTCTGTCCAGCACCAGAGGAACTCAAATATATTGCCCTCAAGTTCTTTTTTATTCCTGTGAAGGTGACAACATGGCAATTTATTTCTATAATCAGGAAGAACAGAACTCTTAGCACAGCAAGAAGAAAGTGCATATTCTTTACCTTGGTAATCACAACCTTCTGCTGAGAGCGGTAAAATCGAAGGATCCTTTCAAAGATGTAAAGAATGCCTGGGGCAAGGATCCATTTCCAAGACTGCACACAGAGACAATAAAAAGTGAGGTTACACACTAATCTCTTCTCTAGGATTTATTTGTGTAGCAGTTCATTCTTTCATTCATAAATAAATATTTTTGAGTGATATATATCATTATTAAGCCACTAATTTCACCAAAACTTGAAGACGAAAATGGAAAGGAGTGATCTACAACAGTTTTATTAATCTGTTACTCATAAAGCAGATCATTTCCTGAAATTTTACAGGTCTCACCAGGAAACAAGAGAAAAGCACAGAAATAAACTACATGGTAATAATATATATTTTAAAATTATATTTAAAGTTTAATTTTAAGAATCTAAGGCTGGGACTTCCTTGGCAGCCCAGTGGTTGGGACTTCACCTTCCAATGCAGGAGGCATGGTTTCAATCCCTAGTCAAGGAGCTAAGACCCTGCATGCCTCTTAATCAAAAAACCAGAACATGAAACAGAAGCAATGCTGTAAAGACTTTTAAAAAAAGAACTGAAGACTCTCTTCCAAGACAACTTGTCCAATCTGAAAAGCCAACAAAGAAGGCTGATGTGAAATAGAAGCAGATGATTAAAAACAAGGCAAACAAAAACTTGTGTGGCTCACACTATTGATAACAGCAATATATAAAACTTGGTATTTATTCATCACCTCTTTTCTCAGGTGCTCAAAATATCTAACATAGTAATACACTTTTTATCTTGTCTACTTAAAAAAAAGCCTTTCTATCCCTTAGATCTTCTCAAAGGCAGCAGGTTGCTTCCATACCCACAGGAGCTTCTAAAAATGTATTTCCTAACAATGCTAAGTCATGGTTTTTTTTTTTTCCACAATTGCTCAATCAGAACACATTGGAACTCTGTGGAAAGAGATTTCTTATGCTATTTCAGGCAAGATAGTTCCTTGGGTATCTCTGGGGAAAAGGGGGGCAGAGACAGGGCCAGTAAACCCAAGAAGGGGCATATTAAAATCTGATACTACCTCTTATTTGGAAAAAAAATCCCCAGATGATTCAGAAGACATGAAAAAACATATTTAAGAAGTGGCTAGTCACTAATAGGGGAGGAGAATGTTAGTTTTGAAAGTAATCAGAGAAAATGAATATTAAAACAAATAGCATATTAGCCTCTCAAATTGGAAAACAGCTTTAAACAATGATGCCCACCGTTAACTGGGATGCACAGAAATAGATGTGCACCATTCACATGTGCACCTGGGAAGTACAAATAAGTAGCAACTTCCCAAAGACAAATTTGGCAACACATCTAACAGCCTTGAAAGCATTCATTCTCTTTGACACAGGAATTTTACTCCTAGGAAATGGAACATAAAGGAATAATTAAGGCAAGCACAAAGTATATAAGTATAGTCATGACTATTTATTAAGGGGAAAAAATAATAAAAATGGCATACTCTATAGATTTTTTTGGAGACCAAACTCTTTTCTTAATTTTTTTTTATTTTTCTATTGAGATATAATTGACATATAACATATTAGCTTTATGTGTACTACATAATGATTTAATATTTGTAAATATTGCAAAATGATCACCACAGTACATCTAGTTAACCTTCTGCACCATGCATGGTTACAAAAAATTTTTTTCCTGTCATGAGAAAGCCTATGATTCACTTTTTTGGTACCTTTCAAATATCCTGCACAGTATTATTAATTATAGTCACCATGTACATTAAGTACTCAGAACTTATTTCATAACTGGAAGTTTGTACCTTTTCACTACTTTCATCCATTTAGCCTACTCCCCAAACCCTGCCTCTGATAACCACCAGTCTGTTCTCTGTATCTATGAACTTCTTTTTTACTTATTTTTTTTAAAGTAGAATCCTGAGAATAACTATTAAAAATTCCAACATATGGAGGCTGAACAACACGCTGCTGAATAACCAACAAATTGCAGAAGAATCAAAAATAAATCAAAATATGCATAGAAACAAATGAAAATGAAAACACAACAACCCAAAACCTATGGGACACTGTAAAAGCAGTGCTAAGGGGAAGGTTCATAGCAATATAGGCATACCTCAAGAAATAAGAAAAAAGTCAAATAAATAACCTAACTCTACACCTAAAGCAACTAGAAGAAATTAAGAACCCCAGGGTTAGTAGAAGGAAAAAATCATAAAAATTAGGGCAGAAATAAATGCAAAAGAAACAAAAGAGACCATAACAAAAATCAACAAAGCCAAAAGCTGGTTCTCTGAGAAGATAAATAAAATTAACAAACCATTAGCCAGACTCATCAAGAAACAAACAGAGAAAAATTAAATCAACAAAATTAGAAATGAAAATGGAGAGATCACAACAGACAACACAGAAATACAAAGGATCATAAGAGACTACTATCAGCAACTATATGCCAATAAAATGGACAACCTGGAAGAAATGGAAAAATTCTTAGAAAAGTAGAACTTTCCAAAAACTGAACCAGAAAGAAATAGAAAATCTTAACAGACCCATCATAAGCACGGAAATTGAAACGGTAATCAGAAATCTTCCAGCAAACAAAAGCCCAGGACCAGATAGCTTCACAGCTGAATTCTACTAAAAATTGAGAGAAGAGCTAACACCTATCTGCCAGGGTCTGGCCCCGGTGGATCCAGGGATATTCAAAGGTGGGACGGAGCAGGCAGATAGGAAAGGATAGGACAGGATAGCTCAGGACAGGATAGAATAGTAGGAAATTACTAGAAAAATAGGCTGAATAACTTGGTTTACGGGGAAAGCCAATAAAACCTCAAGACAAGAGGTTTGCACCATCTACGTGGGCCACCGGCGTCCACTTGAATCTCTAAAGGGGCCCCACCGTGGGTCCTCTTTTCTTGCAGAACTTAGGGCCAGGGCAAGTAAGTAGACGTGGTGAGCCTCCTGCTCCAGATGGGAATTCAGCCTGGAGTTAAAGTACAAGAGGACAGAGAGATAGAGAGAGAGAGAGGTGTGGGAACCAGATGTCCCTAAAGAACGAGTTTAGGAGAGCAAGCCATCGGAGAAACCGGCCTGCAGAACCGGTCTGAGAAGATCTGGTCCAGAAAAACTGCTCTGAGAAACTGTTCCCTAGAAAAACTGGTCCCCACTTTATTTTTCACATGTCCTTTTTATACAATGAAGATCAATGGGTTTCACAAATTTTGGCAATGACAGCAGCCCTGACTCTTATCGAGAGCAGGCTTAGTCTCTGCATACCTAATTGTATACACAAGTCTTAGGTAATTTACATCATCTTCCAGCCAAAAGGCCAATTCGACAATTTACAGCTCTTTTCTGATAAGTGTTAGTTTTTCCAAGGTCTGGCACCATTCTCGGGAGGCACTAAACAAAGTTGCATTCTCACATAGCAAGGACACAGCAAGAGGGAGTACAATGATTTATAAAAAAAAGCAAATTAACTCGAATGCCTAGTGTTGCTAACATCAAAAAACTACTACATATCTATTTCCAAATATTGTTTGTATAGCAGAAACTTCCAGGTGCAGATAAGGAGGTCTGGCAGCAATCACTGAGGCAACAGTGAAGTCTATCCTTAGAAGAGGTTTGTAACTTTAAAACACTTCAAGGCCCTTTTGCTCCTCACAGCTGGGGGTTGCGAGCAATTCACAAGCTTGTAAAAGGTCAGGGGAACCTGTTTCGGCAGGCTAGAGCATTATCAAAGGGGGGTTGGGCTGAAACACTCCTTTCAAATGCAGGAAGCTAAAGCTTTGAATTAACTCTTTCCAAGAAACTGGCAGAGAATAGTGGGGAAACAGACAAATACAGAACAAATTTTTATTATTGGGGCACATGCTCAGGAAAAACCAGGGAGAAATACGATGACTCAGATTGCCCTGCCATCTGAGTTTGCCACGTGACCCTGTCACGGGTGGGATTCCTCACGCTGGCCCCCGACACCTATCCTACTCAAACACTTCCAGAAAATTGCAGAGGAAGGTAAACTTCCAAACTCATTCTATGAGGCCACTATCACCCTAATACCAAAACCTGACAAAGATGCCACAAAAAAAGAAAACTACAGGCCAATATCACTAATGAACATAGATGCAAAAATCCTTAACAAGATCCTAGCAAACAGAATCCAACAACATATTAAAAAAGATCATACACCATGACCAAGTGGGCTTTATCTCAGGGATGCAAGGATTCTTCAATATCCACTAATCAATCAACATAATACAACACATTAACAAATTGAAAGAAAACCATATGATTATCTCAATAGATGCAGAGAAAGCCTTTGACAAAATTCAACATCCATTTATGATAAAAAACCCTCCAGAAAGCAGGAATAGAAGGAACATACCTCAACATAATAAAAGCTATATATGATAAACCCACAGCTAACATTATCCTCAATGATGAAAAATTGAAAGCATTTTCCCTAAAGTCAGGAACAAGACAAGGGTGCCCACTCTCACCACTACTGTTCAACATAGTCTTGGAAGTTTTGGCCACAGCAATCAGAGCATAAAAAGAAATAACACTCTCACTGTTCGCAGATGACATGATCCTCTACATAGAAAACCCTAAAGACTCCACCAGAAAATTACTAGAGCCAATTAATGAATATAGTAAAGTTGCAGGATATAAAATCAACACACAGAAATCCCTTGCATTCCTATACACTAACAATGAGAAAACAGAAAGAGAAATTAGGAAACAATTCCATTCACCATTGCAATGAAAAGAATAAAATACTTAGGAATATATCTACCTAAAGAAACAAAAGACCTATATATAGAAAACTATAAAACACTGGTGAAAGAAATCAGAGGACACAAATAGATGGAGAAATATACTGTGTTCATGGATCAGAAGAATTAATATAATGAAAATGAGTATACTACCCGAAACAATCTATAGATTCAATGCAATCCTTATCAAGCTACCAACAGTATTTTTCACAGAACTAGAACAAATAATTTCACAACTTGTATAGAAATACAAAAAACCTCAAATAGCCAAAGCAATCTTGAGAAAGAAGAATGGAACTGGAGGAATCAACCTGCCTGACTTCAGGCTCTACTACAAAGCCACAGTCATCAAGACAGTATGGTACTGGCACAAAAACAGAAATATAGATCAATGGAACAAAATAGAAAGCCCAGAGATAAATCCACGCACCTATGGACACCTTATCTCTGACAAAGGAGGCAAGAATATACAATGGAGAAAAGACAATTTCTTTAACAAGTGGTGCTGGGAAAAATGGTCAACCGCTTGTAAAAGAATGAAACTAGAACACTTTCTAACACCATACACAAAAATAAACTCAAAATGGATTAAAGATCTAAACATAAGACCAGAAACTATAAAACTCCTAGAGGAGAACATAGGCAAAACACTCTCCGACACAAATCACAGCAGGATCCTCTATGATCCACCTCCCAGAATACTGGAAATAAAAGCAAAAATAAACAAATGGGAACTCAAAATGGATTAAAGATCTAAACATAAGACCAGAAACTATAAAACTCCTAGAGGAGAACATAGGCAAAACACTCTGCTCACTACTATTTCTTTGAGTATTTCCTCTTAGTCTCACATTTTATAGATGAGGAAACTGAAGGACAGAGTTGCTTGATAGCTTGGTTAAGGTCACGCAATCTTAACCAAGGTAAGGAATAAAGCCAGAATTCTCTTAGCAGTCTAAATTCACAGCCTGTTCTTTCAAATAATCCACAACACTGTCTGTCATTGAATCTTTCCTCTTAAAACTGAAAATCTAAATAATATTTTTTAATTTTCTGTCTTCTGGAATTTCTCTGATTCTCTAAAATTTGCGAGGTACTATGAAACCTTGGTAAATGTTTTTTTAGAAAACTGAAAGGATTCAAACTGAAAGGGTCAATGAGGCTAAACTCATTCAGAATGGCAGGAAGTGTGAATATATTATTATCTTATATCTCTGTTATCTTTTTCAGTTTGTACAGCAGTTCACTGACTGAGATGCCTCAGTCTAAATGCCATTCTTTCTGGGACTCTTCCTCTAGCCAGGCAGATTTTGATTTTTTGGGTTTATATTTCACCTGGGTTTTGTACTCAACTCTATTAATATATTTTAGTATATTTTACATTTATTTTATTTTTTACATAAATAAAAAGCCTCCAGCTTTGTTCTTTTTCTTCAGGATTGCTTTGGCAATTCTGTGCCTTTTATGTTTTTTTCACTCAGTTTTGTCTGATTTGCAATCCCATGGACTGTAGCCCACTAAGCTCCTCTCCATGGGATTCTCCAGGCAAAAATACTCAAGTGGATGGCCATTCCCTTCTTCAGGGTATCTTCCTGACCCGGGGATTGAACCTGGGTCTCCTGCATTGCAGGCAGATTCTTTGCTATGTGAGGCACCAGGGAAGATCAGGGAAGGGTCTTTTATAGATCCATGTAAATTTTAGGTTATTTGTTCTGGTTCTGTGAAAAATTTCATGGGTAATTTGTAATCTGTAGGCGTTTGAGTAGTATTAATTCTTTCAATCCAAGAATATGGGATATCTTTCCATTTCTTTGAGTCATCTTTAATTATCAGTGTTTTATAGTTCTCAGTGTATATGTCTTTTACCTCCTTGGTCAGGTTTATTCCTAGGTTTTTAAATATAATTTTAAAAGGGATTTTTTTTTTTTACTTTCCCTTTCTGATATCTCATTGGTACTGTAAAGAAATGCAAAGATTTCTGCTTGCTAATCTTATATCTTGTTACCTTGCTGAATTTGTTATTTTTAGTTCTAGTACTTTTTGTGCAGAACCTTTATTGTTTTCTATATACAGTATCTTATTATCTGCATATAATAACAATTTTACCTCTTCCCTTCTAATTTGCATATGTTTCTTGTCTGATTGCTGTGGTTAGGACTTCCAATCTTATGTTTAATAGAAGAGCATCCTTCTCTTAATTGAGCATCCTTCTCTTGCTCCAGATTTTAGTTGGGAGTCTTGAAACATTTTGTTATTTAAACTGCCAAAATTTCAAGACACATTTGATTATATAAATGAAGATAATTCTGTCCATTTATTGCTAAACAAAACTGTTTAAAATACTGAGACAGTTGTTTCAGTTAGCACTAAAATCATCTTTACAACCATGTCTTCTTGTTCAAGATCCCTATTTATTATTATTGCTTCTTTGTCTGAGCTCCTCCCCTCTCTGATGCTGCTGTCACTTACAGACCACTCCTCACCTGGGCTATCTCTGTAGTCTTTTAGGCGGTCTTGCTCTGCCTCTCCAACCCATCCTTCACCATAGTACCTGAGCTACCATCTCTGAAAAAGGTCCCATCAAGCCAAAAACTTCTAAAATAAAACACAAAAAGCCCAAAAATAGTAAAGCAAAGATTCCTTGAACTAGCACTATAGCTGTTTGGGATTTGATTTCCTTTGCATTCCATGTTAGTTCCCAAGTCATATCTCCATCTGTCACCTTCATTGAGCATGGACTCACACATGCTCCCTTCCACACACCATGACTTTACTTACACTTCGTCTCTGCTTAGAGACCTTCTACCCTTTCATCATATGAGAATTCAAATATTTCCCCCTTCTCTGATTTAGCTAAAATCTGTTATCCCTTATGCTTATTCATAGCACTTGTTTCATTGTATTGGATGATCTAGTGGGAAAAAAAAAAAACTTGACTAGGATTTGGATAATCTAGATTCTAATTCCTGAATATCTTCTTAACTTCACTTGTCTCAGTTTCCTCATTTGTAAATGACAGATAGGGCATTGATTATCTTTGTATAAGATACCTTTTAGCTTTGTAACTCCTCAGAACTATAGATTTGTGATTTGAATCCATTTATCTTCTACTAGGAGTAGTTTCTTAAATCACAATGTCTTATAAATCTTGACATTGATTGTAGCACCTGACTGCATTTTGTACCTAAAAAAACCTTGACATATATTAGTGGAATAAATGAGTGAATTAGTGAATGAATAATTAGATGTTTATATAATACAAATTGAGTCACTATTATGTTAGAAATTTAAATAAGATGTATTTAAATAAAGTATACTCTCTATTTGACTATGTTTATAGAGAAGATCTAAGACCACAGCCTTATCTAACTCAATGAAACTATGAGCCATGTTCTGTAGAGCCACCTAAGATGAATGGGCCATGGTGGAGATTTCTGACAGAATGTGGCCCACTGGAGAAGGGAATGGCAAACCACTTCATTATTCTTGCCTTGAGAACCCCATGAACAGTATGAAAAGGCAAAAGGATAGGACACTGAAAGATGAACTCCCCAAGTCAGTAGGTGCCCAATATGCTATGGGAGAATAGTGGAGAAATAACTCCAGAAAGAATGAAGAGATGGAGCCAAAGCAAAAACAACATGAGCTGAGGGTGTGACTGGTGATGGAAGTAGAGTCTGATACTGTAAAGAGCAATATTGCATAGGAACCTGGAATGTTAGGTCCATGAATCAAGGCAAATTGGAAGTGGTCAAACAGGAGATGGAAAGAGTCAATATTGACATTTTAGGAATCAGGAACTAAAATGGACTGGAATGGGTGAATTTAACTCAGATGACCATTCTATCTACTACTGTGGGCAAGAATCCCTTAGAAGAAATGGAGTAGCCATCATACCACTGGAGAAGGGAATGGCAAACCACTTCATTATTCTTGCCTTGAGAACCCCATGAACAGTATGAAAAGGCAAAAGGATAGGACACTGAAAGATGAACTCCCCAAGTCAGTAGGTGCCCAATATGCTATGGGAGAATAGTGGAGAAATAACTCCAGAAAGAATGAAGAGATGGAGCCAAAGCAAAAACAACATGAGCTGAGGGTGTGACTGGTGATGGAAGTAGAGTCTGATACTGTAAAGAGCAATATTGCATAGGAACCTGGAATGTTAGGTCCATGAATCAAGGCAAATTGGAAGTGGTCAAACAGGAGATGGAAAGAGTCAATATTGACATTTTAGGAATCAGGAACTAAAATGGACTGGAATGGGTGATTTTAACTCAGATGACCATTATATCTACTACTGTGGGCAAGAATCCCTTAGAAGAAATTGAGTAGCCATCATAGCCAACAAAAGAGTCCAAAATGCAGTGCTTGGATGCATTATCAAAAATGGCAGAATGATCTCTGTTCATTTCCAAGGCAAATCAATCAATATCACAGTAATCCAAGTCTATGACCCGACCAGAAATGCTGAAGAAGCTGAAGTTGAACAGTTCTATGAAGACCTACAAGACCTTTTAGAACTAACGCCCTAAAAAGATGTCCTTTTCATTATAGGAGACTGGAATGCAAAAGTAGGAAGTCAAGAAACACCTGGTGTAACAGGCAAATTTGGCCTTCGAGTACAGAATGAAGCAGGCCAAAGGCTAATAGAGTTTTTCCAAGAGAACGTACTGGTCATAACAAACACTCTGTTTTAACAACAGAAGAATCTACACATGGACATCACCAGATGGTCAATACTGAAATCAGCTTGATTATATTCTTTGCAGCCAAAAATGGAGAAGCTCTATACAGTCAGCAAAAACAAGACCAGGAGCTGACTGTGGCTCAGATCATGAACTCCTTATTGCCAAATTCAGACTTAAATTGATGGATGTAGGGAAAACCACTAGACCATTCAGGTATGACCAAAATCAAATCCCTTACAATTATACAGTGGCAGTGACAAATAGATTCAAGGCATTAGATCTGATAGAGTGCCTGAAGAACTATGGACAGAGGTTTGTGACATTATACAGGAGGAAGTGATCAAGACCATCCAAAGAAAAAGAAATGCAAAGAGGCAAATGTTCATCTGAGGAGCCCTTACAAATAGCTGAGAAAAGAAGAGAAGCAAAAGGCAAAGGAGAAAAGGAAAGATATACCCATTTGAATGCAGAGTTCCAAAGAATAGCAAGGAGAGATAAGAAAGCTTTCCTCAGTGATCAGTGCAAAGACATAGAGGAAAACAATGGAATGGGAAAAACTAGAGATCACTTCAAGAAAATTGAGATACCAAGGGAACATTTCATGCAAAGATGGGCACAATAAAGGACAGAAATGGTATGGATCTAACAGAAGCAGAAGATGTTAAGAAGAGGTGGCAAGAATACACAGAAGAACAATACAAAAATAGAACTTCATGGCCCAGGTAACCACGATGGTGTGATCACTCACCTAGATCCATACATCCTGAAATGCAGAGTCAAGTGGGCCTTAGGAAGCATCACTACGAACAAAGTTAGTGAAATGATGGAATTCCAGTTGAACTATTTCAAATCCTAAAAGATGCTGCAGTGAAAGTGCTGCACTCAATATGCCAGCAAATCTGGAAAACGTGACAGTGGCACAGGACTGGAAAAGGTCAATTTTCATTCTAATCCCAAAGAAAGGCAATGCCAAAAAATGTTCAAACTACTGCACAATTGCACTCATCTCACACTCTAGCAAAGTAATGCTCAAAATTCTCCAAGCCAGGCTTCAACAGTATGTGAACCATGAACTTCCAGATGTTCAAGCTGGATTTAGAAAAGACAGTGAAAAGAGAAGTCAAATTGCCAACATCCGCTGAATCATCAAAAAAGTAAGAGAGTTCCAGAAAAACACCTACTTCTGCTTTATTGACTATGCCAAAGCCTTTGACTGTGTGGATCACAATCAACTGTGGAAAATTCTGAAAGAGATGGGAATACCAGACCACCTTCCCTGCCTCCTGAGACACTTGTATGCAGGTCAGGAAGCAACAGTTAGAACTGGACATGAAACAGACTGGTTCCAAATCAGGAAAGGAGTGTGTTAAGGCTGTATATTGTCACCCTGCTTATTTAACTTATATGCAGAGTACATCATGAGAAATGCTGGGCTGGATGAAGCATAAGCTGGAATCAAGATTGCTGGGAGAAATATCAGGAACCTCTGATCTGCAGATGATACCACACTTATGGCAGAAAGTGAAGAACTAAAGAGCCTCTTGATGAAAGTGAAAAGGTGAGAGTGAAAAAGTTGGCTTAAAACTCAACATTCAGGAAACTAGATCATGACATCTGGTTCTTTTGCTTCATAGCAAATAGATGGGGAAAGAGTTGCAGACTTTATTTTGAGGGGCTCCAAAATCACTGCAGATGGTGACTGCAGCCATGAAATTAAAAGATGTTTCCTCCTTGGAAGAAAAGCTATGACCAACCTAGACAGCATATTAAAAAGCAGAGACATTACTTTGCCAACAAGGGTCCATTTAGGGACAGCTATGGTTTTTCCAGTAGTCATGTATGGATGTGAGAGTTGGACTGTGAAGAAAGCTGAGCGCTGAAGAATTGATGCTTTTGAAATCGGTGATGCTGGAGAAGACTCTTGAAAGTCCCTTGGACTGCAAGGAATTCCAACCAGTATATATCTTAAAGGAAATCAGTCCTGAAGATTCATTGGCAGGACTGATGCTGAAGCTGAAACTCCAATACTTTGGCCACGTGATGCAAACTGACTTATTTAAAAAGACCCTAATACTGAGAAAGATTTAAGGTGGGAGAAGAAGGGGAAAACAGAGGATAAGATGGTTGGATTGCATCACTAACTCAACGGACATGAGTTTGAGTAAACCCCAGGTCTTGGTATGGACAGGGAGGCCTGGCATGCTGCAGTTCATGGGGTCAGACACGACTGAATGGCTGAAGAGTCATTTCTGGAAAAGATATACATTACTTTTTCTAATATATATATTTAATAAATGCCAAAGCACAAGCTTACCTTTAAAGATGTGGTGAAAGCATTACTATGGTAAAGGAAGCTAATGTGCTCTAGGATATTGTTTTTTAGGGAAATGGGATAATGAAGTGACTTTCATGACAGTGGTATGTGATAGTAGACAACTTTCATGGAGCACTTGTTATATATGTACTTAGAATTTTGCATGGCTTATTTTACTTAAGTTTTTTAAAATGGAGAAGGATGGATATTAGACTATTTTGAGAGGTTGTTTGCAACATATATACCTTTTATCTTGCTAATCATTCTAACCAAGAGCTAGGAAGCATCTTTTTTGTTCATTTATTTCAATATTTGTTGAGTTCTTTTAATGTTCTAAGAACAGTTTTAGGTGCTAGGTGCTGGAGATATAGCACTGAATAAATAAAATGCTTTTATCTTGGGGCTTACCTTTTTGGACAAGAAAGATAGTAAGATAGATGTTAGATAAACAGGTTAAAATTTTAGGAATAAATCTAGCTCTTAAAATCAATGGCAGCCATCCTTCTAGTATCATATGTATCATGAACATTTCATATATTAGTATTGTAAACATAAATTTATTTTTGATTCAATATTAAATTCCAACTATATATCAGACATTGGATAAATGACAATAAACACACAAGAAACTGAGTCTCAGAAAGGACAAAAATTTGTCCAAGATCCAAGTAATTGGTAAATGGCAAAACTGGGATTTTGAAAAAAGTATGTGAAGCTAGTGAAATAATCTTGGTCCACAGACAAGCGCCATAGCAGAAAAGAGGTCAGATTCTCTTTAAAAGTAAAGATTCTTTTTGAAGGCAAAGATTCATTTTGGTAAACTTGAATTTGAGATATTATACCCACAACATGAAAATATCAAGTAGACAAGTGAATTTACAAGTCTGAAATAAAGGAGAACTTTTGCTAGAGATAAATATTTGAGAGCTGACAGCAAAAGAGTAGATAATGTAATATTGATTGTGGCAAAGCTTGTATGCTATAGATTGACAGCATTCAATTGGCAAAGTTGTCACTAGGTTATAAAAAGTGAAGATCTTGACCTTTTCTCAGACTCAGAGGATAGAAGTTCAGGTGATTTTGTGATGAGAAATGGATTATGGTAAGCCTCATGGGCAACAAAACTTAGGGTTTTGTTTGTTTGTTTGTTTTACTATTTAAATTGTATTTGTTTAGAAGCTTGACTTTCTTTAAATAATACTTGGAGAAACATTCAGCTGAGATGCAAAGTTGTATGCCATAAAGCAGTGGTTCTTAAATGATAATATACATAAGAAAAACCTATGGATCAGAGCTAGTTAAAATTTTGATTCCTAGGGCTCATTCCTAGAAATATTTATTCAGTGGAATATGAATGGGGACTAGGGATTTTTTTAAGCTTATTGGCTAAATCTGATGTAAAGTTTATAGACCTCACTTTGAAAAATTCTGCTATTGCTCACTGAACAAATTGTTTTGTCTTAATATTGTAGAGATAGCGGCTCTTGGTGCATCTGCCCAGCAATCATTAAACCAAATAGGAGTTTTTCCAGTTCTGGTGATGCGAGACAGGTAGCTTATTGACCCTTTACCCTTAGTGCAAGTTAATTAACAAGGTTCTTTTCTTTTCCTTAATTACTTTAGCAATGTTCCTAAGAACAGGTTAATAGTGAAGGACAGCATTTAAGAACAGTAAGTGATGAAATGGAAGACAACAAATAAAGGGTGCCTAAAGGCTTTGCCCACTGGAGTCTGTCATCCAAAGTACACATGATAATGCTAAATTCACACCAACACTCAAATTTGTGATTCATTTGTTCATTCAGCAGATGGTAAGAACTATGGCCCAGGCACTGTGGTAGACCTTGTGGACTCTAGTCACTGGATTCCTCTCAGAGACCAGCCCATTGGATAAGAGGAACAGTCCAAAAGCAGGTAGGGAAGATTTCCATTCTAAACTCATGGGGATACCACAGTCCGATTCTGTGTTGAGGCCCCGTGTGAACATCTCCATTCCACCACCACCCCACCACCCACTGTGCATGGTGGTGGCTGTTTATTCACTAAGCCATGTCCGATATCCCTGGACAATACCACAGCTGGGTAGAAACAATCACCCTGGATGCTGAAATCTGAGATTTCCACGTGCAACTGAAGCAATGAGAAGGCTGATTTATTCTAATGGGCCCTGTTTGTTGAATTTTCATTTTTCTATTGTCCAACATTCCTGAATTCCTTGAAGCTGGTCCCATAAACCCTCAAGCCTGCTTCTCCAAGCAATGTAATGGGATTCACTAATACTGCTGTATTTCAGATTAATAGCTCATCCAAAGTGTGTTGAACTCCTTAAAGTTGTTAATTGCCAACAGAAATCAGGTTAAGATAAAATGAATGGAGGAGTCTGCATTTTACTATCTTGAGCATTTGTTTTAGATCTGTAGATAGAGCCTGCTTAGAGCTCAGCACTGTTGTTGTTTCTTTTCTATAAAAGTTGAACTATTTCCATCATGATTCTCTAATTTTTCTTGACTATGTTCATTTCTAACAGTTTTCTTAAGTCTAACTTCTCTGAACAGTGATTTTCCTTATTATCTGCCTTTTTATTCAGCTCTTATTGCTCTTTGTGATGATGTTGGGACTTTTTGTATTTCTGTGTTTTATTAAAGTTCTCCTAGATCCCTTTTAGACACACGAGAGTATAACTGGATGGTAATATGATTGGTACTTGAATATCAAAGTGAGACAATATCAAACTGTCACTGCAAATATGCAGAATTTATAAAAAGAATGAAGGTAAGCTCCCTGTGCCACTCCTCTTAGACACTTTAGGAAGATCAAGGATGTAAATGAGGTCAGAGTCAGGAGGAGAGATTATGATAAAATTTATAAAGAGGGAGTAACAAAAATAGCTATCATTGAAAGATCACAAATAACAAACGTTGGCAAGGATGTGGAGCAAAAAGAACCTTCCTACACTGTCGGTGGGAATGTAAATTGGTACAGCCACTGTGGTGAACAGTACGGGGTTCCTCAAAAACCTAAACATAGAACTATAGTATGATCCAGCAATCCGTCTCCTAGGTATACATCTAAAGAATAAAAAACACTAATTTGGAGTGCATGTATCATTTCAATGTTCATAGCGGCATTATTTATAACAGCCAAGACATGGAAGTGACTCAAATGTCCACCAATGGATAAATGGAAAAAGCTGTGGTTTATATATGATGAAATATTACTCAGATGCAAAAAGAATAAAATAATGCCATTTGAAATAACATAGACCATTATCCTTAGTGAAATAAGTCAGAAAGACAAATACTGTATGTTGTCATTTATATATAAAATATTTTAAAAAAGCAAATGAAAAAACAAAAAGAGACTTGCAAATATGGAGAACAAACTAGAGGTTACCAGTGAGAAGAGGGAAGGAGAGACAAGACAGAAGTACCAGATTAGCAGGTACAAATTACTATGTATAAAATAAATAAGCTACCAGGATACATTGTACAGCACAGAAAATTTAGCCAATATAATGTCTTTCAGTGGACTATAATCTATAAAAATTTTGAATCACTATGTTGTTCACCTGAAAGTAACACAGTAAATCAAACTGTATCTCAAGTATAAAACTTTTTAAAAATAAGTGTTTCATATGGGCAACAATATCTTTGATGTATACTTATATTTTCTAGATCACAAACACTAGCCTGATAACCCACAGATATGTCAGTTATAGCCTACTTACTAAAATACACTTTATTATAGGTATAAAATTTAAACAACTATTTGAGGAAACAAGGAAACAGTATACACTGAAAAAAAAAAAAACCCTGAAATCACAACACTAGGGAAATTTAAAGGTCATCTGTTGGTAGCTTTTGGTAGCAACTGTGGAGACCTCTGCTTGCCCTGAGAAATAACTAATAAGCAGGGCTCTTACTAAGTAGTATGACAATTTCACTTTCTCCCTTGCCTACCCTGATTATTCCAAGATAGGCAGGAACTGAGAGGCTTTATTGAGAAAGAGAGTTTTACAAGCAGTGGTGTGCTGGTGAATAGACTTTCCAAAAAGAAAAGCCCTGATTGCCAATTCCCATAGTATAAATAGTCCCACCATAGCCAGTTTCAAGGATGATTATATTTCATAGCCAGAATGTGCAATTTTTGAAAATATAACAATCAGTTCTTAGGAGCAGTGATTCCCTAGTGGCTCATATGGTAAAGAGTCTGCCTGTAATATGGGAGACCTGAGTCAGATCCCTGGTTCAGGAAGATCCCCTGGAGAAGGAAATGGCAACCCACTCCAATATTCTTGCCTGGAAAATCCCATGGACAGAGGAGCCTGGTGGGCTACAGTCCATAGCGTCACCAAGAGTTGGACACAACTGAGCAACTTCACTTTCTTATGAGCTAGTGCTGGCCCACTCTAGCACACTACTGCTTATAACTCAACAATGATTAACAAAATTCCCTAGTGGCTCATATGGTAAAGAGTCTGCCTGTAATATGGGAGACCTGAGTCAGATCCCTGGTTCAGGAAGATCCCCTGGAGAAGGAAATGGCAACCCACTCCAATATTCTTGCCTGGAAAATCCCATGGACAGAGGAGCCTGGTGGGCTACAGTCCATAGCGTCACCAAGAGTTGGACACAACTGAGCAACTTCACTTTCTTATGAGCTAGTGCTGGCCCACTCTAGCACACTACTGCTTATAACTCAACAATGATTAACAACAGAAGTTTCCATAAATATATGTCATATAACTTTAATTTCCTGAGAAAATATACAAATGCAAGAGGAACCATGCATCCAAGTCTTTGGCCCAACAACTACTCAACAGATTTCATTTAAAAAAAAGAAATACTAAGAAGCACCTTGGCCTCAGGCTTAGTTTGTCCCTAAGCAGACAATACCAATATTTTTAAATTAGCTTTATACGGTGATATTATTAACACAATGTAGCTTTTTACAAATATCCATAAATATCTTAAATTGGGTTATCATGTAATCATATTACATATCTTTCAACAAAAACCCATAAGCAGCTAGTTAATTTTGTAGAGTCCAAAACTTTAGCAGACCATCATTGAGTTGAATGTTATTCATTATTTTTGGAACTTAATACATTTGACCAAGACAGGCTCTACAAAGTGAGGATGGGAGTTTGGCTGAAGTCAGTCCTGAACAATAGCCCATGCTCCCTGATCCAGGTAAGGAAAGGAAGTGTTTGAGAAAGGAAGGCATTGGTGTAGCTTCCCTCTATCTGCCAAGGGAATATATACCCCCTGAAGATCTAATCTGCTAAACTTTATAGACATCCAACATGAGAGCAGAAATACCAACCCTAAAGCTAAAATAGTGTGATACAGTGGGAAGCCCAAGGCCCCTTGTTCATCATTCATTCTGTGGGGTGAAGCAAGTTACATATGTTCCACCTGCCTCCATATTCTCAGTGTTAAAATTGTGCCAAGATACCTGCCCCGTTAACTTTCTAGAGTTGCCATGTGATATATGAAAGTACTTTGCAAACTGCCTAGCCAGCTAAAAATACAGAATCATGACATGAAAAAAATACAGTACTGGTAATATCAATTTCTGTGGTTAAATCTTATGATTAGTAATGATTATTCTTTCTTTACCATCAGCCATGTTTAGGCACATAGACAAACAAGTTCTCATGAAGCCCTATGTAAAGGTTCAAAATGACCCTTTTAACCAGCTGGTTTTATAAAGCACCAAGCATCCTGAGTGTGATTAATTAAGAAAAATTCCTGAATAAAGTGCATCCCATTCCAATGCCACCTGTGTCTCTGTCCCCTCATGCCATCAAATGTTAAGTGGGGTATCGCTGGCATAGCAGTGGCCACCCTCCAAGTCTGACTACTTTTTTTTTTATTAGATGGGTCTCAGAAGATAGGAATATGGGAAGAATGAAGTCAAGCAAACCACAGTCCAAGAATATGAGAACAAGGGCAGACTACTGCCCTGGATCTTTTCTGCATAAAAGATAAAACTCCTGTGGGAATAAGACTTCATTTTTCCACCCAGAGATTCAAGGGTTAGACAAAGACACTTGGAGAAGATTCTGTCCTCTAGCCACCCATATTCATTTCATGAACTAACAAAACTGTCTTTGCTGATCTAACATCAAGGGTTACCAGATGCCTTTTATCCTTCTTCTGAGTCTCATTCAGACAGGCATGAGAAAAGAAAATTCACATGCAAGGAGTTCTGTTTCTGTTGATTTGTATACTCAGATGAACTGCAGAGATTGAAAATCTTCCTTGTCCAGCCTATGCACTGATGTCTCTGCAAGTGCTGAAGAGGATGAGGAGACCAAATCAAGTCTCTAGGAGACGAATTGGGGATTTGTAAGTAAAAAGATCCCCCAGTATGTCTTATTTTTCAGAACCTGATGCTCAGCATTGAATATCAAGTCTATTACATCTCCAGCGTGGAATTCATAAGCCCCTCCTACATTCTGGATTGTAGAGTTGTTGGTTAGAGCTTGTATGGGGTCTTCGTTCTTACGCAGCTGCACTTCGAAAGGAGCTCGTCCCTTGTAGGCTGTGTTGGGAGCCACTTGGCCATAAATTAAATACAAACCATTCTGAAGTATCTTCAGCTTCCAGTCAGCTGTCTTATTCACACAAGAAGGCTCAGGAGAAGGCATTTGCCATTTTGAAGGTAATGGTCCTACAAGATATTTATAAGGAGGGAATGGGGGAGAAAAAAAAGAGAAAAGCATAGTTATTTAATTATTTCATCATCTTCCTGATATAGTTCTTTCCTATTTATAGGAAAGGTCTATTCTAGATCTCTCCAACCACAATTTTAAGTATCTACCACTCCCTACTTTGAAGAAATTGCCTAAGTTTATCTCTTGCTTGGGGGGCTCTAAGAAAATAAGTTTGGAATAGGGAAATGGGTTAAGTTTTAGGTGGCACTGTATCACTTCTCAACCAATATTTGTGAAATAAGAAGAAGAAAGAATGACACACTAGGATGGTGATGACAAAAGTTGGCAGTCCAGAAATGCATATTCATGTTTTTCTGTATCAATACTATTTACTATGTATCACTTTATCAATGAAGCCAGTTCATCAGTTTAAAATAGTGCTCTCCTGTCACTCTCTCTTTTTATCTTGTTTTAGTTTTCTTCATAGAAGTTGTCACCATCTAGCCTATTATAAATTATTTATCAATCTTATACCTACTTGAATATAACATTTGAGGACAAAGGAAAAGTGAAGTTGCTCAGTCGTGTCCAACTCTTTGTGGCCCCATGGGCTTTGGCCTACCAGGCTCCTCCATCCATGGGATTTTCCAGGCAAGAGTACTAGAGTGGGTTGCCATTGCCTTCTCCAGAGGATCTTCCCAGCCCAGGGATCAAACTTGGGTCCCCTGCATTGTAGGCAGACGCTTTACCATCTGAGCCATCAGGGAAATCAAATACTCCTTTATTTTGTCCATAACTGTATCTTCAACACCAAAAAGACTTCCTACTACCCAGTATATGCAGAATTAGGTGCACTGTGTCTAAATAATGGTGCTTCAGCTTATGGGTATGTATCAGTCAAGATTCACTTGAGATACCATTATCCAAATCCTCACCGAATAGCTACTGGTAAATTAATGAGTTAATACATGGAAATTATTTGACTGTTTAACTAGAAGTATCCCTAGATTATTGCTGTCACAGGGGATGTAAAAAGGATCAAGATTTTGATATTTATGGAATTTACATATTTTCCTAATGTTCGTTGTTTTTACACAAAGATGTAATTTCAGAATCCCAGAATTGCAATACTTATCTGGTGTGTTCTCTAATGTTCCATAATTTTTGTTATGGGGGAAAAGCCTTTGTCAAATAATTAGAAAGAAACCTTGATAAAAAATATACTAAAAGAGATAACACATTGACTTAAATTCTTCTTTATATATAAATAACTGATATAAGGCTCTGAAGGAGAATGAAGGAGAGATCATTAACACAGAAAGCAGTCTCCCTGTTTCTCCACTGAATCCAGAGCCCAGTAAATTTCTTCCTGCTTGACCATGTAATAGATAATAGGCAAGTCACCAGGAAGAAGTATCACTGGTTTTCATATTTAATTCTCTGATGAGGGGGGGCCTCAACTTTAAAGTTGAGGTTCTCAACTTTTACCACATCAAGAGGGTATTTCAAACATATTATAAGGAGTTTCATTCCATTTACTAGAAAAACAACAAATCAAAAAGGCAGAGACAAGTAAAATGAGATTCCCTATCATCTCAAGTCAAGGAAGCCTGGCTGTTTCTGCTGTACAGTAAAACAGGAATTGAAGTTGACTCTAGAAGTGGTCTGCTTTCAGTGGAAAATAGCTGTTTGATCTTAAACCAGTAAACAACCCCAAATGTCAATTTTGTATGTATTCTAAAAAAATACCCAAAGGCTCAACTGTAAACTTTACTGTGTCTTCTAAGCAAGTACCAGGTCACTAAAAAGGAAAGTGACTCAGGAGCTAAGAGGAGAGGTGAAAGGAACAGAGAAGGACCATTCCCCTCTCGTTTCTCATCTTTACACTTGGAAACAAAAATTGCACCCTACACTCACTCTGGTGGACACTAGCAACATGGGAAATGTGAGAAGGTCTCTGAGTCTGTCCCAGGGAAAAGTAGAAATCTGAAACTTGTGCTTAACAATTAAAAACAGAGCTGAGGCCTCAGCTCCTAGACAACTACAATACATGATTAACAGTTAAAAACAGTAGTTGTAGGATAATTAAAATAGAATACATCCTTTCTTAGCGCTGAAGCTTGCCTTTTGCAGCAAATAGTAAGAAAGTAAAAAGGAGGCCTATAAGACAGTTCAGCCCAGTCAGTCACTCAGTCATATTTCTCTATGTGACCCCATGGACTGCAGCACGCCAGGCCTCCCCGTCCATCACCAACTCCCAGAATTTACTCAAACTCATGTCTAAAACTCATGAGTCAGTGATGCCATCCAACCATTTCATCCTCTGTGAGACAGGTTACTCACCAAACTTCGCTACACAGGGTCCCTGGGCAGTCTGTAGGGGAAGAAGAGGAATTGGTCAGGATGGTGACAGTGTCACAGTTTTCTTGATTATTTAGAGGCTCGGATTCCTGAAGCAGACTTCTCTGCTCTAACCACATTAAAAAAATAATAATAATAATCCCTCCCGCCACCCTGTTTTGGATCTCTCTGCTTTCCTTTACAGATGCCTGGCTCCTTCCTCTACCTTTCACTATACAGCTACCTTTTGGGCCTTCTAGGAAGAAGTTAAGAACTCTTTCTACCCACCTAATCTCCACCTACAGGACAACTATTTGATCTTGGATGCTCCTCCTCTTGGGCTATGGAGAAGGCAATGGCACCCCACTCCAGTACTCTTGCCTGGAAAATCCCATGGATGGAGGAGCCTGGTAGGCTGCAGTCCATGGGGTCGTGAAGAGTCGGACACAACTGAGCGAATTCCCTTTCACTTTTCATTTTCATGCATTGGAGAAGGAAATGGCAACCCACTCCAGTGTTCTTGCCTGGAGAGTTCCAGGGACGGGGGAACCTAGTGGGCTGCCGTCTGTGGGGTCACACAGAGTTGGACATGACTGAAATGACTTAGCAGCAGCCTCTAGGGGTATAGAAATTTTCTATATGTCTCTGCACCCCAGTGACTGCATAAGATGATCCACTGGCATATGAGAAGAAATTAACAATTCCCATTTACATTTATTTTAAATAAAAAATTAAGCTATAGAAATATTTATTAATGTTTCAGAGTGATAACCTCCCCTATTTAATATTTAGATAATCATACATCACACATAGTAATTGAGATAACCTGAGATCTCAGTTTCAAAATTTTGCAACACAAATTACATGCCACAGAAAGCTATCAGTGCGGTTGATTTTATAAGTACAGATATTTAAATACTAAAGGCTTTAAGATACTTAGTAGTAAGATAAGGTATAGCCACAAACATTTGGGGGGGGGGCATGTAACAGTGCATTGGGTTCCTTGCAGCAAACTGCTTAAGAGACTTTTTGAACTTAAACAGGATGCCAATTTTTTAAAAGGATTTCTCTGGCTGCTATGCTAGGAATAAAGAGTAGCAAAAGAAAAAGCAGTGAGACATGGCAAGAGATCAGTGTAAGCATCTAGGCAAGAAAGCATGGTGCCTCTGACCAAGTTACTAGCTGTGGAGATGGTAATAAGTGATTGGAAATTGGGTGAACAGGAGTTTCTGACATGGATATGGATGAGAAAATGAGACAAAGACTACACCAAACTCTGAGCCTGAGCAATTAGAAAGATAACACTGTTAATGACTGAAATGAGCAATATTTAAGAGCAGTAAATTGGGGGAAGAGAATCATGAGTTCATTTTTTGGATATGTCAGGTTTGTGATAAGTATTAGATACCCAGGTAGGAGTATCAAGAAGGTGACTGGATCTATAAGGATGGAATTTAAGGAGTTCTAAAAAAAAAATTAATTTTACAAGTCTTCAGCTTCTGCATGGTGAGTTAAGATATGAGTCTATATAAGAGCATCAAATCAGTGATCATAGATAGGAAAGAGTATTGGGATATTGCAGTGTGTAGGGTTCAGGGAATAAAAAAGAAACCACAAAGGAGACAGAAGGAAAGGCCACCTTGGCAAGGATTTTAATTATGAACTATGGAATTTAAGCTGTCTAAGGAAGGGAAAAAAATCATGAATGGAGTGAGGAACTATTAAGTTCTTTAAAAAGGAACTTTGCACTATTGAATGATGGACTTAAATTTTAGTGTCATAACATGGTAAGCATACTCAAAGATGAAGTCTTCCATTTTGACCTATATGTGTTCATGAGGTGATTTTTAGTTATGACAGTCAAGACCGTGAATCAAGGTAAATTAACTTAGACTAAAACTTTCAATTTCTTGTATTAAAAGGTGTTAAACTAAGATTAAGAAGAAAGAAACATTTATCAAATTACAAAGATACTATTTCAATTGTTTTAGAAATGTTTATATTATATAATTGCATATTATACAAATACAATATTTTGGTAAAAGCAAAATGTTTTGCACTGTGAATAAACCACATTAAGCATATTACTTGATTTATCCTTATAAATTTACATTGTATATCTTTTTAATATACAAAATATTAGAATTTATATAAGACTTAGCAGTTAGCATATATATTGGGATTGTAGTCAAGAATATTTTGTTGATAAAGTTTCTTAGAAGAGATGCTGAAATACCATTTTGTTTAACCCATGTGATAAGGACTCCCTTAACTTCAATTTTCTCATTTATAAAATGGGAAAAATAGCAGCACCTAGTCCATTTAGGTTGTTCATGTGCTTAAATGAGTTAAGTCTCATAAAGGATTTTACCCAGATATTCTTTCTTGTCCTGCTTATGAAGTATTAGTGTTTTGGTAATGATGTTGATTATAATGAAGAATGAAACAAAGCTTTATGTACCTATACATTGTACTACCATTGTAAGCAAGAGAAACTAATGTCATCTATGGTCATTGCTTCTTAAGCTTATCACCTTTCTAGAAAGACACAAATCAACACATGAAACAATTGAGTAATAATCTAAAGATAAAAGCATGCCAAAAACTGTGCCATTGATAACATCTATGTTGTCTACTCTCATGTATAAAGAGTGTGCGAAGAAACCTAAGGCCACAGACAAATTAATTGCAGAAATCTTGGATGTTGCATGGTGGGCTGCTTTAATGTCCATTTAAAACTACAAAAACCACCACTGTGATATTATGTCATTATTGTCACAAGTGAAAATCTATCTAATCACCGAAATCCTCTATTTGGCAGTGAGACACACTCTGTGGTTGAGGAAGTAGAATAGATCAGCAAGGAATACCATTTTGTTAAGTCTTTATCTTCACTGTAAAGTCAATAATAATAATGGTATAAATATGAATCACTACTATCTGCTAAGAGCCTACTATGGGTCAGGATTATACTGTCTCTTAATTCTTAGCACAACTCTATGAGATAACATTTTCATTTGCAGAAGAGGAAATGAGAAGTAGGAGAATTATGTAACTAGCCCAAGGTCACGCAGCTGAAAAAAGGCCAGGCTGAGATCCAAACAGCCTGTCTGAGTCAAAAGTCTCACCCCTGCGGCTCCAGAGCAGTTTGTATTTCTAATCCTGGTGATGTTTGGAAGGAGTAAATATCCACTTATAAAGCAGTGTATGAGTCCTGTTTAGTTAATTCATCTTTGCTTAGAAGGATCAGTGGCTCTTGTAACCCCATTTTGATTTAAGCTCAGATTTATGTAATTGAGTTAATAAGTAAACTTAGTAATTATTTCTCCAAACCAACTCTAATCAAATCATCATTTGGAAATAGAACCTACTATGCTTATAAGTACACGCAAAACTTCCCCTTTTGAAAGTATCCTTAGTTTCACTGAAGCAGGGGACTCTCCTGAACATTTGATTTCTTCTTTTTCTTTTGCTCTGAAGGTTATTTTTTTTTAATTTATTCATTTATTTGATTGGAGGCTAATTACAATATTGTAGTGGTTTTTGCCATACATTGACATGAATCAGCCATGAGTGTACATGTGTTCCCCATCCTTAAACCCCCTCCCACCTCCCTCGCCATCCCATCTCTCAGGGTCATCACAGTGCACCAGCCCTGAGCACCCTGTCTCATGTATCGAATCTGGACTGGTGAACACTTGGTTTCTTAAGAGATAATTTCTGTGAGGTTATTTTCATGTAGGGGTGGGGGGACCATCTCCTTGGGCTCATAACTGATTCTTTCAGTGAGATGTCTTCTGAAAGAGAGGGAAGAAAGAAAAAAAGAATCCTCCCACGGAAATTTTTGTTGGTTTAAAAGGATCTGAGTCTTCCTAACACTTTTTGAATTAGTGCTAGAGAGGTTGGAAAGTGGGATTTTGTATACAATAACCAGAGTGGAAACTAAAACAACGTAAACTCCAAGGTCATAGAGCATTATAAGGAGGTGGAAGTGGCTACCTCACAATGACTCATCACCCACAGTCATTCAGTCCTCTTTTCCAGAAATACTAACCTGTGGCCAATAGGGAAAGAGAAGTGCAAGAAAGTGGAATGTGGGAGCTAATATCGTTGTACCATCAGCCAGTCATTGGCTTTTCCCATGGGAACAAACCCTCCATGGCACCCTGTCAGGACAATATCCTGAAAACTTTTCAAAATTCCCCAAATTTGGAACAAACTCTGGGCTATTTCTTTAGAAGCAGAACCTTTCACTGGGTAGCTGCATGTTGTCTAGGAGAGGGAATCCCAGAATAAGAGCTCAGACACAGGGGATTCATCAAGTTCAACGTTGGCAAGAGGCGTCCTAAATGCCTCTGGGAGTATGAGACCTCCTCCTTCCCTTTGCAAGAGCAGCTGTGTGCCTCTGAGAAAGACACTTCTCTTCTCTCCCAAGGCACTGAGTCCCCAGTCACATGCAGGAATTGATGACACAGAAAACCTACCCTATGTTTTTCAATGTCATCAGGCTAATAGCATGTGGAGTGGTTTTGAGAAGGAAAAGGCACTTCCAAATTTAAGTTATTGCTATTCTCACCCTTCCCTTTCTTCAGAAATTGAAACAAAGAATTCCTAATGATTTTTTCCCCGGCCTGCTCAAAGCTTCACTGTCCAGAGAGTTCAGAGGTCTGCTTGGAACATTCCTTGAGACAGTGGGGGATGTGGTCACAAATTCCTTTCTTGTACACCACTGCGTACAGTTACAAAATACAAATTAATGGGCTACTGTGTAAAAACTTGGCCAAAGCTCCGCTTGCCCTAGGTTAACATCAGCATCTTCTCTGTACTGTTTCCTCCTGTATCTTTTCTCAGTTGCTTTCAAATCTCTTTAGTAGTAGAACCATGTCTTTGAAATCTTAACTGGTCAACCTGTCCCTAGAAAAATGTTTTTGCCGTCACTGTTTTCAGATGTACCCAGGAATTGGCTAAATCCTAAATTAAAAAAGGTATTTATGTTCTTTCTGATCAGCACTATGTAAATAACAGTCAGAAAAAACTTTTACTAAAAATCTAATGGATCTCCATTCCCTTTACTAGACCCATAATTTGGAGTGGAGCTCAGTGGGAAATTCCTGATAAGCATCAGGGGCTTCCCAAAAAAGAAAGTACTTCCTCCATGAAGCCTTCCCTGATCAACCTAGCCCTAAGTCATTGCCCACCCCCCCTTGACTCCCTTTATGTTCTATACCACCCTTAGATAAATTATTAATCACTGTATTTTATAGCTAGAAGGGACATGATGATGAGCAAATCCATTTCCCTACCACCACTTTTCAGATGAAGAAACTGAGAACCAGAAAGATTAAATGTCTTTCAAATGCATACAGCTAGTTATTGAGAGACCTAAACCCAGAATTCGTATCTTCTTACTCCCAGTTCAGTGCATTTCTCTTCTCAAAGATAGACTACACCATCTATTACTTACCTTACATGTCTCTTTCTTTCAAAACTCTAACAATATTTAGTGACAATGCTAACAACTAGACTTAACAAAAGAAAAGAGGAGTACAATAAATTGTAACCTTAGATTCTGTTGTCTCCTTACCTTGAGTGGAAAAAAAATAAAGATTAGTGCACTGAAGGAGCAAAGCACAATCATTACTGTTGAGCAGAGGAGCCATTGTTTCCAGGATGGTCTCTGTGCTCCTTGAAGACTTGAATGGCTTAAAGGCATATTCTCCATGTGGCTCAAACTCATTCTCTGCAGGAATGAGAGCTGTGGAAAGCAGAAATTCACAAGTGATAAGCACATGGTGCAACTAGTCAGTTTTGTATAGTATGCTAATTAGTAGTGGGTGTGAGAGGCGGGGTTTTCCTCTTGATTCTGTGTGTTGGAAAATGATACTTCTAGGCTAAGTGCTGACTCTCACTTGGCACTAGGCCCAGTGCACAGGGCTAGAGCCAATACAAACCCAGAGGATTAAAAGAAGAAAACAAGGGAAGTTAAAAGGGGAAAAAATTATTTCCTAACCCAAGAACAACTACGGAACTGGGCAGTATTACAAATTATTTCCAGATAATTACTTTTTGTAAGGAAAAAATAAAGTTCAAGGTTAAGCCCTATTATACTCCAAATGTATATGTGTGAGGCAGTAGATTAGGGAGGCTGGGATGCATGGTTTGGAAAAAATAGTTTCATGGATTTCTAGGGCATAAAATGTGTTCATTCAAAGATAGTCTCTAGAAAACACCAAGTGTATTACTAGAATTTAATTTTTAAAATGTCAATACAACAAGCTTAATTCTTTTATAGCTCACCATCTTGAAACTCTGAAAATTCAATGCTGGCATCAAATAGAAATAAAATTATCATAAAAAGATATTTTCTTGCACCCTGTCCTCCAGTCTGAGCTTACACTCTATTCCAAAAACCTGAAGTTTTCATCCTGGAATCAAAAATACTGATTTATTGCAAAATTGAGGAAATCTCCTGATTCACTGTACTCAGTCTTTCCATCTGTTAAATGGAATACCTGCCTTCTCCCTTCACCTCTCCCCCTGTCGCCCCACACATAATGTCAGAATTATGTGCTAGAAAGAATAAGGGTTTTTAAATCAGACAGACCTGAGAGAGGCAGTTCTTATCTGCTCAGTGGCCATCAGCATATTCTTCATTTCCTTCTTGGTAAAACTGGAGAAAATTTCCACTTCATAATGCTTTTCTGAGAATGAAAGAGATGTAAAGTTTTGGCAAGAAGTGTTCCATAAGTGCTTCTCTCTTCACCCTTCTGAGAGATGTTGTCAAGACTGAATCAATAATGAAATCCTAGAAAAGAATGATTTTTAAAATATTTACCATAGGGTGCAATTCATCTGATGTTCTTTCAAATAAAAGTAGGTAAAGTATTTTGAAGAAAAAATTTCTAAGAATCAAAGTTTGTTTGTTTGTTTGTTTAATTAGGGGAAAGGCCTATTGAACACCTCATTTCTGAAAGAAGATGCTAAGGATAAGAGAACTTGAGGACTTCCCTGGTGGTACAGTAGATAAGGGAGAAGGAACTGGTAACCCATTCCAGTATTCTTGCTTGGAAAAGCACATGGATGGAGGAGGCTAGCAGCCTACACCCCATGGAGTTGCAAAGAGCTAGATATGACTGAGTGACAAACACATACAGTGGATAAGAACCCACCTGCCAATGTAGGGGACATGGGTTTAATCCCTGGTCTGGGAAGATTCCACATGCTGCAGAGCAGCTAAAGCCTCTGTGCTCCAGCTACTGTGTTCCACATGGTAGAGCCTGGGAGCAACAACTACTGAAGCCTGTGTGCCCGGAGCCTAGCTCCACAATAAGAGAAAGCACTGCAATGAGAAAACTATGTACCACAAAGAGTAGCCCATGGTCGCCACAACTAGAGAAAGCCCGCATTTAGCAACAAAGACCCAGCACAACCAAAAACTAAATAAATTTAAAAAGAAAAAGAAAAAAAAACCTTTGAGAAGTGTATCACACCATTAATGACTGGGTGATAGTGGAGTGGGGATCTGGGCCTAGAGATACTATCTTGTAACCTTTTTTTTTAGTACCACACTAATTGCAACAATATTTCTCACTGAGTTATCAAATTTAACTTGGCCCAGATATCTCTGAAGGAGAGTCAATGAGTCACATGGGAATAATTTTTCAATACTGCAATGTTTTTGGCTCTGTCCAGGATGCTATGATTCAGAGACAAATAATAAACTGACTCTAGAAGAAATTGCAGAGAAGGCGGTGACTTAGCAGCAGCAGCAGGAGAAATTGATTCATTCTACCCACAACTCTTCTCTTTATCATGTCTGAAAGGCATAAACGCCAGCACAGAATTTAAAATTGACTACTGAAAAGGCAAACCATTTCCTTCCTGCTTCTGTGATTTGTTCCTTCTCCTGATTCCTCTCTAAATTTTAATTGGAATTGCCTCTGCTTACTCAATTCAGTAAATATTTCCTTAAATGAGCAACGTTCCAAATATAATCCAGCTCCTTCTTCTGCCCTTAACCAAGATTAGGCTCTCAAATATCCTGACTCTTTCAAACTTTGGAACATATCTTTAGAATATGACATGCTGATCTCAAGAAGAATATATTCCAAGCACTAGGAACTATGCTCGATACCTTGTAATAAACTATAATGGAAGAGAGAATGTTAAAAAAAAAGGAATATAAATATTTGTATATATATGTATAACTGAATCACTTTATTGTATAGCTGAAACCAACACAGCATTGTAAATCAACTATATTTCAATGCAGTTTTTTAAATAAAGAAATTAAACTTTGAACCAAGAAAAGAGCAAGAGACCTATTAAAAGAAGAGAGCTATAAAGAACTACCCAGTATGGGTAGTTCAGTCAACTAATTCCACAGAGGAGAGAACGAGGTCCCGAGAAAGAAAGAGACATACACAAGGTCACAGAACAAAACAGTGACAGAAGTAAAGTAGAATCCAGTTTGTTCCTTCCAAAAAAAAAAAAAAAAAAAATACATTCCAGAACTTCTTTCCACGAAACAGTTTCCAAAATGAAGAACTTTCAGGTTAGGACAAGTGGCAGTAGGGAAGACTTTCAAAACTGTAAATTAATTAGTCATCATTGGTATCTTTTTGCTACAAACTCTCAGAACTGACATCTCAGGATCCTATAAGAAGGAAATGAACACTGAACACATGAAGCTTCTGTATTTATGGCCTGACACTGGCTCAGATACTTGGAGTGAATTTTTTTAATTAAGTTCAACTAGCAAATCTATGTTGAATATTTACTCTCAGCCAACTACTATGCAAGAGCTTTGAGGGGTATTAAAAAAAAGGCACAGCTGTCAAGTAATTTGCTGCCCAACTGGATTTAAACCATACATATAGGGAGACAGAAACCCAAATGAATGCTAGAAGACAGAGCATCAGCAAACACAGATCTAAAGGAGCTAAAATAGTTGAGAAGACAGGTTGGAAATTATTGTTTGACTAGAGAAAGGAGGGAATTCTTGTGGTAAAAGGTGAGGTATAAGCCTTACATAAATGTTAGAAATTTTAAAATGTGAACAAGTGACAAAAGACCAAACTTTTGAATGGATCTGATAGTCTGATTCAAGAGCTGACAAATGAGGAATTTCAGAAAAACAAGTGAAAAAAATGCTTTTCTATATTTTTCAGATTAGAAACAGCATACAAGCTATGGTTGATTAAGCAACTTTGTATTCACGGTTCTTTTTAATTCAGAATGAATTAGATACATAAAAACTTGGCTATGGTTCAGTCATTGACTGAATCACACTAAAATGAATTGGGCACCTAGGATGTGCCTTCTCTGTCCACAGTTACATTAGAATATCAAGCAGCCCTGTGTTGACGTCACCATATATACAAATAATGAAACTGACATTTGAGAGCATGAATCATTTGCCCACACTGGTAGAACAGGGATTGAATCCCCAGGTATTGGACTCCAAAACACTTTTTTCCACTCTTGATGCTGAAATTTATCCAGTAGTTCCTGTGTAAACCATGTGGGATGCATATTGAAATCTGTGAGAGAGTATTATGTGGACATCAGATTTTTCCAAAATCCTGTATTGCTGAGGTCTGCACTCCCTACCCCATGCCCTCTATACACCAAGCCATGCTTAGTTGCTCATTCATGTCTGATTCTTTGCAACCTCATGGACTGTAGCCCACCAGGCCCCTCTGTCCATGGGAATTCTCCAGGCAAGAATACTGGAGTGGGTTGCCATGTCCTCCTCCAGGGGATCTTCCCAACCCAGGGATTGAACCCAGGTCTCTCGCATTGCAGGTGAATTCTTTACTACTTGAGCCACCAGGGAAACCAATACACTATTTACCATGGCTTTATCCTTGTGATAATGTATGGTGTAGCATATTTAATCAGAAATATTCCATGTGCCAGAATTCACAACTGCACAACTGATTTTGTCTACTGTGGATTTCAGAGTATTCACTGTTATGACAAATAAGGCCCAGTTGACTTGAAGATACTACATAGATGACTGATTGTTATTTAGTTGCTAAGTTGTGTCCTATTCTTTTGCAATCCCATGAACTGTTGTCCACCAGGCTCTTCTGTACATGGGATTTCCCAAGCAAAAATACTGGAGTGAGTTGCCATTTCCTTCTCCACAAAAATGATATATGATAGAAAATAAACAGACATGATACATAAATATGGTTTTAAACATGGAATTTTATGAAGACAACAAGTCTCTGTTAAGACTGGTAAATGTCTACTCTGTAAAGAATTCTGTACAGAAGACCTTGATGCTGGGAAAGATTGAAGGCAAAAGAAGAAAGGGGTGGCAGAGGATGAGATAGTTGGATGGTATCACCGACTCAATGGACATGAACCTGAGCAAACTTCGGGAGATGGTGAAGGACATGGGAGCTGGGCACGCTGCAATCTATGGGGTCACAAAGAGTAGGACACGACTGAGCAACTCAACAACAACAACACTATACATAAATAAATACATATGTACACATAGAAATACATGTTTACATATATATGCATATTTACATATTATATGTACAATAAATTCTACAAGATACATGTCAATCTCCAGATCATAAGAGTATGATCTCTTATGGAACTAATAACTAACTAGTTCCTCTCTAAGGAACTAATAACAACTCAAACCAGAGTGGCCTAGGAAACAATTTGAATTAAAACTATGTTTTTCTTCCATGACTTGGGGACCCTCCTCTATATCCTATATTATCTTGTTCTGTGCTGTTTTACATGGCCATTTTTTTTTGGAGTCCTTACCAAATTCTTCATTGTTTGTTTGTGTTTTACTGACTCAAGTACAGCCTTTAAGCAGCAAGTCTATTGACAAATTTTCATGGAAGACTTTCTGTGCTAGTTTCCTGCCTAAGTGCTAATCTTTGAGAAAGGCTGTGTCGGGTAGTAGGTCCTGTCTAGCCTGAGTCCTTTATGTGAGTGGTTTGTTGTTGTCTCGTGTGTGTGTGTGCAGGGGTGGGTGGTGCGGGGGACAGTTCTCTCTAGCCTAACCAGTATTTGTCAGTGTCTTGGCCATAAGAGAAGCATCTTAAGCACATTTTGATGGGAAGGATTACTTCCTGCTTGGAAACTAGACCAAAATAAATTTTCCATTATGCAGCATGGCATGATACTTCCTACTTAAAACCATTAAACACCACCCCAGAAGCCATAGTGCAAGGGATTTGGTATTAAAGCCTATCTTGCCCAGTAGCAAATGGATCACCAGAGAACTGTATGTCACCTATCAACCTAATTGAAATAAGAAGGTCTTAATATTCCTGAGACTCAGTTCAGTTCAGTTGCTCAGTCACGTCTGACTCTTTGCAACCCCATGAACCACAGCACGCCAGGCCTCCCTGTCCATCACCAACTCCCAGAGTTCACTCAAACTCACATCCATCAAGTCGGTGATGCCATGCAGCCATCTCATCCTCTGTCGTCCCCTTTTCCTCCTGCCTCCAATCCCTCCCAGCATCAGAGTCTTTTCTAATGAGTCAACTCTTCGCATGAGGTGGACAAAGTACTGAAGTTTCAGCTATAGCATCATTCCTGACACTAAGCATCACCAAATCTCCTGGATTTCTTGAGCAGCCCTGGCAGAGGAGGGTAGGGAGGTATTTTTCCCTTTACAATTCAACTTATTTTCTTCATTTGACAAGCTACCACATACACAATCCATCAGTGAAGAACGATCAACACATTCACTGCACTCAACACCTAACTGTAACATGTTCATACAGAAATCAATGAGATACTTCATCTTCCGGTTTCCCATTTTTAATACTGGTCTTACACCATCCAATTTAGATTCTCTGGCTCAAGGCTCGGTTTGTTGGTTTTGGCACTGAGAACCTACATGAGTAAAGGCAGGTTTGGCTTTTATATATGAAATGAATCCAAAATACAGGAAAAGGATTTTATCCTCCTCACTCATTTAGAAAACATTATTGACTGCCTTCTATGTACCAAGTATGTTAAGAACTTAAGTACTGATAGAAAAGGGCCAGTTCTTATCTTCAAACTTCTTGCTGCTTTTTGTTTGCTTTGGTTTTCACAGGTAGCTAGAGAAAGAGACAATATACAAAAGCAACATGGGGAGAAGTATGTAGGAGGATAAGAACCAAACACCTGACCTCACTCAAGTTAAGGGCAAGTTTATAAAGGAGGCAATGACTAGGCTGACATCTAAAGAGACCTTAGCAGATGAAAAAACCTCATGATATCCCATTCCCCTAAGCTAAGTAAATTTGTGTTAATTAACTAATATGTTATATACTGATAATTTGCTACATTTATATATAGCATAATAATTTGCTATATTTATATATAGCATAATATATACATATATATGATGTATGCTATATAGTACAATAAATATATATTTTGTGTGCATGTGTGTCTGTGTAGTTTGACAGCATTTCAGGCACTTTACTTGGCAATGGAGAAATCAAAAAGAATATGATAAGACCTCTGATCTTAAAAAAATTCATTGTCTGGTAATTGCTGGTTTTCTAACATTTGAGTCTCCATGGAAAACATTTCAAGACAAGTTTCACTTACTGCTTTTTCAGGGAATGACTTTATGTTACTTTCCCAGTCTCCTAAGTGAGAATTTCCAAGACATCTGGAGTTGCTTAGACCAAGATACTCATCTATCTGGTTTGATGACTCCAGCCCTGACTGAATACAGTAGGATGTCCCACTATAAAGAGGAAAGAGCAGGCTGATACACCAATGGAAAAAAACCTGAATCATAGACAATGCTGTGGAATGCTGTTTGATGAAATGGTGCCAGCTGAGGTAGCAAGCAGTTTCCATTTGCTAAATAAAGAGTAAACATGCTCAAAGAGTTAGCTATGAGCATTTGGAAAGATAAGGCTTCAGTTATTTCAGGTCTTTCATCACCCAGCAAGCCTCAGGGAAATCTCTTTGGCTGAAAGTAAGGACGTTCTCCACCCAACACGTACACAGCCTCTTACTTCCTCTCCTGGTCCCTCATCTCATGAATTCCTAGATTACGTCATGAACCAGCTGCTCAAGTGTCGATTTCTAATGTAAATATAACAAAGAAAATTATAAAGAACAAAACCAAAACAGTCACAAAATTACTAAAATTCAAATACAAAACTAATTCTAAAACCTGTTTTTTTCATTCTGTCTTGATGCATCAATAAGTACCTGAACTTGGCTTTAGTAGTGAAAGGATTTTACAGTGAGAAACAATTTACAACATCAAGGATTCTATGTGCTTCATTTCTAAATATGATATCTACTAATATATCTTTTGAAGAAAAAGCTCTACTGAATCATTTTATCTTTTTCAAACAGGCACAATTTTGTGCTTTGTCCTTAATTTCAAATTCTTTCTTTTATTCCTTCTTAGTCTGAAAATGACTCAGGTTTCCAGATGGAGCTGGAGTTGAAATCAAATTTTAAATTAGGATAAAAATAGAACTTGCTATTTCCATACTATTTCCAGCCAAAAATTTCCTTAAACAATTTTTCTTAACAAAAAGAGAAAAATAAGCCCTTTATACTTCAATACAAATACACACACACACACACACAGAGCATACATTTATTTTTAATTTCATCCTTTGTATTAACTGAAAGATGAGAGTAATAATAGAGTCAGATAGAGTATTAATTAAAAGAGAAATTTAGAGCCAAATCAAGTTGTGGGAATCCAAGGATGGGATAATTGAGTTTCAATGTAGAAAATAGAAGTCCAAAAGGCGCAAAGAGAAGATAGATAGGACAGTAATTGTGGTAAAGGTGACAGATGATTTCAACAATTATTAGAATCATTCACGAATATGCTGAAAACACAAAGACTGGTGTGCATATTCTCCTTGTAGTAACAATGCAGACAGCAAGCACAGCATCAGAAACAGCTGCCTTTGATTGAGCACCTTCTCTCTTTTAAGTAGGAGTTGATCAGTTCAGTTCAGTTCAGTCACTCAGTCGTGTGTGACTCTTTGAGACCCCATGAATCACAGCACACCAGGCCTCCCTGTCCATCACCAACTCCCGGAGTCTACCCAAACTCATGCCCATCGAGTTGGTGATGCCATCCAGCCATCTCATCCTCTGTCGTCCCCTTCTCCTCCTGCCCTCAATCTTTCCCAGCATCAGAGTCTTTTCATCAGTGTTTTATAATTTTCTATATATAGGTCTTTAGTTTCTTTAGGTAGGTATATTCCTAAGTATTTTATTCTTTTCGTTGCAGTAGTGAATGGAATTGATTCCTCAATTTCTTTTTCTACTTTCTCATTATTAGTGTATAGGAATGCAAGGGATTTCTGTGTGTTGATTTTATATCCTGCAACTTTACTATATTCATTGATTAGCTCTAGTAATTTTCTGGTGGAGTCTTTCCGGTTTTCTATGTAGAGGATCATGTCATCTGCAAACAGTGAGAGCTTTACTTCTTCTTTTCCAATCTGGATTCCTTTTATTTCTTTTTCTGCTCTGATTGCTATGGCCAAAACTTTCAGAACTATGTTGAATAGTAGCGGTGAAAGTGGGCACCCTTGTCTTGTCCCTGACTTTAGGGGAAATGCTTTCAATTTTTAACCATTGAGGAGAATGTTTGCTGTGGGTTTGTCATATATAGCTTTTATTATGTTGAGGTATGTTCCTTCTATTCCTGCTTTCTGGAGAGTTTTTATCATAAATGGATGTTGAAGTTTGTCGAAGGCCTTCTCTGCATCTATTGAGATAATCATATGGTTTTTATTTTTCAATTTGTTAATGTGGTGTATTACATTGATTGATTTGCGGATATTGAAGAATCCTTGCATCCCTGGGATAAAGCCCACTTGGTCATGGTGTATGATCTTTTTAATGTGTTGTTGGATTCTGATTGCTATAAGTCAGCTCTTCACATGAGGTGGCCAAAGTATTGGAGTTTCAGCTTCAACATCAGTCCTTCAAATGAACACTTAGGACTGATCTCTTTTAGGATGGACTGGATGGATCTTCTTGCAGTCCAAGGGACTCTCAAGAGTCTTCTCCAACACCACAGTCCAAAAGCATCAATTCTTCGGCACTCAGCTTTCTTCACAGTCCAACTGTCACATCCATACATGACCACAGGAAAAACCATAGCCTTGACTAGACGGACCTTAGTCAGCAAAGTAATGTCTCTGCTTTTGAATATACTATCTAGGTTGGTCATAACTTTTCTTCCAAGGAGTAAGCATCTTTTAATTTCATGGCTGCAAGTCACCATCTGCAGTGATTTTGGAGCCCAAAAAGATAAAGTCTGACTGTTTCCCCATCTATTTCCCATGAAGTGATGGGACCGGATGCCATGATCTTTGTTTTCTGAATGTTGAGCTTTAAGCCAACCTATTTACTCTCCTCTTTCACTTTCATCAAGAAGCTTTTTAGTTCCTCTTCACTTTCTGCCATAAGGGTGGTTGTCATCTGCATATCTGAGGTTATTGATATTTCTCCCAGCAATCTTGATTCCAGCTTGTGTTTCTTCCAGCCCAGCGTTTCTCATGATGTACTCTGCTGAGGTGAGGTGAAGTCGCTCAGTCGTGTCCGACTCTTGGCGATCCCGTGGACTGTAATCTACTAGGCTTCTCTGTCCATGGGATTCTCCAGGCAAGAATACTGGAGTGGATTGCCATTTCCTTCTCCAGAGGATCTTCCTGACCCAGGGAGCGAACCCGGGTCTCGTGCATTGGAGGCAGACGCTTTAACCTCTAAGCCACCAGGGAAGCCTAATGTACTCTGCATAGAAGTTAAATAAGCAGGGTGACAATATACAGCCTTGACGTACTCCTTTTCCTATTTGGAACCAGTCTATTGTTCCATGTCCACTTCTAACTGTTGCTTCCTGACATGCATACAGGTTTCTCAGGAGACAGGTCAGATGTTCTGGTATTCCCATCTCTTTCAGAATTTTCCACAGTTTATTGTGATCCACAAATACAGCCTTGACGTACTCCTTTTCCTATTTGGAACCAGTCTATTGTTCCATGTCCACTTCTAACTGTTGCTTCCTGACATGCATACAGGTTTCTCAGGAGACAGGTCAGATGTTCTGGTATTCCCATCTCTTTCAGAATTTTCCACAGTTTATTGTGATCCACACAGTCAAAGGCTTAGGAATAGTCAATAAAGCAGAAATAGATGTTTTTCTGGAACTCTCTTGCTTTTCCCATGATCCACCAGATGTTGGCAATCTGATCTCTGGTTCCTCTGCCTTTTCCAAAACCAACTTGAATATCTGGAAGTTCATGGTTCATGTATTGCTGAAGCCTGGCTTGGAGAATTTTGAGCATTACTTTACTAGCATGTGAGATGAGTGCAATTGTGCAGTAGTTTGAGCATTCTTTGGTATTGCCTTTCTTTGGGATTGGAATGTAAACTGCCCTTTTCCAGTCCTGTGGCCACTGCTGAGTTTTCCAAATTTTCTGGCATATTGAGTGCAGCACTTTCACAGCATCATCTTTCAGGATTTGAAATAGCTCCACTGGAATTCCATCACCTCCATTAGCTTTGTTCGTATGATGTTTTCTAAGGCCCTCTTGACTTCACATTCCAGGATGTCTGGCTCTAGGTGAGTGATCACACCGTTGTGATTATCTTGGTCGAGAATATCTTTCTTGCACAGTTCTGTGTATTCTTTCCACCTCTTCTTAATATCTTCTGCTTCTGTTAGATCCATACCTTTTCTGTCCTTTATCAAGACCATTTTTGCATGAAATTGTTCCCTTGGTATCTCTAATTTTCTTGAAGAGATCTCTAGTCTTTCCCATTCTATTGTTTTCCTCTATTTCTTTGTGTTGATCACTCAGGAAGCCTTTTTAATCTCTCCTGGCTATTCTTTGGAACTCTGCATTCAGATGGGAATATCTTTCCTTTTCTCCAAGCAGCAGTGGCTGCATGGGCGCAGGAAGGCCAAGAGGAGCTACTCCACGATCAAGGTCAGGAGGGGCAGCTGTGAGAGATACCACTCATCCAAGGTAAGGAGCAGTGGCTGTGCTTTGCTGGAGCAGCCGTGAAGGGATAACCCATGTCCAAGGTAAGAGAAACCCAAGTAAGACAGTAGATGTTGCGAGAGGGCATCAGAGGGTAAACACACTGAAACCATAGTCACAGAAAACTAGCCAATCTGATCACACAGACCACAGCCTTGTCTAACTCAATGAAACTATAAGCCATGCTGTATGGGACTACCCAAGACGGACAGGTCATGGTGGAGAGGTCTGACAGAATGTGGTCCACTGATGAAGGGAATGGCAAACCACTTCAGTATTCTTGCCTTGAGAACCCCATAAACAGTATGAAAAGGCAAAATGATAGGATACTGAAAGAAGAACTCCCCAGGTCAGTAGGTGCCCAATATGCTACTGGAGATCAGTAGAGAAATAACTCCAGAAAGAATGAAGGGAAGGAGCCAAACCAAAAACAATACCCAGTTGTGGATGTGACTGGTGATAGAATCAAGGTCTGATGCTGTAAAGAGCAATACTGCATAGGAATCTAGAATGTTAGGTCCATGAATCAAGGCAAACTGGAAGTGGTCAAACAGGAGATGGCAAGAGTGAACATCACATTCTAGGAATCAGCGAACCAAGATGGACTGGAATGGGTGATTTTAACTCAGATGACCATTATATCTACTACTGTGGGCAGGAATCCCTTAGAAGAAATGGAGTAGCCATCCTGGTCAACAAGAGAGTCTGAAATGCAACTTGGATGCAATCTCAAAAATGACAGAATGATCTCTGTCTGTTTCCAAGGCAAACCATTCAATATCACTGTAATCTAAGCCTATGCCCCAACCAGTAATGCTGAAGAAGCTGAAGTTGAATGGTTCTATGAAGGCCTACAAGACCTTTTAGAACTAACACCCAAAAAAGATGTCCTTTTCATTATAGGGGACTGGAATGCAAAAGTAGGTAGTCAGGAAACACCTGGAGTAACGTGCCAATTTGGCCTTGGAATACGGAATGAAGCAGGGCAAGGCTAGTAGAGTTATGCCAAGAGAACTCATTGGTCATAGCAAATACCCTCTTCCAACAACACAACAGAAGATTCTACACATGGACATCACCAGATGGTCAACACCAAAATCAGATTGATTATATTCTTTGCAGCCAAAGATAGAGAAGCTCTATCAGGTCAGTTCAGTCACTCAGTCGTGTTCGACTCTTTGCGACCCCATGAATCGCAGCACGCCAGGCCTCCTTGCCCATCACCAACTCCCAGAGTTCACCCAAACTCATGTCCATCGAGTCAGTGATGCCATCCAGCCATATCATCCTCTGTTGTCCCCTTCTCCTAGTGCCCCCAATCCCTCTCAGCATCACAGTGTTTTCCAATGAGTCAACTTTTCGCATGAGGTGACCAAAGTAGTGGAGTTTCAGCTTTAGCATCAGTCTTTCCAATGAACACCCAGGACTGATCTCCTTTAGAATGGACTGGTTGGATCTCCTGGCAGTCCAAGGGACTCTCAAGAGTCTTCTCCAACACCACAGTTCAAAAGCATCAATTCTTTGGCACTCAGCTTTCTTTACAGTCCAACTCTCACGTCCATACATGACTATTGGAAAAACCATAGCCTTGACTAGGTGGACCTTTGTTGGCAAAGTAATGTCTCTGCTTTTGAATATGCTGTCTAGATTGGTCATAACTTTCCTTCCAAAGAGTAAGCATCTTTTAATTTCATGGCTACAGTCACCATCTGCAGTGATTTTGGAGCCCCCCAAAATAAAGTCTGACACTGTTTTCCCATCTATTTGCCATGAAGTGATGGGACCAGATGCCATGATCTTAGTTTCCTGAATGCTGAGCTTTAAGTCAACTTTTTCACTCTCCTCAGCTCTATACAGTCAGCAAAAACAAGACCGGGAGCTGACTGAGGCTCAGATCATGAACTCCTTATTGCCAAATTCAGACTTAAATTGAAGACAGTAGGGAAAACCACTAGACCATTCAGGTATGACCTAAATCAAATCCCTTGTGATTATACAGTGGAAGTGAGAATAGATTTAAGGGACTAGATCTGATAGACAGAGTGCCTGATGAACTATGGATGGAGTTTTGTGACATTGTATAGGAGACAGGGATTAAGACCATCCCCATGGAAAAGAAATGCAAAAAAGCAAAATGGCTTCTGAGGAGGTCTTACAAATATCTGTGAAAAGAAGAGAAGGGAAAAACAATGGAGAAAAGGAGTTGATCAGCCCATAATAGCAACTTGACCATACTGATTTGAAGTCAACCAAGGTGAACAACACTTTTTAGGTTCAGAGTGGGAAATATGTAAATTCATCATCAAAATTGTATTTATTTGAACACCTAAAGCTTGTGGTTTGCAAGTGAATGAGGGACAAGAAAACTAGCTGTCATGGGCTTCTGAAATGAATGAGCTAAGGAAAGGAGAAATGGTTACTGTCTTTCCAAGTCCAGCCTGCCTTTGTTTCAGTCTCATACAATGACTTAAAGCTAGTGGACAGGGGGAGGAAAGAACTTCACAGCTTACACTTCTCTGCAACATTTTGAGGTAGGAAAAAGCTTCAGGAGAGCACCTTGGTGAGACAGAAAGCTCAGCCAAGCTGTCAAGGCTTCCAGATTCTGGCTTTGATTCTTTTCACTTAGCTACCATATGTGACATAGAACATGTGGGGGGAAAAAAAAAACTCTTTGGGCATTAGTTCATCTGTTTAAAAAATTGTAAAGTGCATTTCAAACTCTAAAACCCAATAAAAATATGACATACTTGGTAAGTTTTCATGCCTTTGCCACTCCATACTTTATGACTTATTTTTTCTGTTACAGAGTTTCATGTGTGTTTCTGTACAGAATCCACTCCCCATCACACACAGATACACACACACACACTATAGTTCTATTCATTTCCCATCACATAATAAAGTAGCCAAAATTCTTCAGTACTTATTTAGTTGCTATGTTCACACACAATGAAAATGGCAGAAAATTTGGACACTTTTGAATCTGAAGTTGAAACCAAGCATAACTCTGTTCCTCCTGTGCTTGGTGCTGACCCACCTAGTATAATGTAAAGGCCCATTTGTGTCCCCTGCCTCCTCGTTGTAGAAAAGTTGAAATCTCCCAGGCATCCTTGAGTCACAAAGGAGCAGGTTCAAGCAGTTAATTTGTAAAGGATTTCTATTTAACTGGCTTAAAGAAATGTAAGTGCTTATAAATCAACAAATTCTAAATACAAGAGAAACTAAGCTAAATAAATTTCAGGTTCATGTGAACTGGGAAATATTGAATATGACTGTGTAAGTTTGTTAATCTAATTAGTATAGACATACCTTAGAATCATCAACCTTAAGTATAACACATCTTATTATGCCAAGGTTTAATATAAGCTAAATAAAATCTTGTTTTATCTGTTACAAATTTGTCAGCAAGGGAAAGTAACTCGATATGAAGAAATTTTAAGGAAAAAAATACAAATAAGAGCTTTAGGTGAACTTTTTGGGAATAAGTTTTAGGAATGTCTAGGAATATCTGCTAAGTCGCTTCAGTCGTGTCTGACTCTGTGTGACTCCATAGACGGCAGCCCACTAGGCTCCCCCGTCCCTGGGGTTCTCCAGGCAAGAACACTGGAGTGAGTTGCCATTTCCTTCCCCAATTCATGAAAGTGAAAAGGGAAAGTGAAGTCGCTCAGGAATGTCTACTTAAGAATAATCTCTTCAAGTACTTGACAACTTAAAATTTAGAGCTGTGCTAAATAAAGTTACATGAAGGAAGTCTATTGAAAAATTAGACCATTGTTAAATAAAATAAGATACTGAAATATTAATTACTGGACACTGGCTTCCTTTTACAAAGAAACAAAAACACATTAATAAATGTGGCTGGTGCCACACTATTTTCTGTAAGAAGAACATTTTTTAAGAAATTATTATTTGGATTTATATTTACCAATTTATTATATAGAGTGCTAATAAAGGACAGCTCATGGTTGCTTAAGGAAAGTATAAGATGTGTCTTTTCAGTGAAGAAGTCATGAGAAATGGGATCTATTATTAAGGGAAAAAGTAGTAAATGACTCCAGCTGGCTGTTTTTTTGTGGGGTGATTTTTCAGATGGTAAAATAAAGTGATGGTATAGAAAGGTATAAAAATGTTTGTAGAAAAGGGACCCTAAGAGTTTTGTGCATGGCCAGGATAGGCAAAGTTCAAAATAAGTTTAATTGAGAAAATACATTTTGAAAAATAAGGTGGTACAAAACTTGAATTTGGGCTTTTACCTCAATTAAGAGGACAATATTTTTTTAAATATTGAACTGACTTTGATAACAGATGTTAAGTTCTTTACCTTTTAAGTGATCTGCTCTGTATTTGCCTTTTAAATCTTGTATTGTTACTTAACCTCAATGGATAGCTGTCTCACAGTGACCTGTGATCCTACCTGACTGACTGTTCCAAACCCTTTTAGTTATTTTTATGATAAATCTTCTCAAGTCAAATCATAATGAAGCTTCTTTGACATTTAGCTAACTTTGGGATGCTTCAGACGGTCCCTGAAACATCACAAAGGGAAGTATTAAATTCAGTAGATTGGCAGGTTAAATTACATGTTGTTATTGTTCTTCAGTCACTAAGTCATGTCTGACTCTGAGACCCCATCAACTACAGCACACTAGGCTTCCCTACCTTCATTATCACTAGTCATGGCAAATACCCTCTTCCAACAATGCAAGAGGAAACTCGACACATGGACATCACCAGATGGTCAACACTGAAATCAGATTGATTATATTCTTTGCAGCCAAAGATGGAGATGCTCTCTACAGTCAGCAAAAACAAGACCTGGAGCTGACTATAGCTCAGATCATCAACTCCTTATTGTAAAATTTAGATTTAAATTGAAGACAGTAGGGAAAACCAATAAGCCATTCAGGTATAACATAAATCAAAACACTTATGTTTACACATGGAGGTGACAAATAAATTCAAGGGATTAGATCTGGTAGACACAGTGTCTGAAAAGCATCCCCAAGAAAAAGAAATGCAAAAAGGCAAAGTTGTTGTCTGAGGAGGCCTTACAAATAGCTGAGAAAAGATGAGAAGTAAAGGCAAAAGAGAAAGGGAAAGATATAACCAATTGAATGCAGAGTTTCAGAGAACAGCAAGGAAAACAAAGCAAAGAAACAGAGAAAATAATAGAATGGGAAAGACTAGAAATCTATTCAAGAAAATTGGAGGTGCCAAGGGAATATTTCATGCACAATAAAGGACAGAAATGGCAAAGGCCTAACAGAAGCAGAAGAGATGGAAAGAATACAGAGAAGAACTATAAAATGGTCTTAATAACCCAGATAACCACGATGGTATGACCACTCACCTAGAGTTAGACATCCTGCAATATGAAGTCAAGTGAGCCTCAGGAAGCATTAGCAACACAAAGTTAGGGAAGGTGAAGGAATTCCAGTCGAGCTATTTCAAACCCTAAACAATGATGCGGTGAAAGTGCTACACTCAATATGTCAGGAAATCTGAAAAACTCATCAATAACAACAGGACTGGAAAAGGTCAGTTTTCAATCTAATCACAAAAAAATTAAATGCCAAAGAATATTAGAGACTACCATACAATTGCACTCAACTCATATGCTAGCAAGGTTATGCTCAAAATCCTTTAAGTTAGGCTTCAGCAGTACAAGAACCAAGAACTTCCAGATGTACAAGCTGGATTTAGAAATGGCAGAGGAACCAAAGATCAAATTGCCAACATTTGTTGGTTCATAGACAAAGCAAAGGAAGTAAAAAAAAAAAAAAATCTACTTCTGCTACATACATTAAAGCCTTTGTGTGAATCATAATAAACTGTGTAAATTACATGGGAAGTATCAAATGAGTAATAAATCTTCTAAGGTTATGTCATATGGTAAATATTATTACTAAAATAGATTCTCTAAAAATTATATGGAACTCCTAACATTCTTGTATGTCCTGATAAAATGTTGATCACAATTCTAGTTATTATCTGCAAGTGTTTTATATCACAGCAATAACCAAGTTACTTTGTCAATTACATTGTAATCAGAGAAAAAAAAAAAAAAAATCTACTTCTGCTACATACATTAAAGCCTTTGTGTGAATCATAATAAACTGTGTAAATTACATGGGAAGTATCAAATGAGTAATAAATCTTCTAAGGTTATGTCATATGGTAAATATTATTACTAAAATAGATTCTCTAAAAATTATATGGAACTCCTAACATTCTTGTATGTCCTGATAAAATGTTGATCACAATTCTAGTTATTATCTGCAAGTGTTTTATATCACAGCAATAACCAAGTTACTTTGTCAATTACATTGTAATCAGAGTTTAAGCACGCCTTAAACTTTTTGTTATTATAGAACACTCGTGGTTTCACTCTAACGTCTTTGAAAAATGCTTCCTCTTCAAGAAGATTTTAAGAAGAACTTTTAGATAAATACAAGTATCTGACCTTCAGATTGTAATGCTGAACTAGGTAAGATATCAGAGAATTCTAGTAGAAAACCTGATGATTTCATAAGATATAAACAAAAGGATTAAATGAACTGATGAATAAGGTTATCATTTTATGGTTTCTGCAAGGATACAGAAGAACTGTACAAAAAAGATCTTAATGACCCAGATAACCATGATCGTGTGGTCACTCACCCAGAACCAGACATTCTGGAGTATGAAGTCAAGTGGGCCTTACAAAGCGCTGCTGCCAATAAAGCTAGTGGAGTGATGGAATTCCAGCAGAACTATTTAAAATCCTAAAAAATGATGCTATTGAAGTCTGCACTCAATATATCAGTAAATTTGGAAAACCAAGCAGTAGCCGCAGGACTGGAAAAGGTCAGTCTTCATTCCAATTTAAATTTGGAAAACCAAGCAGTAGCCGCAGGACTGGAAAAGATCAGTCTTCATTCCAATTCCCAAGAAGGGCAGTACTAAAGAACGTTCAAACCACCCGACAATTGCACTCATCTCCCATGCTAGTAAGGTTATACACAAAATCCTTCATGCTAGGCTTCAGCATTACTTGAACCAAGAACTTCCAGGTGCTCAAGCTGGGTTTAGAAAAGGCCAGAGGAAACAGAATTGCCAACATTCGCTGAATCGTAGAGAAAGCAAGGGAACTCCAGAAAAACATCTACTTCTGTTTCATTGATTATGCTAAATCTCTTGACTGTGTGGATCATAACAAACTGTGGAAAACTCTTAAAGAAATGGAAATAACAGACCATCTTACCTGTCTCCTGAGAAACCTGTATGCAGGTCAAGAAGCAACAGTTAGAACACAGTATGGAACAACTGACTGGTTCAGAATTGAGAGAGGAGTACAAGGCTGTTTATTTTCACCCTGTTTATTTTAAATGCAGAGCACATAATGCAAAATGCTGGGCTGGAAGAGCAAGATTGCTGGGAGAAATATCAACAACCTCAGATATGCAGATGATACCACTCTAATAGAAGAAAGCAAAGAGAAACTGAAGAACTGCTTTTTTTTTTTTTTGCAATGATAATTTTTATTTTTGTTACATAGGCAAAAGCTGATTATGAAAGTTGATAAATTGCAGTTCTTACTGGGAAAAGTACACTTTGCTGTGTATAGNGAGCACCGAAGAATTGATGCTTTTGAACTATGGTGTTGAAGAAGACTCTTAAAAGTCCCTTGGAGATTCAACCAGTCCATTCTAAAGGAAATCAATTCTGAATATTCATTGGAAAGGACTGATGTTGAAGCTGAAACTCCAATACTTTGGCCACCTGATGCGAAGAACTGACTTATTTGAAAAGACCCTGATGCTGAGAAAGATTGAAGGCAGGAGGAGAAAGGGATGACAGAGGATGAGATGGTTGAATGGCATCACCAATTCAATGGATTTGAACGTGGGCAGACACTGGGAAATGGTGAGGGACAGGGGAGCCTGGTGTGCTGCAGCCCATGGGATCACAAAGAGTGACTAGTGAGTGAAAAACACCAACATCTGAAAAATTACTGATTTAAATTTGTGTTTTCCAACTGTAACAGAAAACTTCCCCTCAAACTATACAGTAATTTGCAAATTATATATTTGTAAGCAAAACTGAAACATTTCTCTTTTCCTCTCTGTCTGCTCTTTCTAGAGACAGGGAATGCTTAGGTTCCCAACAGCTTATCAGGTAAATTAGGAAGGCTATCTCACTTACAAGTGCATAAAATTTCAAGGTACTTTGGGGACCTTGAAAAGGGAGGAATTTACCTAGAGCTGGAAAGCAAAATCAATTACAAGCCCTTGGTGTGGCTTTCCCAGACCTTTTAAAAGTTCAATTTGAGACTCCTTATAATGGTTTCAGCAAGCAAAGAGCCTATATAATCAACTGTGTGTGTGTATGTTTGGTTGTGTCCAACTCTTTGTGACCCCATGGACCTTAGACTGCCAGGCTTCTCTGTCCACTGAATTTTCCAGGCAAGAATACTAGAGTGGGTTGACATTGCCTCCTCCAGGGGATCTTCCTAACACAGGGATCTAACCCGAGTCTGCTGCATCTCTTGCACTGCCATGCAGATTATTTAGCACTGTGCTACCTGGGAAGCCACAAGGTCAATTACAGTTATATAAACCTTCAGGCCAAGTTTATTGAAACCAGATGGAAATTTGATTCACTCTTTATTAAGAGAACACAGTTTTCTTGGAAGGCTGCTTTTAATAACAGACTATGCAAATTTCTTTGCCTTTTAGTTCAGTTCAGTTCCCTGGAACATAGTTCAGTTCAGTCGCTCAGTCGTGTCTGACTCTTTGCGACCCCATGAATCACAGCACGCCAGGCCTCCCTGTCCATCACCACCTTCTGGAGTTCACTCAGACTCATGTCCATCGAGTCCGTGATGCCATCAAGCCATCTCATCCTCGGTCGTCCCCTTCTCCTCCTGCTCGCAATCGCTCCCAGCATCAGAATCTTTTCCAATGAGTCAACTCTTCTCATGAGGTGGCCAAAGTACTAGAGCTTCAGCTTCAGCATCATTCCTTCCAATGAACACCCAGGGCCGATCTCCTTCAGAATGGACTGGTTGGATCTCCTTGCAGTCCAAGGGACTCTCAAGAGTCTTCTCCAACACCACAGTTCAAAAGCATCAATGCTTCGGCGCTCAGCCTTCTTCACAGTCCAACTCTCACATCCATACATGACTACTGGAAAAACCATAGCCTTGACTAGACGGACCTTAGTTGGCAAAGTAATGTCTCTGCTTTTGAATATGCTATCTAGGTTGGTCATAACTTTTCTTCCAAGGAGTAAGCGTCTTTTAATTTCATGGCTGCAGTCACCATCTGCAGTGATTTTGGAGCCCCCCAAAATCAAGTCTGACACTGTTTCCACTGTTTCCCCATCTATTTCCCATGAAGTGATGGGACCAGATGCCATGATCTTCGTTTTCTGAATGTTGAGCTTTAAGCCAACTTTTTCACTCTCCTCTTTCACTTTCATCAATAGGCTTTTTAGCTCCTCTTCACTTTCTGTCATAAGGGTGGTGTCATCTGCATATCTGAGGTTATTGATATTTCTCCTGGCAATCTTGATTCCAGCTTGTGTTTCTTCCAGTCCAGCGTTTCTCATGATGTACTCTGCATATAAGTTAAATAAGCAGGGTGACAATATACAGCCTTGATATACTCCTTTTCCTATTTGGAACCAGTCTTTGTCTTTAAGTGATTTATATTTGTTGTTAAAATTCTCTGCTATTTTGGTAAGATAAATAAGTATTATTTCAAAATGATCAATGAAGTTTATCACACATGTAGATAAAGCTCATTCTACTTCCACAAAGATTAACCCCCTATGGCTTCCCTAGTGACTCAGTGGTAAAGAATCCCTCTGCCATGCCAGAGATGCTGGAGACACAGGTTTGATCCCTGGGTCAGGAAGATCTCATATAGAAGCGTACGGCAAAATAAGCCAAATAAGCCCATTCAGCACAACTGCTGGACGTGAGCTCTAGGGCTTAGAGCTTCAACTACTGAACCTAAAAACCAAAAATACTGAGGCCTGAACACCCTACAGCCTGTGCTCTGAAATAAGAGAAGCCACCACAATGAAGAGCCCATGTTCTAGAGCTAGAAAGTGGCCCCTACTCAGTGCAACTAGAGAAAAATCCATGCAGGAATGAAGAACAGCAAAGACATAAAATTTTTTAAAGTCAAAATAGAGTAATATTAAAAAAAAAATAGAGTAGCTGTGGTTCAGATATCCAAGGAAATAATTAGTGACAATAGAGGTGTGATCTCTGACAAATCCTTGTATTGTTAAGAACTTCGGTTTTCTGAGCTCTGTCAGATTTGGGATGCCAAAAGCCAATCTCAAAACAATGGCTCCTAGCATCTGCTGACAACAACTTTATTTTTAAAGGTCTCCTCTTATAACTCTGCTCAGTTGGTAAAGAATCCACCTGCAATGCAGGAGATACCAGTTCAATTCCTGGGTCAGGAAGATCTGCTGGAGCAGGGATAGACTACCCACTCTAGTATTCTTGGACTTTGCTTGTGCCTCAATTGGTAAAGAATCTGCCTGCAATGGGGAGACCTGGGTTCGATCCATGGATTGGGAAGATTCCCCGAAGAAGGGAAGAGCAGCCCACTCCAGTATTCTGGCCTGGAGAATTCCATGGACTATATATATCCATGGAGTCACAAGAATCAGACACGTCTGAGTGACTTTCACTTTCACTTTTCTTATAACTCTTATATGTTTAGACAATGAAATTGCCAAAACTGTATGTTTATAAAGAGAGAAAACCCTGCGTAACAACCAATAGCCACATTAATGAGTAAAACCTACATGGATAAGCCAAGACAATTGAGTACTGGGAGTAGAGGTCACCTGACAGTATCAAGTCTACATTAGGATACATGCTTATTTTTCTAACAAGGGTGATCTCCCTTGTCTATTTGTATTCAAGTTGTCACTACAGCAACTACTTCTATTAATAACTGAGTCAAGATGGACTCATTACACTGAACAGGATAACCCAGCAACTGACCCTGTCACATCAAAATTGTTGTCCAACAAGCTTGGTTCTTATTCTGGCTTCAACATCTAGCTACAAAAATTCTCATACTGAAAAAAAAAAAATTCTCATACTGATCTTTGCATAATGTGCAGTTCTCTATGAGATCAGTGATGATAATGGTGCAACTCTAGATATGGGAAGAAGCAAAAGATGAAATACTTCCCTGAACTACAAGAATTTAATAAAGACAGGTAGTCCAGAGAATTTTGGATACTGTTTTATGACCAGGTCCAGTAACAGCACATTGAGTGGCCCATCAACAAAAATCTTCACCACACCTGGGAATGAACATTCCCAGCACCAAGGAACATAGGGTCATGAAAATCCCTGAAACCATGGCCAAAGTTCTGACCCTGAAGGGCCCCTACCAACTGAAAGTTAGAACTTGCCATGTACCTCTACAAAGATTAAATCATGAAGAGTTACACTACAGTACAACTGCACACTATCCACACACTCTGATAGGAGTTCAGGTTAGACATCAAGAATGAGGCACACTGTGCTCTGGAAATCTGACAGAGCAGGCCTCATGGACATAGACACTTTCAGAAGACTTTATGAGCCCAGATTTTCACATTTTCTCATACCTAGAGAAACCCTAACATCATTGAAATGACATTTGTTTTGGCTATGAAGGGGAAAATTACAATCGAGAGTGAAAATAGAGTAGCTGTGGTTCAGACATCCAAGGAAATAACTAGATGACAGTAGGGTACAGAAAAGTCCTTGTATTGTAAAGAAATTGAAATCTCTAATACATGTCAGCTTGGGATGCCGACAGCCATTCTCAAAACAGTGGCTCCAAGCACCTGGTGACTACAACCTTATGTTTAAAGATCTCCTCCTCTAACTTTTATAAGTTTAGACAATGAAATTGCTTTAAATCATGTGATAATAAGAGAGAAAACACTTGTGTAATGACCAATAGCCAAATTAAAGGTTATAAACTACTTGGATAAGCCTAGAGAACTGAGTTTCTGGGTACAAATCTTCAGAAAGAGTTAAGTCTATATTAGGATACATGCATAGTTTTGTAAGAAGGACTAAGACCTACCTTGTCTATTAATATTCAGGTGGTCTCTTTGCCAACTACTTTGGACTGAGGCCAAAAGGCTCCCTTCCTTTACCCAGAATAACACAAGTACTGACCCTATTTGGACCACAATAAAACTAGACATCAAACATAAGTTGGTTCTTACTCCTGCTTTGACCTCAGTTATAATAAATCTTTTACTGCTCTTTGGATGTTATGTAGTTCCATATGAGATCAATGAGAGTCCAGTGTAACTCTAGATACGGGAAGAAGAAAAAGATGTAATACTTCCCTGGACCACAAGATATTAATAAAGACATGTAGTCCAGAGAATTTGGGATATTGTTTTATGGCCAGATCTATAAACAGCACACTGTGTAGCCTGTCAACAAAAATCTTTGTCACATCTGTGGCAATGAACGTTCCCCACACTGATGGAAAAATGGACATGAGGAGCTCCCAAACTATGGCAAATTGATGACCCTGAAGGGACTCTGTCAGCTGAAAATTGGCACTTCTATTTACCTTTACAAACATTTAATCATGACCAATGCAGCTACTCACTTTCAACATCACCCAAAAGGAGTTCAGGTTGAACGTCAGGAATGAGGCTGTTTGTGCCCTGAAAATCAGACAGAGCATGCCTTCAGATAGGTAGACAAGAAGACATTATGACCCCTAATTCTTGCATCTTTTCACACCTTGAAAAACACGAATTTCATTGACACTAACACTTGATTTTACTATGGGAAAATTACAATCAAGAGTCAAAATAGGCCTTGCATTGTGGCTCAGTAGTAAAATAATCCACTTGCCAGTACAGGAGACACTCATCTGATCCTGGAAGATCCCACATTCCCTGGAGCAAAATAAGCCCATTCACAACTGTTGAGCTTGTGCTCAATGGCTCAGAGCTTCAACTTCTGAGGCCAAATGCCACAAATTCTGAAGCCTGAATAGCCTACAGTCTGTGCTCCACAATGAGAGAAGCCACCTTAATGACAAGCCTGGGCACTGGACCTAGAAAGTAGCCCCCACTCGCTACAACTAGAGAAAAACTCATGGAAAAATGAACAGTTCAGCCAAAAACAATTTAATAAAATTTAAGAAAAGAGTCATAATAGAGTAGCTGTGGTTCTGACATCCAAGGAAATAACTAGGTGACAATAGGGATGTGAGCTCTGACTACTCCTTGTATTGTTAACAATTTCAGCTTTCTGAGCTCCATCAGATATGATATGCTGAAGCGACTCACAAAACAATGGATGCTAGCACCTGGTGAAAACAACTTTATTTTTAAGGGTCTCCTCTTCCAAGGATTATATATTTAGATGATGAAATTGATAAAAACCATATGTAAATAAAGAAAAACACTTGTGTAATGACAAATAGGCACATTACTGGTTAAGACCTACTTGGATAAGCCAAGACAATTTATTATAGGGTATGAGATGCCTGAGAGTGTCAAGTCTACATTAGGATACATGCTTTTTTTTCTAACAAGGCTGATCTCCCTTGTCTATTAACAATCAACTAGTCCTCATCAACTGCTTCTATCAATAATTGAGTTCAGATGGCCTCATTCCATTGGAATGAGGAATACTTATGCATTGACCCTCTTAATCAAAATTATTATCCAATGTAACTTGGTTCTTATTCTGCTTTGAGTCCTAGTTACAGTAACTCTCTTACAGTTCTTGTGGCATGATATGTAGTTCTGTACGAGATCAATGATGGTAACAGTGTGACTGTAGAGAAGCAGCAGCAAGAGAGAATGCTTCCCTGGACCTCCAGAGTTTAATAAAGATGGATGGTCCAGAGAATTTTGAATATAGTTTCATGGTCAGGTCTAAGAGCATCCCATGAGTGACCTGTCAGTGGAATTCTTCCCCAAACCTGGGAATGAGCATTCCCAGAAATGAAGGACCAAATGGTCATGAAAAGCCTTCAAACCATAGCTAAATAAGTGACCCTGTAGGGGCTCTGCCAACTGAAAAATGGCAATTGCCATCTACCTATACAAAAATGAAATCATGGCCACTGCAGCTGCTCATCTTCAACACCCCCTGAGAGGAGTTCAGGGTGGATACCAAGGAGAGAAGAACTCTGTGATCTGGAATTCTGACAGAGCAGGCCAAGAGATAGACAATCTCAGGAGAAGACTTTCTGAGCCCTGATTCTTGCCTCTTCTCATACATAGAGAAACAATAATTTTGTTGAAGCAACACTTCTTTTGGCTATGAAGGGAAAATTACACTCAAGAGTCAAACTAGGCCTTCCCAGATGGCCCAATGATTAAAGAATTGGTCTGCCAATGCAGGAGACACAGGATCCATGACTGATCTGGGAAGATCCCACATTCTGGGGAGCAAACTAAGCAGGGTCACCACAACTGTTGAGCCTGGGCACTAGGGCTTGAAGCTTCCACTGCTGAACCCAAGTCCCTTAAATACTGAAGCCTGAATGCCCTACAGCTTCTGTGCCACAACAAGAGGAGCCACCACAATGAGAAACCTGTGTACTGGAGCTAGAAAGCAGCTCCCACTCGCTGCAAATAGAGAAAACATGTGCAGGAATGAAGAGCAGCTCAACCAAAATAAATTCATAAATATTTTTCAGAGAAGAGTCAAAATACAGTAGCTGTGGTTTGGACATCTACAGAAATAACTAGGTGATAATAGGGGTGTGATCTCTGACAAGTCCTTATATTGTTAAGAACTTCAGTTTTTTAACAAGTGGTGTTGGGAAAACTGGTTAACCACCTCTAAAGAATGAACTAGAACACTTTCTAATACCATACACAAAAATAAACTCAAAATGGATTAAAGATCAAAATGTAAGGCCAGAGATATAAAACTCTTAGAGGAAACTATAGGTAGAACACTCTCTGACATAAATCACAGCAAGATCCTCTATGACTCACCTCCCAGAGAAATGGAAATAAAAACAAAAATAAACAAATGGGACCTAATTAAGCTGAAAAGGTTTTGGACAATGAAGGAAATTATAAGCAAGGTGAAAAGGCAACCTTCAGAATGGGAGCAAATAATAGCAAATGAAACAACTGACAAAGAATTAATCTCCAAAATATACAAGCAACTCAAGCAGCTCAATACTAGAAAACCAAACAACCCAATCAAAAAGTGGGCAAAAGAACTAAACAGACATTTGTCCAAAGAAGACATACAGATGGCTAATAAACACATGAAAAGATGCTCAACATCACTCATTATTAGAGAAATGCAAATCAAACCACAGTGAGGTATCATGTCACACCATCAGAATGGCCATCATCAAAAAGTCTACAAACAATAATGCTGGAGAGAGTGTGGAGAAAAGGGAACTCTCTTAGACTGCTGGTGGGAATGCAAACTGGTACAACCGCTATGGAGAACAGTGTGAAGATTCCTTAAAAACCTGGGACTAGACCTGCCATATGACCCAGCAATCCCACTGTTGGGCACACAGCCCAAGAAGGTCTTTCAATACACCAGAATTGAAAGAGACACATGTACCCCAATGTTCATTGCAGCACTGTTTACAATAGCTAGGATATGGAAGCAACCTGGATATCCATTGGCAGCGAATGGATAAGGAAGTTGTGGTACATAGACACAATAGAATATTACTCAGCTATAAAAAGGAATACATTTGAGTCAGTCCTAATGAATGAAACTGGAGCCTGTTATACAAAGTGAAGTAAGTCACAAAGAAAAACACAAATACTGTATATTAACACATATATATGGAATTTAGAAAGACAATAATGATGACCTTATATGCAAGGCAGCAAAAGAGACACAGATGAAAAGAAAACTTTTGGATTCTGTGGGACAAGGCAAGGGTGGGATTATTTGCTAGAATAGCATTGAAACATGTATATTACCATATGTAAAATAGATGACCAGTGCAAGTTTGATGCATGAAGCAGGGCACTCAAAGCCGGTGCTCTGGGAGAACTGAGAGAGATGGGGTGGGGAGGGCAGTGGAAGGGGGGTTCACAATAGGGGGACACATTGCACCAGTGGCTGATTCATGTCGATGTATGACAAAAAACCATCACAATATTGTAAAGGAATTATCCTCCAATTAATTTTTTTTTTAAAGAACTTCAGTTTTCTGAGTTCTGTAGATTTGGGATGGCAAAAGCCATTCTCAAAACAATGGCTATGGAAGAGAACAAGATGGCAGAGGAGTAGATGAATGTGGAGTAACATCTCTCTCCACTGATACATCAGCAATACACCGTCAGACACAGAAGTGTATGCAGAACACCAGGTGAGAGTGGACAGGAGGATGTGACCAGTGGAAAAGAATACATAGAACCACGCAAAACTTGGTAGGATGAAGGAACTAGGGGAAAAAACAGGAATATTAGGACTGGACTTACCCTCGGCGGGTGGCAGAACGAAGCAGGGGTCCAATCCCCACAGCGGGGCAATTGTCTGAGTCAGAGGAGAAACATTTAAGGCTGATAGTGAAACAGCTGATCTGTGGCAGCCTAAATGGAATGAGAAACAGACAGTCCTTGCCACAGCCATACATACACTGAGCAAGAACACAGGTCTCCTGGAAGGGGCAGTGGCTGGGAGCTGGAGTTTAGGGTTGTGGAGCAATCCTAGTGCGAGGGCTGCTGTTGACTTCGGAGAGATGGATCGAGGGGATACGAGGGAGGAGATCGTGGTGGGAAATGCCTGTGGAAGAAAAGCCTGGCAGCCATGGAAGCAAGGCAATACTGCTGAGTCGTGCATAGGGGGTGGAGCCATCACCATAGCCTCTCTCTCCCCACACACCAGCATTGGCAGGTGGACAATTGGACAGGCTGGCCCATCAAACACCTGACACACTGAACTACAGAGTAGGACCCCACCCAGGGTGCTCCTTTAAGTGACTGATGCACCAGACTACAGAGTAGGACCCCAGCCACAGGCCCCTCTATGTGCCTGATGCGCCAAACAACAGAGAAGGACCCCAGGCAAGGGAGCCCTCTAAGTGTCTGAACAGGTGGAGCTATGGAGAAAGACTGGCCAAAGAGGCCTTCTGATTGCCACCTACAAGAGGCTCAAAAAAAGACTCTGATAAGGCCATAAGTCCCGCTGAGGAGGCAGCCTGTGTCCCTGCACACTTGGCACCACCAGGGTCCCCACGAGCCAAGTAGCTGCATCACTTTCACACTCAACTGTCACTGGTGCAGAGCTACCTCACGCAGGGTTGTTTCAGTCCTGAGTCTTTGCCACTGGCCTGCCAGGCTTCTCTGTCAGAGTGGGGGTTCTCCAGGGAAGAATACTGGACTGTATTGACCAACACTGGTTGCCATACCCTTCTAGAACACTATATTTCCTGCTACCATAGCCGCCAACCCCTGTGAGTACCTGGTGCTGCCAGAACCCCTGCAATCCAAGCAGCTGCACCACCTCCACACCTGGCCCTCACAGGGGCAAACCCAAACCCTCTAGGGCAGCCTCAGGAGCTAAATCCCAGCAGACAACCCACATGTAGAGATGGAAATAAAACCACAATTGAAACCTAGGGACAGTGTGGCTAAGGAAGAAGATCCAAAAACTTCCCACAAGCTGTACAAGCAGATTAAATCCACATGATCAACTAGGTAGACTCTATGTCTATGAATATATAAAAGGACTTTGAGAGCTCGCACAAAAGAAAGCACACTAGCTCTGATAGCTGTGGACACTGAAGGCAAGAACACAGAGGAGTAGGACCAGATTAGAATCTGAGCAGCTCCCACAGCAGGTCTAGAGATCAGTACAGTTTTGGAGAGCATCCTAGGGAGGTAAGGTGGAGTGTGATTCCCAGCGCAGGAAAGGACTCTGACAGCAGAGACTCAAGAAAAACATCTATTATTCTTATTTTTTGACTTGTTCTGTAGATTCTTTTGGATTTTTTCTTTTTTCCCCTTTTTTCCCTCCTCTGTAGTAGTTGTTGATTTTATTGGCACTAAGAAATTCAATTAACCTTTTCAGCGTTTTTTTGTTGTTGTTCTTTTCCTTCAATTAGATTTTTTATTGTTGTCATAAACCTCTAGCTCTATGTTGGGCTTTTGCAGTTCTGTGGAGTTTTCCTCTTTTTTTAATTTTAATTTTTTAAACATACTATTATTTTTCTACATTTATTCCTTTGTTTGCTTTTCCTATTGTTCTTTTCCCCTTGCAGTTAGTCATTAACATATATAAATCTTTATCTACCACTATTTAACTTTGCATATCTATTCTTTCTTTCCTCTCTTCTCAACATATTTGTTAGTCTTCTTTTCATTGTTTATTCCCCAATTGGAAACTTGCTTTAGTTTTGTTTTCCAGTTTGTGCTTTAATTAGTTTTATTCTGGTAGATGTAAGTTTTGGTTTCCCTTCTTTGCTGGGTCAATCTATTGTACTTAATTTTAATTGGACTGTTTTGATTTTGCTTATGGGTGTATATGTATATGTGTATATTCAGTCACACTTTCTATTGTTTTGATAAATCACTGCCTCTACATTGGGCTTTTGCAGTTCTGTGAAGTTTTCCTTCTTTTTCCCTCTTTTCTTCCTTCTTCTGTTTTCTCTCTCTTTTTTATAATTTTAATTTTTAAAAACTTTTTATATTTTTTCTAATTTATTCCTTCATTTGCCTTTCCTACTGCTCTTTTCCACTGAAGTTAATGTTTAATGTATATAAATCTTCTTCATCTACCTCTACTTAACTTTCCATATCTATTCTTTCTTTTCTTTCTTTCCTTTCCTCTCAACACATTTGTTAGTTTTGTTTTCTTTGCTTTATTCCCCACTTGGCACCTTGCTTTAGCTTTATTTTCCAGTTTGTGCTTAACTTAGCTTTGTTCTTAACTGGTAAATATAATTTTTTATATCCATTGTTCACTGGATTAATCTGTACTTTATTTTTGTTGGACTGTTTCCACTTTGCTGATGGGTGTATATGAATATGTGTATATTCCATTATTTTCATTATTACCTGCCTGATTTTGTAACTGCCATTTGTTTGGGGTTCATCTTTGGTTTCTCATTTTTGGATATTTGCTTTACTCTCCCTTAATGCCATAACAAACCACTTGTGGAACCTTCATTCCTGATGACAGATCAAAAACTGAGCCTTTGGAGTGGGAGCAGTGACTCCAACACCCTAGACTATCAGAGAACTAACTCTAGGGAGTATCAAATGTTGAGAATTCACACAAAGGAAACCACTGGAATACAAGACCAAGCATCACCCAACCACCAGTAGCACCCTGTGCATGGCACCTCATCTAAACAAACAAAACAAAACTACAAACCCAATCATCAGCAGACAGGAGTACCACCTCACTTAGTCTTGCTCATCAGAGGAAAAACAAAAAAGCAAAACCCAGCAAAAATCTCACCCTATACAAAGTTCACACCAACCACTGGACCAACTTGAGGAGGGCAGAAACCAAAAGAAAGAAAGAATTCAACCTTTATCAAGAAAAGAATTGAATTTTCCTTAAAGCCTGGGAAAATGAGACCTCAAACACAATAACTTAAAAAAAATCACAAGACAGAGAAATACTACACAAATGAAGGAACAAACTAGAAAGACAGAAGTCCAAATAAATGAAGAGGAAATAGGAAAATTACCTGGAAAAGAATTCAGAATAATGATAGTAAAGATGATCAAAAACCTTGAAAGAAAAATGGAGGAATGCAAGAATCAATTAACAAAGACACAGAAGAATTAAAGAATAAACATGCAGAGACAAACAACACAATTACTGAAATTAAAAATACTCTAGAAGGAATCAGTAGCAGAATATCTGAAGCAGAAGAATGAATCAGTGAGCTGGAAGATAAAATGGTGGAAATAATTTCTGAAGAGCAGAATAAAGTAAAAAGAATGAAGAGAGCTGAGGACAGTCTCAGAGACTTCTGGGACCATATCAAATGAACCAACATTTGAATTATAGGGGCCCCAGAAGAAGAACAGAAAGGCAATGGCAATCCACTCCAGTGCTCTTGCCTGGAGAATCCCAGGGATGGTGGAGCCTGGTGGGCTGCCATCTATGGGGTTGCACAGAGTCAGACACAACTGAAGCGACTTAGCAGCAGCAGCAGCAGCAGAAGAGAAAAAGAAATGGTATGAGAAATCTTTTGAAGAGATTATAGTTGAAAATTTCCTCAACATGGAAAGGGAAATAGCCAATCAAGTCCAAGAGGCACAAAGAGTCCCATACGGGATAAAGCCAAGGAAGAACATGCCAAGACACATACTGATCAAACTAATAAAGACTAATCACAAAGAAAGAATATTAAAAGCAAGGGAGAAGCAACAAGTAACATACAAGGGAAAACCCATATGCTTAACAGTTGATCTTTCAGGAGAAACTCTGCAGGCCAGAAGGGAATGGCAGGATATATTTAAAGTACTGAAAGGGGAAAACCTACAACCAAGATTACTGTACCTGGAAAGGCTCTCATTCAAAACTGATGGAGAAATAAAAAGCTTTTAAAACAAGCAAAAGTTGAGAGAATTCAGTACCACCAAACCAGCTTCACAACAAATATCAAATGGACTCATATAGTCAAGAAATACAACAAAAGAAAAAGGATCTACAAAATCAACCCCAAACAATTAGAAAATGGCAATAGGAATTTTATATCAATAATTCCTTTAAATGTAACCAAACCAAAAGACACAGACTGGCTGAATGGATTTTTAAAAAAAATGAGACCCATATATATGCTGTCTATAAGAAACCCACTTCAGATCTCAAGACACATATAGACTCAAAGTCAGAGGATGGAAAAACATATTCCATGCAAATGAAAAGCAAAAGAAAACTGGAGTAGCAATCCTCATATCAGACAAAATAGACCTTAAAATAAAGATTACAAGAGATAAGGAAGGACATTACATAAAGATCAAGGGATCAATCCAAGAGGAAGACATAATAATCGTAAATATCTATGCACCAAAGCAACAATTAGAACT
>SJXQ01012582.1:174003-189158 GCA_006408695.1 Aepyceros melampus
AGGATTTGAAACAGCTCAACTGGAATTCCATCACCTCCACTAGCTTTGTTCGTAGTGATGCTTTCTAAGGCCCACTTGACTTCCCATTCCAAGATGTCTGGCTCTAATTAGTGATCACGTCATCATGACTATCTGGGTCATGAAGGTTTTGTGTAGTTCTTCCATGTATTCTTGCCACCTCTTCTTAATATCTTCTGCTTCTGTTAGGTCCAGACCATTTCTGTCCTTTACTGAGCCCATCTTTTCATGAAATGTTCCCTTGGTATCTCTAATTTTCTTGAAGACCTCTCTAGTCTTTCCCATTCTGTTGTTTTCCTCTATTTCTTTGCATTGATCACTGAGGAAGGCTTTCTTATCTCTTCTTGGTATTCTTTGCAACTCTACATTCAGATGATTATATCTTTCTTTTCCTCCTTTGCTTTTCGCCTCTCTTCTTTTCACAGCTATTTGTAAGGCCTCCCCCAACAGGCATTTTGCTTTTTTGCATTTCTTTTCAATTGGGATGGTCTTGATCCCTGTCTCCTGTACAGTGTCACGAACCTCATTCCATAGTTCATCATGCTCTCTATCAGATCTAGGCCCTTAAATCTATTTCTCACTTCCACTGTATAATCATGAAGGATTTGATTTAGCTCATACCTGAATGGTCTAGTGATGTTGCCCACTTTCTTCAATTTAAGTCTGAATTTGTCAATAAAGAGTTCATGATCTGAGCCACAGTCAGCTTCCGGTCTTGTTTTTGTTGACTGTATAGAGCTTCTCCATCTTTGGCTGCAAAGAATAGAATCAATCTGATTTCGGTGTTGAACAACTGGTGATATCCATGTGTAGAGTCTTCTCTTTTGTTGTTGGAAGAGGGTGTTTACTATGACCAGTGTGTTTTCTTGGCAAAATTGTATTAGTTTTTGCCCTGCTTCATTCCGCATTCCAAGGCCAAATTTGCCTGTTACTCCAGGTGTTTCTTGACTTTCTACTTTTGCATTCCAGTCCCCTATAATGAAAAGGACATCTTTTTGGGGTGTTAGTTCTAAAAGATCTTGTAGGTCTTCATAAAACCATTCAACTTCCGTTTCTTCAGTGTTACTGGTTGGGGCATAGACTTGAATAACTGTGATATTGAATGGTTTGCCTTGGAGACGAACAGCGATCATTCTGTCGTTTTTGAGATTGCATCGAAGTACTGCATTTCGGACTCTCTTGTTGACCATGATGGCTACTCCGTTTCCTCTGAGGGATTCCGGCCCGCAGTAGTAGATATCATGGTCATCTGAATTAAGTTCACCCATCCCAGTCCATTTTAGTTTGCTCATTCCTAGAAGTTGACGTTCACCCTTGCCATCTCTTGTTTGACCATTTCCAATTTGCCTTGATTCATGGACCTGACATTCCAGGTTCCTATGCAATATTGCTCTTTACAGCATCGGATCTTGCTTCTATCACCAGTCACATCCATAACTGGGGATTGTTTTTGCTTTGGCNATTCCTAGAATGTTGACGTTCACCCTTGCCATCTCTTGTTTGACCACTTCCAATTTGCCTTGATTCATGGACCTGACATTCCAGGTTCGTATGTAGTATTGCTCTTTACCGCATCAGACCTTGCTTCTATCACCAGTCACATCCACAACTGGGTATTGTTTTTGCTTTAGCTCCATCCCTTCATTCTTTCTGGAGTTATTTCTACACTGATCTCCAGTAGCATATTGGGCACCTAATGACCTGGGGAGTTCCAGTTTTGGTATCCTATCATTTTGCCTTTTCATACTGTTCATGGAGTTCTCAAGGCAAGAATACTGAAGTGGCTTGCCATTCCCTTCTTCAGTGGATCACATTCTGTCAGACCTCTCCACCATGACCCACCCATCTTGGGTGACCCTCCAGGGCATGGCTTGGTTTCATTCACCTCGGATGTGGGGTGTCTCATCCTGGCCGCCACTGGCCTCAGATGTGGGGTAGCTCTCTCGGCCACCACCCATGACCTCAGATGTGGGGTGTCTCCTCCCAGCCACCACCCCTGACCTTGGACATGGGGTAGCTCCTCCCAGGCGCCACTGACCTCGGACACAGGGTAGCTCATCTAGGCCGTTCCTGCGCTGTTGCATCCTGGCACTCTAGGCTGCTACCCCTGACCTCGAACGTGGGGTAGCTCCTCCCGACCTCGCTTAGTGAGCCGGCTCGCAGCCGATATATCTATATTTATTCTAATTCTTTTATGTCTTACTAGATTTTAAAATTTTTCTTTGTCAAGATCTTAAGTATTTGTTGATTTTTATATGTGTTAATAGTTGTTATGGTTAATTGTCGGGAGACAGCGTGAGGAATCCCACCCATGACAAGGTCATGCAGCAAGAAACTTTGATGGGCAAGGCGATTCGAGTCTCAGGGTTTCCTCGTATTTCCTGAGCATGAACCCCAAAAATAAGAATCTGCCTGCTTTTCCACTCTTCTAACTTTCTCTGGAAAAAGTCCACTCAGGGCTTTAGTCTTCTGCATTTGAAAGGAGTGTTTCAGCTCAACCCCTCTGATAACGCTCTAAGTTAAAAGCTCTAACTTGCCTAACAGGTTCCCTGGACCTTTTACAGCTTGTGAACTGCTTACAGCCTCCAACTGCGAGGGGCANAAAAAAAAAAAAAAGAAGACACACTTCCAAACTTATTTTCCAAGGCCAGTATTACCGTAATCCCCAAAACAGACAAAAATCAATTAATTAAAAAAGAAAATTACAGACTAATAAACTTAGATACAAAATGCTCAGTGTTTGAAAATTGAATCTGGCAATGTATTAGAAATAATTACACAGCATGAAAAAAATGAAATTCATTCCAGATACACAAAGCTGGTTCACCATTCAAAAATCAGTCAATGTGATCAACCATATCAATAAGCTACAAAAGAAAATGTATGACCATATCAACCAAAGAAAAACATTTGACAAAATATAATACCTGTTCAGTATAAAAACTCTTAGCAAGTTAGGAATAGAGGGGAACTATCTCAACTTGATAAATACCATCTATGAAAACACTATAGCTAACATCAAACTTAATGGCAAAAGGCTGAGTGCTTTCTCTCTAATATCAAGAACAAAGCAAGAATAACTCTCACCACCTTTATTCAACATATTACTGGGAGTTCTAGTCACTGCACAAGGAAACAAAAAGAAACAAAAACCATACAGACTGGAATGTAAGAAATAAAATGATCCCTATTTGAAAATGATAGTCCTATCTATATAGAAAGAGTTTTACAAAAATATTCTTAGAACAAATACATGAGTTTGGTAAGGTTGCAGGATAAAAGAGCAACACACACACAAACAGTTGCACTGCTATATATCAACAATTAACATATAGAAACAAAAATTTAAAACACAATACCATATACAATCACTGCAAGGAAAACCATACATTTAGGTAAAAATTTAACAAAAGATATCCATGATCCAGAAACTCAAAATTCAAAAATGCTAATAACAAAATCAAAAAACACCTAAATAAATACAAAGATGTGCCACATGCATGGATTATGAGACTCAAGAGAGTAAAGATGTCAATTCTCTCCAAAATGATTTATAGTTTTAATGGAATTTTTATCAATTTATACAGGAAAAATAAATTCTAAAATTTACATGGAAAGGTATAACTTAGAACAACTAAAACAACCTTGAAAAAGAATAAAGAAAAGAATAAAAAAGGAATTACTCTACCTGATAACAAAGCTTACTGTATAGCAACAGCTATCAAGACAGTGTGACATTGGTGGAGGGGATAGACACCCAGAAAGAATATAATAGGGAACCTAAAAATAGACCCACACAAATATGCACAAATGATTTTTAACATCACTATTCAGGAGTGCTGGAGCAAGTGAAAATCCATAGGAAAAAACCAAGCCCTTCACATGTGAAAAAAATTCAAAATGGATTATGGACTTAAATGTAAAATATTAAACTATGAACTTTTAGGAAAAAAAATGGGAGAACATTTGGAGGATCTAGGGCTAGGTACAACATTCTTTGACTTGACACAAAAGCATGATTATAAAAGGAAAAATTGATACCATGAACTTCAGAAAAAGTTTAAACTTTTGCTCTGCAAAGAGCATGTGAAGAGGATGAAAAGATACACTACAGATTAGGAGAAAATATTTTCAAACCAAATATCTAACAAAATACTAAAAATCTAGTATAGAGAAAGAACTCTTAAATTCAATAGTAAAAATACAAATAATTGAATTAGAAAAAGACATAGCAACATTGCACTGAGAGTATACACAGCTGACAAATAAGCACATGAAAATACAATCAAAAGCATGATTATAAAAGGAAAAATTGATACCATGAACTTCAGAAAAAGTTTAAACTTTTGCTCTGCAAAGAGCATGTGAAGAGGATGAAAAGATACACTACAGATTAGGAGAAAATATTTTCAAACCAAATATCTAACAAAATACTAAAAATCTAGTATAGAGAAAGAACTCTTAAATTCAATAGTAAAAATACAAATAATTGAATTAGAAAAAGACATAGCAACATTGCACTGAGAGTATACACAGCTGACAAATAAGCACATGAAAATACAATCATCCTCATTAGCCATTAGTTCAGTTCAGTTCAGTCATTCAGCTGTGTCCAGCTCTTTGCCACCCCATGGACTGCAGCACGCCAGGCCTCCCTGTCCATCACCAGCTCCCAGAGTTTACTCAAACTCATGTCCATTGAGTCGGTGATGCCATCCAACAATCTCATCCTGTCATCCCCTTCTCCTACCACCCTCGCTCTTTCCCAGCATCAGGATCTTTACAAATGAGTCAGCTCTTCAAGTCAGATGGCCAAAATATTGGAGTTTCACCTTCAGCATCAGCCCTTCCAATGAATATTTAGGGTTGATTTCCTTTAGGGTGGACTAGGTGGATCTCCTTGCAGTCCAAGGGACTCTCAAGAGTCTTCTCCAACACTACAGTTCAAAAGCATCAATTCTTCAGCTCTCAGCTTTCTAAATAATCCAACTTTCACATTCATACATGACTACTGGAAAAACCATAACCTTGAATAGACGGACCTTTGTTGGCAATGTCTCTGCTTTTTAATATGCTATCTAGGTTGGTCATAACTTTCCTTCCAAGGAGTAAGCACCTTTTAATTTTACGGCTGCAGTTACCATCTGCAGTGATTTTGGAGCCCCAAAAAATAAAATCTGGTACTGTTTNGGAAAAACCATAGCCTTGGCTAGATGGACATTTGTTGGCAAAGTAATGTCTCTGCTTTTGAATATGCTATCTAGGTTGGTCATAACTTTCCTTCCAAGGAGTATGTGTCTTTTCATTTCATGGCTGCAGTCACCATCTGCAGTGATTTTGGAGCCCAAAAAAAAAATAAAGTCTGACACTGTTTTCACTGTTTCCCATGAAGTGATGGGACCAGATGCTGTGATCTTCGTTTCCTGAATGTTGAGTTTTAAGCCAACATTTTTACTCTCCTCTTTCACTTTCATCAAGAGGCTTTTTAGCTCCTCTTCACTTTCTGCCATAAGGGTGGTGTCATCTGCATATCTGAGGTTATTGATATTTCTCCCAGCAATCTTGATTCCAGCTTGTGCTTCTTCCAGCCCAGCGTTTCTCATGATGTACTCTGCATATAAGTTAAATAAGCAGGGTGACAATATACAGCCTTGACGTACTCCTTTTCCTACTTGGAACCAGTCTGTTGTTCCATGTCCAGTTCTAAATGTTGCTTCCTGACCTGCATACAGATTTCTCAAGAGACAGGTCAGGTGGTCTGGTATTCCCATCTCTTTCAGAATTTTCCACAGTGTATTGTGATCCACACAGTCAAAGGCTTTGGCATAGTCAATAAAGCAGAAATAGATGTTTTTCTGGAACTCTCTTGCTTTTTCCATGATCCAGCAGATGTTGGCAATTTGATCTCTGGTTCCTATGCCTTTTCTAAAACCAGCTTGAACATCTGGAAATTCACAGTTCACATATTGCTGAAGCCTGGCTTGGAGAAAATCCAATATAAAATAACAAATAAATTACAAATTAAATTACCTGAGCTTGGTCTAGGGGAAACCAGACAGTTGTGACCCTGCGAACTGGATCTGTGCTGTGATATTAACATGTCTCCACCAAAGGTCTCCACTCAGCAGAACAGAGGGGCAGCCCACTCAGGCGCCTGGCCTCACGTGAAGGCAAGAAGGTTGAGAGGAAGGGCCTGCGGTCAATCAAAGCAACACCCTCAGCGCAGATGCTGGAGATCCACGGGGACCAGACAACCGCAGGCAAGCGGCAGACACGGGCTCTCTGGGAGCAGGACCCTGAGCCGTGTGGATGGGGTGAGACCCACACAGTCCCCAGACCCTGCCCCTGGGGTGGACACCCTTGGTTAGGACCCCACGTCTCTGCTTGTTGGGTCCTTAAGGCAGAAGTGAGCGGGTTTCTGTAACCCCCTGGGACGGCAGAAAGAAGCGCGGGGTCGGTCTCCCCTCCCCGCACTTGCCCCAGAGCAGTCCACCCCTTTTCCCTTTGGTTCTGTGTGATGTTAACTGCTTTTACAGCTGTCATGATAATGTTGAACACCACCTTGGTTCTGGCAGGCTCGGTCCTTTCTTGCCCAACTAAAGTACTGAGAAAGCACATCACACATGGGCTGGAAGCCGAGGGGCAGGTCTGGTCTCTGCTGAGTGAGGACCATCGGCCTGAAGGAGGTCCCAGCAGCCTCACTTGCCCTTTGGCCTTTTGGCTGATCCACGTGCCCTGCAGTCAATTCACCAGGTGAACCTACCTCCCTACTCAACCTGGATGTGCTGGTAAATTGGAATAATTACCAGGTGGCCCACCTGAGGAGTCTCCAGGAACCCCAGGTAGGGTGAGCCTCATGGGGGTGAAGAGGCAAACAGGCCCATGCTTGTCTAAAGTGAATACCATAAAGATTAATTCCTAAACACAAAAGAAGCTCACATGTATTCTTCCCTTCTTCTTAGCTTTGAAGATTTTCAAAATAAAAAGGTTTTAAAAAATAAAGTTACCATAAATGAATTTTGGTTCATGGCACTTTCTGAAGTCATTCCCCAAATATTATAAGATTTAAGAGATGAATGTAGCCATTTCATGTGTCCACTGACAGAAGAATGGACAAGCAGACCATAGCCCATCCACACAATGAATGTTGTTCAGCCTGAAAGGAAGGCAGTTCTGGCACAGGCTGCCGCGCGGAGGAGTGCTGAGCGCATTGTGCTCAGGGACGCAAGCCAGACACGGAGGAACTAGTGATGTCTGAGTCCACTCCTACTAGGCCTAGAGCAGTCGGCTCCATAGACACAGTAAGCAGGATGGCGGGTGCCAGGGGCTGAGGGAGGGGAACGGGACTGAGCATCTCATGGGGACTGTCTCGGTTTTGCAAGATGGAAGTAGTTCTGGAGATAGCGGTCATGGTTGTGTACCAGTGTGATGGGCCCTGAAACGCGCACTACAATAGGGATTAAGATGGCGAATGCTACGTGTATGTAACCATAAATTTTTAAAACTTAAAAACAGAAAATAGTCCATGAATGCAATAAGATGTACAACTTTCCTAATAATCGAGGGGTTGAAACCATAAGAATAAGCTATGCATACACTCGCCAGCCTGGCAGACAGGAAAATCACGGTGTCAGACGCCAGCCTGGCAGACAGGGAAATCACGGTGTCAGACGCCAGCAGGACCTGGAGCAATGGGAAGCCTGGTGCAGCAGGGGTGCGACCATGTCTGAACCTACCTGGCCGCAGACTGCAGGGTCCAAGCACACACGGCCTACACTGCTGCTCCAACCTGAACACAAACCCACGAGCCCCGCGCCAGGACACATAGGTGTGGACTCTGCATGCTCAGGAGCCGGACCCGAAACCAATCTGAAGGACATCACGAGCGACGTAGGGATGAAGCGTGCAAGCTCAGATGGGGAATGCTCCAGACCACCAAGTCAGTTTGTGTTTAAAGTTAGAGTATAAAAATTATCTTTAAAAAATTGTACCCCCTAGATGAAAGAATCAGTGAGATATTGCTGAGCCACCCAGGGGGCCAACCAGCACACACAGCACACGCACACAGAGCGGGGCTGGGCAACGCTGGGCCGCATGCCAGGGGGACCACGCAGACAAGACCACTAGCTCAGAGGCGGAGGACAGTGACCTCGGGATGGGGAGCAGGCTGCGACCGGAGAAGGCGCTCCTGGGTGTCCGCTCATCCTGCTCTGTCTCATGATCTTTATGACTATTGTATACATGTCGCAGTGTAATCCTTACTATGTAATTAAAGCTAGCCATTTTTCTTTATTGAAAAGTTCAGTTCAGTTCAGCCTGCTCAGTTATGTCCGACTCTTTGCGACCCCATGAATAGCAGCACGCCAGGCCTCCCTGTCCATCACCAACTCCCAGAGTCCACTCAAACCCATGTCCATCGAATCAGTGATGCCATCCAACAATCTCATCCTCTCTCATCCCCTTCTCCTCCTGCCCTCAACCTTTCCCAACATCAGGGTCTTTTCCAATGAGTCAGTTCTTTGCATCAGGTGGCCAAAGTACTGGAGTTTCAGCTTTAGCATCAGTCCTTCCAATGAATACCCAGGACTGATCTCCTTTAGGATGGACTGGTTGGATCTCCTTGCAGTCCAAGGGACTCTCAAGAGTCTTCTCCAACACCACAGTTCAAAAGCATCAATTCTTCAGCGCTCAGCTTTCTTCACAGTCCAACTCTCACATCCATACATGAGCATGGGAAAAACCACAGCCTTGACTAGACGGACCTTAGTCGGCAAAGTAATGTCTCTGCTTTTGAATATGCTATCTAGGTTGGACATAACTTTCCTTCCAAGGAGTAAGCATCTTTTAATTTCATGGCTGCGGTCACCATCCACAGTGATTTTGGAGCCCCCCAAAAATAAAGTGTGACACTGTTTCCACTGTTTCCCCATCTATTTCCCATGAAATGACGGGACAGATGCCATGATCTTCGTTTTCTGAATGTTGAGCTTTAAGCCAACTTTTTCACTCTCCTCTTTCACTTTCATCCAGAGGCTCTTTAGTTACTCTTCACTTTCTGCCATAAGGGTGGTGTCATCTGCAAAGGGGATCTCCCAAACAAAGGAGAAGGGGACCTTCCTCTCGCAGGAAAGAAATGAATGGTTTCTACCCGTGAAATCTCGATACTGGGGCCGCGTCCACCACCAAGTCTGATGAAAACCAGGTGAGCAGGGCATGGGCACGGCGCCCGGAGGAGACCCCCGCCTGCAGTCACGGTCACGCTTCTGAGGAGCCCCGCGCGCGCGCGCTCCTGCTTCTCGGCGTCCTGGGATCACGCTCCCGGCCGGGTTGCTCCGGCACAGCTCTGCCATCACCGTCTCTGGGAGAGAAAGAGGAAGCGTGCAGAGAGGAAGGCTGGGCTCAAGCTGACTCCCTGCTTCCGTGGAGACGACGCCTCGGGCCCTAAGAGAGCATGGCGAGGCCAGGGACTCAGCCTAGTGGGTGCTTCACAGTCACAAGGCTGCCTGGCTCTGAATGTTACTGGCACTGTAAAAATGTCCGTGCGTAACTAATCAAAAATAATTAAAAACTGGGCAGAAAGTGAAGAAGAAAATTTCCACGGTGAGTTCCACACACACTAAAACAAAAACCGTGAAAAAGTGCTGCACATCACGAATTGAGACGTGCAAATCAAACCCACAACTAGGGACCATTCTGCACCTTTGAAAGGCCATCCTTAGCCTACAAAGAACACATACGGAGAAGACACAGAGAAAAGGCACCACTTCTGTGGTGCTGATGGGATGCGAATGGTAAGAATCACCATTGAGAGGAGTATGGAACTGCCTTTTTTTATTTGGAAAACACACTGATTCCAGCGCAGGTCACTGGAGGGCTTAAAGCAGGTTCTGCTCAGTGCTTCCTCGTCGTCAGCACCAAGGTGAGAAGGTGCCTGAGCAGCAGCTCCACCCGAAGCTGGCAGGCAGCTGCTGTGAGGCCCTGCTGCTGCTGCTGCTGCTGAGTCGCTCAGTCGTGTCCGACTGTGCGACCCAGAGACGGCAGCCCACCAGGCTCCCCCGTCCATGGGATGCTCCAGGCAAGAGCACTGGAGTGGGTTGCCATGTGAGGGCCCTGAACTCCTGTAACCCTGATGCACACACAGCACTGGAAACAGCTCTACTGCAATACAGGATCAAAACGAACCTGCAGGGAAAAAAGAGAGCAACAGAAGAAAAGGACAGGGAGGAACGCTTGTGACTGTTTCCATAACAACAACGTTGAAAGCTGTGCTCATGGGCACTTGATCTTCACAAGGTCTGCGGGGTTGTGAGTAAACAACAGCTGTCCTCAAGAAACATTCCAGGAGTGTTCATCCAGAGCCAGCTCTGAACAAGGCAGATGTTCAAGAAGTCACTGTCAAGAGATAAGTTTCACTCACACCCTTTCAGGAAAAATCACAGGAAATTATGTCAACATCATTCGTTACTTGAGAAATGCAAATCCAGGCTGCAGCGAGGTATCACCTCACACCTGTCAGAACGGCCATCATCAAACTCTCCACAGAGATCAGTGCTGGAGAGGCTGCTGGGAAGGTCAGTCTGTAACCAGAACAGTTAATTTTGAATTAACACTGGGTCTGTTTCTGCGACTCTAACCCATGTCTTGCGGGTATTGTGGGTGTACATAATGGCCTGCCTCAGAGAGACAACCTGCCCTCCCACCTGTGAAGGACTGTGAGATCCCCAAGCTCTTTGTGTGGCAGATGGCGCCTCTCACCTGCTTACCGCTCGGAAATCCACATTTGGAGAGGACAGAATCACAGATAGCTGTAGCATCTTTGTTTGTTGATATGACAGAAGATATTCCGTTTCACACCACCCTCCCGCTGCCCGCGGCTCGCCATTCTAGGAGGTACTCGCAAGGGCTGAATGGCCTCTTCACTTTGTGTCCTCACCTCCCCCATCTCTGATTCGTAAGAGCTCCTGGCATCAAGGCCCCAGTAAGATGGCTGTTAGGACAGCTAGCCCACCGTCTTCTCAGTCAGCCGCACTCCTTGCCTCAGCACCTCGTCTCTCGGCTTTATTGGCGAGCAGAGTGAGCTTGAACTTGGCAACAGCTAGGCGTCCCTGTGTGGGAGCTTTGCTTCTCACGGCTCGCCGTATTGAGATGGGATCCTAAGCAGCTCCTGGACTGACTGTTCTGAGAGTCTTTCCCTCAAGATTCCCTGAAAATGGTGCCAGCTGCCCCCAGCACGTGGCAGTTGTGACGAGGGCCTGACTTGATTCGTAGGGCACGCCTCCCCAGCTCAGCGGCCAGCTCGTCTGTGTGTGGCTTGTGTGCCCCTGTGTTATAAGTTGGTGGGCTCAGGTTTTGTAGGGCAGATCACTCTGGTGTGCACACCGGGAGCATATTCCTCCCTCGCTTAGGACTTTTCCTTTTGGAGACAAGCCGGTTTGGTTGAGGTACCTTATTTGGTGGCGGGAGGAAGGTGTCTTTGGACTATCCGAGCGGGAACCGGTTCAGCTGGGAGCCAGCTCTGTGGGGCAGGACTCGTGAAGCTGGGACGGGCCGTTTGCTTGACTCGGGAGCCCAAGCGTCTGCGCGCTGGTGCTGGACTCCATGCTGCTTTTGCTGGGTTTGTCTGTGTCCTTTGCGCCTTGGTGCTACAAAGCTTGTAGAAATGGGGGGCTCCACATATCCCAAAGGAAAGCTCTCTGGGGCATGGATTAGATAAATGGGAAAGACATAGCCATGAGCCTATGACTCAGAAAGATATAATACTGTAATGAAGTGTGGACCCAATATATTTTAGGATCAGAAGAGCAAAGACTCCTGAATGACTCCCCCAATTATTATACAATTTCACAGTTAGAAATGTTCTGCAAAATAGCAGGAAAGAAAGATGAAATTCCATAAACAAGCATTTATGCTATTACATTATTGCGTCAGGGGAAAAAGAGTCAGGGGCTGCTGCCTTGCGGGGCAGACACCTGAAAGGAAGCCCAAGGGAAAGCCCACTCCACAGGGGGGAAGGTGGGAGTGGGAAAGGTTGCGCCAGAGCCTGGACCCCACCGTCTGAGCAGGCTGCACCCCCCGCCCATGTCCTCGGCATATTCACTGCTTTCCTTGACTCCTGTTCACACTGCCGATGGGGAACAGACAGACGTTTCCATGGTAACTCCCGAATCACAGGGACCTGGTCGAGTGTCACCGTCCCGGACCCAACGGGGCACCCAGTTTGGCCTGGGAGCCACTTCAGCAGCAGAGCGGCTCACCTTGTGCCGAGACCCCAGGGGGCCTCAGTGCAAACCCCCCACTGGGTTCCTGCGGATACACACTTCCTTTCTCCGCCTCAGATTTTCTTACGTGAGAAACCATAGCCCTGCTCACCAAGAGGACCCACTCCACGTGACTGAGCGTTTTACCTCCATGTCTGCCACTCCGCACTCCACTTGGGGGGATAGTCACATGCTGATGGATCTAGCTGAAGAAAGAATCGGCAAAGTCAGGGAGAAGGCGCACCAGCTCCGTCTGGTGGATCTGAGTGCAGCTCACGAAGCTGATTGCAGCCTCCACTCTGAGCCCAGCCGAGACCCTAATAACAGGGGCACCCCCCTCTAGAACATTATGGATGTATTTTAATGAGTCTTTGAGAAGAAGTGCCCAGACAAAAGAGCTTAAACAAAATTCAGGAGCTAAAACAAAAACCAAACGAAGATCCATCAGAGTTTCTAGAAAGGCTCTATCAAGCTTATAGGCGTTGCCCAGGGGCGCACTCTGAGGCCCGTGAGAACGTAAGGGTGGTAAATACGACCTCTGTCGGGCAAAGCGCCCCAGACACAAGGAGGAAATTACAGAAGCTGGACGGTGTGTTTGGAATGAACCTTTCTCTATTAGTAGAAGTTGCTTTTAAGGTATTCAACAGCAAGGAACAGCGCAGAAACAAAAAGGTGGAAACCAGAAGGTGGCCTTTCTGGAAGCAGCGCTGAAGACAAACAGCCGGAAGGGAGGTGGGGGCGGGGGCACAATGCACTCACGTCAGGAGAGGGGGTTAGAGACGCTGACTGAAAAGCAACCAAGGGAAGGCGGGAGCCTCTCTTCTGGCGGGGAGCGAGCACTCTGATGGTGAGTGCAGGGGCTGGGGGCTCCCTGGGGCCTAGAAAGTCCGGCCTTAGTTTCCCCAGGGCCCGGGTAACACTGACAGTGGGGACGAGTCGACGTGACTTCACAATGGACATGGGCGCTGCCTGCTCTGCGGAGAACACCGACGCGGCACAGAGACACCCCAGTCTATCCGGCCACGGGGACGCCTGGAGAAGCAAAACAGCGGAGCATTTTCATAGCCTCCGGACTGCCAACTAGGGGCTCTCACCCTTCCACACAGCTTCTTCTACAAGCCAGAGGGCCCAGTTCCCCTTGAGGACAAGGTCTCCTTTGTAAATTAAACACTCGAGCAACCATCTCACCAGAAGAGCCTGGCATCAGGCTTCCGCTGGAGCACGCCTTGAGCCTACAAGTGGCACTCATAGAAACCCCAGGAAAGGAAGCAGGATTCTTTCCCCCTGAAGTCCACCACGAAGTGAGATCAGAAGTGTGCGCTGATGGCACACTGGGGAAGGCCATAAACGCAAGACCAATGCGAATCCCACTAAAAATGATGCTGGCACACCTAATTTAGAACAATATCCCCGGAGAAAAGATGCCCAAAAGAATCCCGTCAATTCTGGAGAAGTTTTTAAAAACAGGACTGATCAGACCTTGCAGGTCTCCATATAACACCCTTGTCCTCCCAGTAAAAAACCAGACTCAGGAGAGTATTGCCTCATTCAGGACTTGAGGGCTATTGATGATGTAGTCCACGCCCAATCCACACACTCTGCTCACAGCTGTTCCCGGAGAACACAGTTGGTTCTCAGTCCTGGATGTGAAGGATGCTTTCTTCTGCACTCCTGTCGCAGAGGAATTGCAGCTGCTATTTGCCTTTGAATGGCAGGACCTAGAAACAGCCAATCCGACACTACTGTTGGACAGTCCTGCTGCAAATATTCAAAAAGCCCGCGCCTCGTCTGGGGAAACACTGGCTAGGGCCTTAGAGGCTTAATGTTGGCTGAAGGACTTTGGCTCCAATACGTGGACGATGTCAAGCCCTGCATATGACATGCATCTAGAGAGTGCTGCCAAGACCCTGAGCTATTTGGGCTGAATGTGGATAAAAGGCCTCCCAGGAAAAAGCCCAGATACGCAAACAAGTCACATACCTGGGCTTTGTCCTCTCCCAAGGACAACTGGACCTCTTGCCTGACAGAAAGCAAGCAACTACAGGTTTGGGAGCACCGAGGATCTGCAGATAACTGAAAGGTTTTCTGGGAACGGCAGTGTTTTGTCCAATTTGGATCCCAAATTATGGGCTAACAGGGACACTGAAGGGACATGACCTTGAGCCTCTTACTTGGAGTAAAGAGGGCCAAGCAGCCTTTGAGACAATAAAAAGGAACTTAGTCTCTGCTCCAGCTTTGGACTCTCAGACCTAAAGAAACCTTTCAAACTGTATGTCCATGATACACAAGATAAGCCTTGGAGTGCTAATCCAAACCCTGGAGAATGTCCCCCAACCTGCTGCCTACTTCTCAGAACTACTAGAACAGCCTGCCAAGGGCGGGTCTTCTCCTGTGAGCGGCGGCAGCTGCTTGTGGCGCACTCCAGGACGCTGAGAGGCGCACCCTGGCGTAAGCCCCGCTGTGCGCGCCTCATCATGCCCTCCCTTCGCTGCAACAAGAAGGGGGCTGCGGGCTGCCTTCGGGAAAGAGCCAAGCCGTTCTCCCCGAGAATCCCTGGGAGACTTCAAGTCACTCCAGCCCTGAGTCCAGCACAGCACTCCCGTTTAATGCCGCGCCCACAGGTCATGGAGCTGCAAACTCCAGCAGACCGGACCTAGGGGACAAGCCCCCGGCTGAGCCGGAAACAGAACTGGTCGCTGACGGACGCGGCCCTGTGGGCCACTGCCAGCGTGCCCAGGTGTGCAGCGGCAACCCTGACACAGACGTGGAGGCAGAAGCCCCGCCCCGAGGGCCCGGCTCAGAGACCACTGGAGGCCGGGTGCCCTGCGGGCCGCCTCCCCAAAGGGAACAGACAGGAGTGCAGGGTGGAGGCGCGGTGCT
>SJXQ01012584.1:3460-27483 GCA_006408695.1 Aepyceros melampus
CATCTAGTCAAGGTTATGGTTTTTCCAGTGGTCACATATGGATGTGAGAATTGGACTGTGGCGAAAGGTGAGTGCTGAAGAATTGATGCTTTTGAACTGTGGTGCTGGAGAAGACTCTTGAGAGTCCATTGGACTGCAAGGAGATTCAACCAGTCTGTTCTGAAGGAGATCAGTCCTGGGTGTTTTTCGGAAGGACTGATGCTAAAGCTGAAACTCCAATACTTTGGCCACTCATGCGAAGGGTTGACTCATTGGAAAAGTCTCTGATGCTGGGAAGGATTGGGGGCAGAAGGAGAAGGGGATGACAGGGGATGAGATGGCTGGATGGCATCACTGACGTGATGGACATGAGTCTGAGTGAACTCTGGGAGTTGATGATGAACAGGGAGGCCTGGTGTGCTGCAATTGATGAGGTCACAAAGAGTCGGACAGGACTGAGTGAATGAATGGAACTGAGCCAACTGCAGTGCTGTGTTAAAATAAGAGAAAAAACAGCAAAAATCTGATCATGACTTGTTTCTGTACACAGGGTTAATTAAGTAATACCCATGGCTGGGCTAATGACATCTCTATCCAAGAAGTGCATTGCTTGCTATCTATTTAAATCCCACTGCCAAGTAGACAGATCCTAACTGCCTTCTGAACACATTTATACTGGTCTCCAATGAAAAGTGCATCATATGATCCTTGGCTCATTTTACTTGATAGAAAGTAATCAAGAAGTACTATTTTATAAAGCAAATAAAATTTAATGGAGTTAACTAGTTTGCACTTTGTTGCTAAAAGGGCTTTGTAGGCAGCTCCGTGGTAAAAGAATCTACCTGCCAATGCAGGAGATGCATGTTCAATCCAAGGGTCAGGAAGATCCCCTGGAGAAGGAAATCTCAATCCACTGCAGTACGCTTGCCTGGGACATCTCTTGATAGAAAGTAATCAAGAAGTACTATTTTATAAAGCAAATAAAATTTAATGGAGTTAACTAGTTTGCACTTTGTTGCTAAAAGGGCTTTGTAGGCAGCTCCGTGGTAAAAGAATCTACCTGCCAATGCAGGAGATGCATGTTCAATCCAAGGGTCAGGAAGATCCCCTGGAGAAGGAAATCTCAATCCACTGCAGTACGCTTGCCTGGGACATCTCATGGACAGAGGAGCCTGGCAGGCTATATCCACAGAGATGCAACAGAGTTAGACATGACTTAGTGACTAAAAAACAACATTAAGTAGAAGGTTGTTGCTAATTATAAATTTGAAAACAGTGTCATTTTTGACCACTGAGGGGTTCCAAACTGAAGAGAGATGGGGTATGCACTAGTTTCATAGCCGAGGGAGGCTGGATAAGGCAATGACAGCCCACTCCAGTACTCTTGCCTGGAAAGTCCCATGGACGCAGGAGCCTGGTGGGCTGCAGTCCATGGGGTCGTGAAGAGTTGGACACCACTGAGTGACTTCACTTTCACTTATCACTTTCACGCATTGGAGAAGGCAATGGCAACCCACTCCAGTGTTCTTGCCTGGAGAATCTCAGGGAAGGGGGAGCCTGGTGGGCTGCCAACTATGGGGTTGCACAGTGTCGGACACGACTGAAACAACTTAGCAGCAGCAGTAGCAGCAGCATGCCATTAATGGTATTTTCTTGGCAATATTCTGGAAATAGTGCTTAAGAAACTCAAAGAGAAATTTGTCTTCAGCTAGAACTCCTAAGAAATCTGAACAGTTGTATCATACACCATCATAATACCTATGTCTCAGGAATGGGGGTCTGGGGTTCGTTCAGTTCAGTTCAATAGCTCAGTCAGGTCCAACTCTTTGCGACCGCATGAAGCGCAGCATGCCAGGCCTCCTGTCCATTACCAATTAACAGAGTCTACACAAACCCGTGTTCTCTGCAGTCCATGGGGTCGTGAAGAGTTGGACACCACTGAGTGACTTCACTTTCACTTATCACTTTCACGCATTGGAGAAGACAATGGCAACCCACTCCAGTGTTCTTGCCTGGAGAATCTCAGGGAAGGGGGAGCCTGATGGGCTGCCAACTATGGGGTTGCACAGTGTCAGACATGACTGAAGCAACTTAGCAGCAGCAATAGCAGCAGCATGACATTAATGGTATTTTCTTGGCAATATTCTGGAAATAGTGCTTAAGAAACTCAAAGAGAAATTTGTCTTCAGCTAGAACTCCTAAGAAATCTGAACAGTTGTATCATACACCATCATAATACCTATGTCTCAGGAATGGGGGTTTGGGGTTCGTTCAGTTCAGTTCAATAGCTCAGTCACATCCAACTCTTTGCGACCGCATGAAGCGCAGCATGCCAGGCCTCCCTGTCCATTACCAATTACCAGAGTCTACACAAACCCGTGTTCATCGAGTTGGTGATGCCATCCAACCATCTCATCCTCTGTTGTCCCTTTCCACGACCCTCAATCTTTCCCAGCATCAGGGTCTTTTCAAATGAGTCATCTCTTCACATGAGGTGGCCAAAGTACTGGAGTTTCAACCTCAGCATCAGCCCTTCCAATGAATATTCAGGACTGATTTCCTTTAAAATGGACTCGTTGGATCTCCTTGCAATCCGAGGGACTCTCAAGAGTCTTTTCCAACACCATAGTTCAAAAGCATCAATTCTTTGCTGCTCAGCTTTCTTTATAGTCCAACTCTCACATCCATACATGACTGCTGGAAAAACCATAGCCTTGACTAGACAGACCTTTGTTGACAAAGTAATGTCCCTGCTTTTTAATACGCTGTCTAAGTTGGTAATAACTTTACTTCCAAGGAGTAAGTGTGCTTTAACTTCATGGCTGCAATCACCATCTGTAGTGGTTTTGGAGCCCCAAAAATAAAGTTAGCCACTGTTTCCACTGTTTCCCCATCTATTTCCCATGAAGTCATGGGACTANAAGAATTTACCCAGCGTTGAGATGTTCTTTTGATGAATTTGTGCGAGAGAAAGTGATCTCTCCATCCTATTCCTCCGCCATCTTAGGCGCCCCCCCTGGCCTGCAGAATTTCTGTTGAAAGATCAGCTATTAGCCTTTTGGGGATCTCCTTGTATTTCATGCTTTCCCTTTGCTTCTTTTAATAATTTTTCCTTTGTGTTTAATTTGATTAATATGTGTCTTGGCATGTTTTTCTTTGGGTCTACTGTGTATGGAACTCTTTGGGTTTCCTGGACTTGGATGGCTCTTTCCTTTCCCATGTTGGGGAAGTTTTTGACTATAATCTCAAATATTTTCTCATATCCTTTTTCTCTTCTTCTGGGATCTTTATTATTCAAATGTTGGTGCATTTAATGTTATCCCAGAGGTCTCTGAGAAGTCCTCATTTCTTTTCATTCTTTTTTCTTTATTCTTCTATGCTTGTTATTTCCACCATTCTATCTTCCATCTCACTTGTCCATTTTCTACCTCAGTTATCTTGTTACCAGTTCCCTCTAGTATATTTGTAATTCCAATTACTGTGCTGTTCATTGCTGATCATCTATTTTATATTTGCCCATTAAGTCCTTATTAAGTATTCTTAATCCATCTTCTTGATATCTGTACCTCCATTTTATTTCCAAGATTTTGGATTATCTTTACTATCATTACCCTGAATTCTTTTTCAGGTCCTATTTCCTCTTCATTTGTTTAGTCTTGTGGGTTTTTACCATGTTCCTTCAACTGCTGTATGTTTCTCTTAATTTTGATTTTATTTAATGTGTTATGTTTGGGGTTCTCCTTTCTGCAGGCTGCTAAGTCATAGTTCCTCTTATGTGGTGTCTACCTCCCATGGGTGGGTTTGGGCCAGTTCCTTGTGAAAGTTTCCTGGTTGGTGTATGGAACTGGATCTTGTCTTTCTGAAGGGCAGTGCTATGTTCAGTAGTGTTTTGACAGTGTCTACAATTGCTCTCATCTCACACGCTAGTAAAGTAATGCTCAAAATTCTCCAAGCCAGACTTAAGCAGTATGTGAACTGTGAACTTCCTGATGTTCAAGCTGGTTTTAGAAAAGGCAGAGGAACCAGAGATCAAATTGCCAACATCTGATGGATCATGGAAAAAGCAAGAGAGTTCCAGAAAAACATCTATTTCTGCTTTATTGACTATGCCAAAGCCTTTGACTGTGTGGATCACAATAAACTGTGGAAAATTCTGAAAGAGATGGAAATACCAGACCATCTAACCTGTCTCTTGAGAAATCTGTATGCAGGTCAGGAAGCAACAGCTAGAACTGGACATGGGACAACAGACTGATTCCAAATTGGAAAAAGAGTACATCAAGGCTGCATATTGTCACCCTGCTTATTTAACTTCTGTGAGGGTACATCATGAGAAACACTGGACTGGAAGAAACACAAGATGGAATCAAGATTGCTGGGAGAAATATCAATAACCTGAGATATGCAGATGATACCACCCTTATGGCCGAAAGTGAAGAGGAACTAAAAAGCCTCTTGATGAAAGTGAAAGAGGAGAGTGAAAAAGTTGGCTTAAAGCTCAACATTCAGAAAACGAAGATCATGGCATCCGGTGCCATCACTCCATGGGAAATAGATGGAGAAACAATGGAAACAGTGTCAGACTTTGTTTTTTGGGGCTCCAAAATCACTGCAGATGGTGATTGCAGCCATGAAATTAAAAGACGCTTACTCCTTGGAAGAAAAGTTATGACCAACCTAGGTAGCATATTCAAAAGCAGAGACATTACTTTGCCGACTAAGGTCCGTCTAGTCAAGGCTATGGTTTTTCCAGTGGTCATGTATGGATGTGAGAGTTGGACTGTGAAGAAGGCTGAGTGCCGAAGAATTGATGCTTTTGAAGTGTGGTGTTGGAGAAGACTCTTGAGAGTCCCTTGGACTGCAAGGAGATCCAACCAGTCCATTCTGAAGGAGATCAACCATGGGATTTCTTTGGAAGGAATGATGCTAAAAGCTGAAACTCCAGTACTTTGGCCTCCTCGTGTGAAGAGTTGACTCATTGGAAAAGACCCTGATGCTGGGAGGGATTGGGGGCAGGAGGAGAAGGGGACGACCTAGGATGAGATGGCTGGATGGCATCACCGACTCGATGGACGTGAGTCTGAGTGAACTCCGGGAGCTGGTGATGGACAGGGAGGCCTGCCGTGCTGCGATTCATGGGGTCGCAAAGAGTCGGACACGACTGAGCGACTGAACTAACTAGGGGCTTGGTATGGCTTTGGGCAGCCTATCTGCTAATGGGCAGGGGTGTGTTCCACCCGCTACCTGGGTGAGGAACGGATGGTGGAAATGTGATGTCTCCTCTAGGGAGAGGAGGACCCCCCGGCCCCTCTCTCTGGTCTAACGATGCAGCCCGCTGAGTGCTCCTGCAGCACAACGTTCTTCAGCCTGTTTGTGAAATCCACAAGTGCCCTGTCCTGACAGATCACCGCTTATCTATCACTTTGCCACCAGTTGGATTCCTACTGCTTTGAGACATAAAAGGCTGTGTTATCAGAGCTCTTCAGAGTCCTGGAAACAGCACCTAATGGTTTCATATTCTATGAATAACATTTCCAACAATCTGGGAACTTGGACCCTTTACTGAAGTGATTCACCTAGAAAAATGTCTTCTGGATCAACAGAATACAGAGAAATTGCAGGCTAAAAATAACTGCATGCATACACTGTTGGGGAAATGATGAATAATAAAATACAAAAATACCAAACACCAGTGTCACTTATGAGTTCTGGAAGCAGAAGTAGGGCACTGAGAACAACCCCTGTTGTAGCCCCACTAAGGGGGTGGGCAGACTACCTGAGCTACACGTCCAGCCTGACCCACCAATCCATCCCCACTCTCACCTCCTTTAAAGAACCAGTCCACCCTCCTCAGTGAGCGAGCAAGGGAACTTGTTACTTGTTTTCATTCCCTTGTGCTGCAGCAGGAGTCCCAAGAAAAAAATCTTGCTGGAATTGCTCTTCTAGCCTCTTATCAATTTCTATAGATTAAAGAGTCCAGGGATCTTGGTCAGTAACAATATGACAATACACCACAAATCTGATTAGCTCAGAGAAATTCCATTAACATCTGTTGTTCTAACAATTGCTGGTTTTACACAGTTACCCTCTATATGGAGAGCAATTGAAAGGAATGGAGATTTTTAATCTGTAAGTGAGAACTGGGAGGACCAGGGAGAAAGAAGCTGACTTGTTAGGTTGCTGTCTTCAAGCAATAATAATTTCAGTTGCACATAATAATAAATGGCAGCTCTCAATAAGCAGCAGCAAGTAGTAGCTACAAGCAGGATCTTAGTTCCCTGACCAGGAATCAAACCTGGGTTGTGGTAGCAGTCAGAGCTACAAATCCTAATCAGAGACCACAGAGGCCAGAGGCTAGGGCCTAGATCCCCATTTCTTGCCTGCTTTGTCAAGAAAGCATTCATGCAAAAAGGCAGAAGGTAAAGACAAAAGTAAAAAGCTTATTGGAAAAGTAAAAATACATATGGAAAGATGCGTGGGTGAACTCAGAGACAGAGTCAAGCCTTTGGGATGTTTAAATCCTTTATAAGGGGGCAGTTTTCAGGCTCTTCGTCTTCCTTCTGGCCAATCATCTTGCTTTTCTTTCCCTAGATTGTTGTCTCAGGAACCCCCTCTAGGTCTGCATGCACCTCACTGCCAAGCTGGATCTTGTTACAAAGGCATTTGGGAGAAGCAAGACTCATCATGGCCCCACATTGTCCCCCGACTTTCAACCCCCAGGGAGTGTTTCTGAGCATGCATAGTGTCTTCCTTGCCCCAAGGAAGAGGAAATGTTGATCTCTGGTCCTTTACTCAAACAAGGTTTTGCCTCTTTTTGTTCTTGCCATGACCATTATGTTAAGGTGTCCACAAAAGACAAAGCTTGGCTATTTATCCTGTCTCTGTTGCTACTTCTATTTGGGAGAGTAAACAGGAGACTGAGTTTTGCCCACCTGTCTCTTGTCTCAGGCACAACAAACAGGAGGCTAGTTGTGTGTCAAGCCTGAAGCCCACTTTCTCCTGCTCCATAAAATGTAAACAGGAAGCCAGTTGTAAATGTTTAACCTGGACCCCATCTATCTCCTGCCTCAATTACGGCTTTTACATGGAAGAAGAATTCATCTTCTCTGTGGTGCCAGACAGTAGAATGAAGGTCATTTATAAAATATACAAAAGGAAGTATTTTAACTTGGAAAAAATGTTTTATACATCAAGACTCTGAAAAGAGAATATGAGCCCCTAAATTGAAGTGAGTTACCTAACACTAGGAGGATAATAAAAAGACACTGAGGTTTTGTGGTAAGGATATTGTAAGGAGCATTCAAGAATCAGAGGAGTAGTGAGGTCAATTGAATTTGATCTTCCCCAAACCTGTTATTCTTATAATGTTTAGTTTTGAAACATGTGGGGAATCGGAAGAGACTTTGAAGTGTGAAGAAAAGTGTTGCCTGCCATATCAGCAAACAAAGGATGCTTCTGCCATCAAGATATCAGCCTCTACTCTCTCCTGAAGGTGAGTCTGAAGGGACTCAGGATAGAGACCAAACCCTCAGCCACCGCAGCCACCCCCAGTGGTGCACCCTGAGGACTCAAGAAGGGAAAGAACAGGATACCAGTCCCAGATAGCTGAACTGAATGCAAAGGAATGATTTCAGTGTGCCCAGATTCTTGCATTTTCTCACAAGAAATGTGCTAAATTCATTAACTTGAGATATCTGGCTTTTTTTTTTTTTTTTGCCATTTTTTGTCATGTCCAACTCTTCTGTGACCCCGTGGACTATAGCCCTCCAGGCTCCTCTGTCCATGAGATTTTCCAGGCAAGAATACTGGAGTGGGTTGCCATGTTCTTCTCCAGGGGAACTTCCTGACCCAGGGATTGAACCCACACCTCCTCTTTTGGCAGGCAGATTATTTACTATGGAGCCAACTAGGAAGCCCCAGTTTTCATTAATTTATAGTAATCTTTTCAAGTTCTCACAATCTGATGTTTGTTTAAGAAACCCCTATATACCCAGGGGAGCACTCTCTTAGAGCTACCTGAGATTCCTGTCTCCCAGGGTTGAACTCCTCAAAAATTCCACCAAATAAGATATAATTCCCAACTTTTAAACAGTGCATTTTTTTTTTTCAGTTGACAGAAGAATACAAAGATTGTCAGAAATCATTACTCATTATAAAGGCAGTTTTAGGAAGAGAAATAGTTGAAAACACATAAGTATTTTCATGTTCTCATTTGTTATAAACCAAAATGTATCACTTATATTTCCTGTGAGGCTACCTTTTGACATCTGACTAAACACATTTTGCATAAAATGAATAATCCAAAATGCAGAAACACTGTTTTGTTTTATACGATCCAGTTGGCATCCCCAGTAGATTACAGCAGAGAAGGCAATGGCACCCCACTCCAGTACTCTTGCCTGGAAAATCCCATGGATGGAGGAGCCTGGTGGGTTGATGTCTATGGGGTCGCTAAGAGTTGGACACAACTGAGAGACTTCACTTTCACTTTTCACTCTCATGCATGGGAGAAGGAAATGGCAACCCACTGCAGTGTTCCTGTCTGGAGAATCCCAGGGACAGCAGAGCCTGGTGGGCTGCCATCTATGGGGTCACACAGAGTCGGACATGACTGAAGCGAGTTAGCAGCAGCAGCAGCATAGATTACAGAGCCAGTTTCTGGGACTGCAGAACCTGACTGAGGGACGACTCCCAGGTATCGTGTCTAAGGACATTAGAATGATGATGTGGAAATCTAGGACTTCCTGTTGCCTTCACAATGGTATCCATTAGCATGCTTCCTGGAACAAACAATAGAAAATCCAAGTAAGCAATAAAAGTATGTGCTATGTTGTATAAGCAGCCTAGAATAAGGCAGTTACAGGTTTGGGATCAATGGCTAGTGCTGTCAGGCATCCAGGTCTCTGTGATCCCTTTGGCTGTCCTTTCATAGCTGCACCCTGGCTGAACAACATAAACAACTACAGGAGCCGGATGACGCAGCTGTTTCGATATCAGGTATTGTCCTCACATTAAAATTTCTAAAGGCAAGAAACTGTAAATACCTTCTTGTGTAGCTTAAGATAGAGTAAAACTTTCCCCAAAGCCCCACAGCAAATTTATGCAACAACAGACAACTCATTCAGTTCAATCACTTAGTTGTGTCTGACTTTTTGCGGCCCCATGAACGGCAGCACACCAGGCTTCCCTGTCCATCACCAACTCCCAGAGCTTGCTCAAACTCCTGTCCAGTGAATCGGAGATGCCATCCAACCATCTCATCCTCTGTCGCCCTTTTCTCCTCCTGCCTTCAATCTTCCCAGCATCAGGGTCTTTTCCAATGAGTCAGTTCTTTGCAACAGGTGGCCAAAGTATTGGAGTTTCAGCTTCAGCATCAGTCCTTCCAATGAATGGTCAGGACTGATCTCCTTTAGGACAGACTGGTTTCTTCTCCTTGCAGTCCAAGGGACTCTCAAGAGTCTTCTCCAACACCACACTTCAAAATCATCAATTCTTCAGTGCTCAGCTTTCTTTATAGTCCAACTCTTACATCAAATCCATGACTACTGGAAAAACCATAGCTTTGACTAGACAGACCTTTGTTGGCAAAGTAATGTCTCTGCTTTTTAATATGCTGTCTAGGTTGGTCATAGTTCTTCCAAGGAGCAAGTATCTTTTAACTCATGGCTGTAGTCACCATCTGCAGTGATTTTGGACAACTCACTGGATAGCAGCAAAAGAGTCCATGTGAAAAAAAGTTACTGATAAAGGAGATGGAATCACCATGAATTACCAGGTAAACAGTGGGTAAATAAATATTCAACATTTGAGAAAGTTTCAGAAAACCAAGATCATGGCATCTGGTCCCATTACTTCATGACTAATAGATAGAGAAACAGTGGAAGCAGTGTCTGACTTTATTCCTGGGCTTGAAAATCACTGCAGATAGTGGTTGAAGCCATGAAATTAAAAGACGCTTACTTCTTGGAAGGAAAATTATGACCAACTTAGACAACATATTAAAAAGAAGAGAAATTAATTGGCCGCCAAAGTCTGTCTAGTCAAAGCTATGGTTTTTCCAGTAGTCATGGATGGATGTAAGAGTTGGACTATAAAGAAAGCTGAGCACTGAAGAACTGATGATTTTGAAGTGTGGTGTTGGAGAAGACTCTTGAGACTTCCTTGGACTGCAAGGAGATCCAACCAGTCCATCCTAAAGGAAATCAGTCCCAAATATTCTTTGGAAGGACTGATGCTGAAGCTGGAATTCCAATACTTTGGCCACTTGATGTGAAGAGCTGACTCACTGGAAAAGACCCTGATGCTGGGAAAGATTGAGGGCAGGAGGAGAAGGGGACAACAGGACGAGATGGCTGGATGGCATCACCGACTCGATGGACATGGGTTTGGGTGGACTCCGGGAGTTGGTGATGGACCAGGAGGCCTGGTGTGCTGCGGTTTGTGGGGTCACAAAGAGTAGGACACAACTGCGCGACTGAAGTGAACTCAGGGTTGCCTTAACAGGACAGAGATGAACTTTGAGTAGGTAACCAACAGCGTCTGCCACAGCCAGGTTCCAATGTCTGCTCTAACACAAAAATATCTGCTACCATCATGAACTACCACAGTTCAGTTCAGTTCAGTTCAGTCGCGCAGTCGTGTCCGACTCTTTGCGACCCCATGAATCGCAGTACGCCAGGTCTCCCTGTCCATCACCAACTCCCGGAGTTCACTCAGACTCACGTCCATTGAGTCTGTGATGCCATCCAGCCATCTCATCCTCGGTCGTCCCTTTCTCCTCCTGCCCCCAATCCCTCCCAGCATCAGGGTCTTTTCCAATGAGTCAACTCTTCGCATAAGGTGCCCAAAGTACTGGAGCTTCAGTTTTAGCATCATTCCTTCCAAAGAAATCCCAGGGTTGATCTCCTTCAGAATGGACTGGTTGGATCTCCTTGCAGTCCAAGGGACTCTCAAGAGTCTTCTCCAACACCACAGTTCAAAAGCATCAATTCTTCGGCGCTCAGCCTTCTTCACAGTCCAACTCTCACATCCATACATGACCACAGGAAAAACCATAGCCTTGACTAGACGGACCTTAGTCGGCAAAGTAATGTCTCTGCTTTTGAATATACTATCTAGGTTGGTCATAACTTTTCTTCCAAGGAGTAAGCGCCTTTTAATTTCATGGCTGCAGTCACCATCTGCAGTGATTTTGGAGCCCAAAAAAACAAAGTCTGACACTGTTTCTACTGTTTCCCCATCTATTTCCCATGAAGTGATGGGGCCAGATGCCATGATCTTCGTTTTCTGAATGTTGAGCTTTAAGCCAACTTTTCCACTCTCCTCTTTCACTTTCAACAAGAGGCTTTTTAGCTCCTCCTCACTTTCTGCCATAAGGGTGGTGTCATCTGCATATCTGAGATTATTGATATTTCTCCCAGCAATCTTGATTCCAGCTTGTGTTTCTTCCAGTCCAGCATTTCTCATGATGTACTCTGCATATAAGTTAAATAAGCAGGGTGACAATATACAGCCTTGACGTACTCCTTTTCCTATTTGGAACCAGTCTGTTGTTCCATGTCCAGTTCTAACTGTTGCTTCCTGACCTGCATACAGATTTCTCAAGAGGCAGGTCAGGTGGTCTGGTATTCCCATCTCTTTCAGAATTTTCCACAGTTTACTGTGATCCACACAGTCAAAGGCTTTGGCATAGTCAATAAAGCAGAAATAGATGTTTTTCTGGAACTCTCTTGCTTTTTCCATGATCCAGCGGATGTTGGCAATTTGATCTCTGGTTCCTCTGCCTTTTCTAAAACCAGCTTGAACATCAGGGAGTTCACGGTTCACATATTGCTGAAGTCTGGCTTGGAGAATTTTGAGCATTACTTTACTAGCATGTGAGATGAGTGCAATTGTGCGGTAGTTGGAGCATTCTTTGGCATTGCCTTTCTTTGGAATTGGGATGAAAACTGACCTTTTCCAGTCCTGTGGCCACTGCTGAGTTTTCCAGATTTGCTGGCAAATTGAGTGCAGCACTTTCACAGCATCATCTTTCAGGATTTGAAACAGCTCAACGGGAATTCCATCACCTCCACTAGCTTTGTTCGTAGTGATGCTTTCTAAGGCCCACTTGACTTCACATTCCAAGATGTCTGGCTCTAGATTAGTCAACACATCATCATGATTATCTGGGTCATGAAGATCTTTTTTGTACAGTTCTTCCGTGTATTCTTGCCACCTCTTCTTAATATCTTCTGCTTCTGTTAGGTCCAGACCATTTCTGTCCTTTATCGAGCCCATCCTTGCATGAAATGTTCTCTTGGTATCTCTAATTTTCTTGAAGAGATCTCTAGTCTTTCCCATTCTGTTCTTTTCCTCTATTTCTTTACATTGATTGCTGAAGAAGGCTTTCTTATCTCTTCTTGCTATTCTTTGGAACTCTGCATTCAGATGCTTATATCTTTCCTTTTCTCCTTTGCTTTTTGCTTCTCTTCTTTTCATAGCTATTTGTAAGGCCTCCCCAGACAGCCATTTTGCCTTTTTGCATTTCTTTTCCATGGGGATGGTCTTGCTGCTAAGCCGCGTCAGTCGTGTCCGACTCTGTGCGACCCCATAGATGACAGCTCAACAGGCTCCTCTGTCCCTGGGATTCTCCAGGCAAGAATATTGGAGTGGGTTGCCATTTCCTTCTCCAGCCACAACCTAGGAGGCTTAAAGAAAGAAAAATTTATTGTCTCACAGTTCTGGAAGCTAAATGTCTGAAATGAAGATGTTGACGGGGTCATGCTCCCTGTAAAACCTGAACAGGATGCCTTAATGGTGTCTTCCTAACTTCCTGTGTTTGCTGGAAGTCCTTGGCATTCCTTGGCTTATATATATATAATCACTCCAATGTCTGCCTCCATTATCACATGGCTGACTATTCCCTGTATATCTCTGCTTTCTATTCTTATAAAGACATCAGTCATATTAGATTAAAGACTGCCCTAATGATTTCATCTTTACTTGATTACAACTGCAAAAACTCTGTTTCCATATAAGGTCACAATTACAGATGCCTGAGGATAGGACTTCAACCTACATGTTTTGGAAAGAGCACAATTCAACACATAACACCTAGTTATATTGGTGCTCTTTTAGGGATATCAATGCTGTAATGTTGTTTCTTGTGAGTCTTTCTCTGTGAAACAAGGTCTGGAGTCTCCACTACATAAGACTTGAGGACTATTTAGGTCATCTTGAGAAAGTCACTTATTTTCTGTGAACCTATCAGTTTCCTTACCACATGAGAACTTCCCAATATGATACTCTCATTCAAAGAGTCTCAGAAGAGCCCTCTATGGAGATGTTTATCTGCATACCATTGCCTGATTATATTAAACATTAAGTAATTTAATTTACCCCTATTTAGTGTCATGCTCTGCATTGGAGAAGGAAATGACAATCCATTCCAGTATTCTTGCCTGGAGAATCGCAGGGACAGAGGAGCCTGGCGGGCTGCCGTCTCTGGGGTCGCCAGAGTCGGACACGACTGAAGTGACTTAGCAGCAGCAGCAGGATCATGCTCATGAAACACTCTAAGTTCTTTCTATTTGATGAGTTGATATATGAGCTCCCTCTCCATAAAGTTTTTATATTTAACAATTTGAACTATTGGCTGTAAAATGTTATGAAAAATAGAGAGTCTGATTTTTTCTTTTTAATTTTGAAACCCTCAGTTGTAGGATTTCATGTTCTACCTTCTATTAAAGCTGTTTCTACAAGGCAATGTGACATTCTTGTTTTCTTTAACATATAATGTTTTTACTTGATTGGAAATTTGCAATTTGAAGTGATTATAGTTTAATAGTATGGGGAATAATTATTGATTGGGATTTAAAATTATGAAAATAATAGGAGAGTATAGAGGTGAATGAGGTCAAGTTATTACAGGTGGAGTTTCTGAAGAAAATCACCCTGGCCTCTAGTTACAGGAGCAGGATAGTTGAGAAGAAAGGGAATTTCTCAAATTTCACTGGCTTTTTTAACAAAGATTGAAGCCAAATGTGTGAGTAGACAAGCTCAGCACAGATCCAGATGAGTTGGCATAAGCTTAAGGGAAGAAGGCTTAACTTTCTCAACCCTTTCAGCAGAGTTACAAAAATTCAGAGACTCACGTGAAAAGGTGAGCATTGGCTCTGATGCTGGGACAGGGTTCATGTTTTAGTGAAGATAGTAATTAATATTGCTTAAACCTGTTTCTCACCTTCTTCTAATAGAACATGCTTTCCTGTGTGTGTGTGTGTGTGTGTGTGTGTGTTCTTATCTTTCTTCAGCAAGATATAGTTTCTATATTCATCTGGTGTTTCTTTTGAAAGATAATGTATATAAACAAACATGAAATTAGTGAATGTTCAATTTGCTTCCTGATATATAAATTACACTAAAATTAAGTCCCATTTTAAAAGTAAGCATAATAGAAGAACTGATTATATTCCTAGAATAAAGTACATTTCCCCTTCATGTAACTAAAGGTGTTTCATGGCAATATAGTTGATAAGTTGTCTGTTCATTAATGCAACAACTTTAAAAACAGACACTCCCCACCCCACCAATTTATGTGAAACCATCAAGCTAATAAATTGGATGCACATTCTGAGATCCAATTTTACACAGTTGTATGACACTGCCATGATATGCTGCTTGCTTCAGTAAAAACAGTATTATTTTACAGAGTATTCTACTGCTGCTAAGTCACCGACTTGTATCCGACTCTGTACGACCCCATAGATGGCAGCTCATCAGGCTCCCCTGTCCCTGGGATTCTCCAGGCAAGAACACTGGAGTGGGTTGCCATTTCCTTCTCCAATGCATGAAAGTGAAAGTGAAGTCGCTCAGTCATGTCTGACCCTCAGCGACACCATGGACTGCAGCCTACCAGGCTCTGCTGTCCATGGGATTTTCCAGGCAAGAGTACTGGAGTGCGTTGCCATTGCCTTCTCTGAAACCAGTATAAATCAAAATCTATAATAATGTCATTGTATATTTAAAATGCATCTTTGTATGATATTACTTTTTTCTCAGGACAAATAAACACAAAACAAAAAGACTAGAAAAATCAATTGGTAATTGGCATAGTCAAAAATCAATTCAGTGTTTCCCCTACAGTGCTGATTTCACACATTTCTAATTCAACTTAAAAAATGTTTGTTAGGAAGAATGTTGCAAATGCTAACTTTCAGTGTTTTTTTTTTCCTTTATTTTTTGTTTTAACACTCTGTAAGTATTAGTCTTTTTTAAAAAAATTATTTTAAATTGCATATAGTTGATTAACAATGCTGTGTTTGTTTCAGGTATATAGCAAAGTGATTCAGTTATACATGTATTTGTTATTTTCCAAAGTCTTTTCCCTATAAGTTATTACAGAGTATTGAGCAAAGTTCGCTATGCTTGTTGATTATTTTAAATACAGTAGTGTGTACATGTCATTCCCAAACTCCCAGTCTATCCTTCCCCCCAGCCTTCTCCACTGGTAACCATAAATTCATTCTCTAACTCTATGAGCTATTCTGTTATGTAAAAAATTCATTTGTGTAATTTATTTTAGATTCTGCATATAAGCCATTTCATATGGCATTTGTCTTTTTCTGTCTGACTTACTTCACTTAGTATGCAAATCTCCAGACCTATCCATGTGGTGGAAACTGGCATTATTATATTTTTAATGGCTGAGTAATATTCCATTGTATATATGCACCCCATCTTCTTTATTCGTTCATCTGTCAATGGCTATTTGGTTTGTTTCCATGTCTTGGCTATTAAACAGTATTGCTATTTTTACATTTTTAAGTAACCCCCATATTGTTCTCCATAGGGGTTGTACCAATTTACATTCCCACCAACAGTGTAGGAGGGTTTCCTTTTCTTCATACTCTCTCCAGCATTTATTGTTTGTAGATTTTTTTATGGCTACCATTTGATTATGGTGTGACTGCTGCTGCTGCTGCTGTTGCTAAGTCGCTTCTGTCGTGTCTGACTCTGTGCGACCCCATAGATGGCAGCCCACCAGGTTCCTCTTTCCATGGGATTTTCCAGGAAAGAGTACTGGAGTGGGGTGCCATTGCCTTCTCCGATTATGGTGTGAGGTGATATCTAATTGTATTTTCAGTTTGCCTTTTTTTTTTTTTAATTTTGAGCATCTTTTCATGTGCCTCATGGCCATCAGGATTTTTTTTTTTTTTTTTTTTTTTGAGAAGTGTCTATTTAGGTCTTCAGCTCATTTTTTTTATTTGGTTGAATTTTTTATATTGCATTGCATGAATTATTTGTTGATTTTGGAAATTAATCACATCATTTTTGACCCATTCTGTGGGTTATTTTTTCATTCTGTCTATGATCTCTTTGCTGTGTGAAAACTTTTGAATTCAATTAGATCCCATTTTTTAAATTATTTTTAAAAATTCATCTACTCCAAGAAATGGGTTGAAAAAGACATTGCTATGATTTTGGTCAAAGAGTGTTCTGCTTATGTTTTCCTCTAAGAGTTTTGTAATATCTAGTCTTAAATTTAGGTCTTTAATCCATTGTGAGTTTATTTTAATATTCGTGTTAAAGAATGTTCTATTTCACTTTTTTACATATAGCTACCCAGTTTCCCCGTGTCATGAAGAGATTGTCTTTCCTCTATTGTACAGTCTTGCCTCATTTGTCATAGATTAATTGACCATGGATGAACTGGTTTATTTCTAAGCTTTCTATCCTACTCCCCATTGATCTATATATCTGTTTTTGTGCTAGTACCATAGTATTTTGATGATGGCAGCTTTGTAGTATAGTCCAAAGTCAAGAATCCTGAGTCCTCCTGCTTCTTATTTTCTCAAGATTACTTTGGCTGTTTGGGGTCTTTTTTGTCTCCATAAAAATTTGAATATTTTTAGTTCTAGTTCTGTGAAAAAAATGCCATTGGTAATTCAATAGGCATTGCATCAAATCTGCAAATTGCGTTGATCAGTATAGTCATTTTGACAATATTGATTCTTCCAATACAGTTCAGTTCAGTTCAGTTGCTCAGTCATGTCCAACTCATTGCAACGCTATGAATCACAGCACACCAGGCCTCCCTGTCCATCACCACCTCCCGGAGTTCACTCAAACTCATATCCATCGAGTCGGTGATGCCATCCAGCCATCTCATCCTCAGTCGTCCCCTTCTCCTCCTGCCCCCAATCCCTCCCAGCATCAGAGTCTTTTCCAATGAGTCAACTCTTCGCATGAGGTGGCCAAATTACTGGAGTTTCAGCTTCAGCATCATTCCTTCCAAAGAAATCCCAGGGCTGATCTCCTTCAGAATGGACTGGTTGGATCTCCTTGCAATCCAAGGGACTCTCAAGAGTCTTCTCCAACACCACAGTTCAAAAGCATCAATTCTTTGGCGCTCAGCTATCTTCACAGTCCAACTCTCACATCCATACATGACCACTGGAAAAACCATAGCCTTGACTAGACAGGCCTTTGAACATGATATATGTTTCCACCTGTTTGTGTCATCTTCAATTTCTTTCATCAGTGTCTTAAAATCTTCAGAATATAGATTATCTGTCTCCTTAAGTAGGTGTATTCCTAGATTTTTATTTTTTCTAATATGATGGTAGGTGGGGTGACTAATTTCTCATTTTGATCTTTCATTGTTAGTATATGGAAATATTTCTGTGTATTAGTTTTATATCTGGCAGTTTTACAAAATTCATTAATTAGGTCCAGTTGTTTTCTGCCTGTTACTCCAGGTGTTTCTTGACTTCCTACTTTTGCATTCCAGTGCCCTATAATGAAAAGGACATCTTTTTTGGGTATTAGTTCTAAAAGATCTTGTAGGTCTTCATAAAACCGTTCAACTTCAGCTTCTTCAGCATTACGGGTTGGGGCATAGATTTGGATAATTGTAATATTGAATGGTTTGCCTTGGAGACGAAAAGAGATCATTCTGTCGTTTTTGAGATTGCATCCAAGTACTGCATTTTGGACTCTTTTGTTGACCATGATGGCTACTCCATTTCTTCTGAGGGATTCCTGCCCGCAGTAGTAGATATAATGGTCATCTGAGTTAAATTCACCCATTCCAGTCCATTTTAGTTCGCTGATTCCTAGAATGTTGACGTTCACCCTTGCCATCTCTTGTTTGACCACTTCCAATTTGCCTTGATGCATGGAATAATTGTGATATTGAATGGTTTGCCTTGGAGACAAACAGAGATCATTCTGTCATTTTTGAGATTGCATCCAAGTACTGCATTTTGGACTCTTTTGTTGACCACGATGGCTACTCCATTTCTTCTGAGGGATTCCGGCCCGCAGTAGTAGATATAATAGTCATCTGAGTTAAATTCACCCATTCCAGTCCATTTTAGTTCGCTGATTCCTAGAATGTCGACGTTTACCCTTGCCATCTCTTGTTTGACCACTTCCAATTTGCCTTGATTCATGGACCTGACATTCCAGGTTCCTATGCAATACTGCTCTTTACAGCATCGGATCTTGCTTCTATCACCAGTCACATCCATAACTGGGGATTGTTTTCGCTTTGGCTCTATCCCTTCATTCTGTCTGGAGTTATTTCTCCACTGCTCTCCAGTAACATATTGGGCACCTAATGACCTGGGGAATTTCTCTTTTGTTATCCTATCATTTTTCCTTTTCATACTGTTCATGGGGTTCTCAAGGCAAGAATACTGAAGTGGCTTGCCATTCCCTTCTTCAGTGGACCACATTCTGTCAGACCTCTCCACCATGACCCTCCCATCTTGGGTTGCCCTGCAGACATGGCTTGGTTTCATTGAGTTAGACAAGGGTGTGGTCCTAGTGTGATTAGATTGACCAGTTTTCTTTGAGTATGGTTTCAGTGTGTCTGCCCTCTGATTCCCTCCCGCAATACCTACCATCTTACTTGGGCTTCTCCTACCTTGGGCGTGGGGTATCTCTTCACGACTGCTCCAGCACAGCCACTGCACCTTGCCTTTGACGAGGAGTATCTCCTTACCGCCACCGTTCCTGACCTTCAACGAAGGATAGCTCCTCTAGGCCCTCCTGTGCTTGCCCAGCCACCACTCCTAGAACACGCAATTTGTTCGTGAATCCAGTAAATAAGCACTTTGCAGAGATCTTATCACTTGATAATCGAGATCCTTCAGTCTTTGAGCAAGATTCACAAATGTGAAGACTCTAGGCTCTTCCTCGGAGAAGGCAATGGCACCCCACTCCAGTACTCTTGCCTGGAAAATCCCATAGACGGAGGAGCCTGGTAGGCTGCAGTCCATGGGCTTGTGAAGGTCGGACTCGACTGAGTGACTTCACTTTCACTTTTCACTTTCATGCACTGGAGAAGGAAATGGCAACCCACTCCAGTGTTCTTGCCTGGAGAATCCCAGGCATGGGGAGCCTGGTGGGCTGCCGTCTATGGGGTCACACAGAGTTGGACATGACTGAAGTAACTTAGCAGCAGCAGCAGCAGGCTCTTCCTAGATCATGCAAGGATACCTTCAGTGGGGAGAGAGCAAATTAGCCACGATGGCTTTCTTAGGACCTTCCACTCCACCTTTTGTAAATAATGACTATGTAACAGCTGAGATCAGGAGAAGGCAATGGCACCCCACTCCAGTACCCTTGCCTGGAAAATCCCATGGATGGAGGAGCCTGGTGTGCTGCAGTCCATGGGGTCGCTGAGAGTTGGACACGACCCAGTGACTTCACTTTCACTTTCATGCATTGGAGAAGGAAATGGCAACCCACTGCAGTGTTCTTGCCTGGAGAACCCCAGGGATGGCAGAGCCTGGTGGGCTGCCGTCTATGGGGTCTCAGAGTTGGACACGACTGAAGCAACTTAGCAGCAGCAGCAACAGCTGAGATCACTTACAGCACTGGGCATGTACATCACGAGGTACTCGCTCAGTCATGAACTACGTTGTGCTGTGTGCATATATATAAGCTCCACCTGGGAAAAGCCCTGAAGTGTTGTGTGTGGTAATGTTGTGTTATGTTACATCTGCTGCTAAGGCTGCTGCACCAGCCAGGAGAGAATCAACATATCTGCAGCTTCTGTGGCTCTTTCAGTCTCCTTGCAGCCTCTTAGTTTGCACGTTGCCTACCCTGGGTTCAGCTAGCAGTACAGGCAGTATGAACATGAGACCGTTGGTGCTGCGCAGGGTCAGCAATACACCTTCCTCCTACAATCCTCCTTATCACCATTCCTCTAGCTCTCTTGGAGGAACTCTAGAAGAGAGAAATTCACCCAAGTTTATGGATAGATTGAGATAATTTACTGGACTTTGTGTCTTAGCCTTGAAAGAAAATCAAATTACACAGCATCTTCAGAGTTCCACCAGATATATCTTCAAACATATCCAGGTAGAAATTATTCCTCTAGCATCAGTAATCACTCAATACTGTATGGCTCTAATCTGGTGAGAATAGGCTCAAAGACTGGCCTTTGAATTTTCAGGGTAAAGGAGACTTGAGGAAGTGGGGGCAGCCAGTTTAAGCTGTATGTCATGGAACTTAGCCAGGTATGAAAGGAGAAATATTGATTGGCTGCTAGAGGTGAGGTGCAGTGTTAAAAGAGGGTTCTTTGTAAAGATTGATGAAACTTGATTGTGGCTGGGAAGGACCTGCAGAAAAATCAAAAGGAATAATAGATGGAGCCAGATCTTAAATAAAATGGAACAAAATAGTGAGTAAAAAGCAGAGGGGAGGTATTGTCCCTAAACTAGATGGACAGCTCTTAATCTAAGTCTAGAGTGGTGACAGGAGGAAGAAGGTTAACAGATAAACTTGTAGGTTAGGGAGAGGATAGGATTTACTAAGGACACACCTTATAGTTTTTATTTTACTTGTGAAATAAATGGTGTGTTGATTTGTTTAGAGATTTGGGATTTGGTTAGGGGCTTTGAGGATACAGTGTTTTGCAAAGGCAGTTTACATTGTTGGGTGCCTGTGTAAACTTTATCCTTATCACTATTGGCACTTTGTTCATGAATCCAGTAAGTAAGCAGTTTGCAGTGCAAACCATCATAACACTTGATTACTGCGGTCCTAAGTCTTTGAGCAAGATTCACAGATGTCTTCACTCTAGGCACTTTCTTGGACATCCATGGATACCTTCCTCCTGCAAGCCTCCTTAATGCCATTTCTCTAGCTCCTTTAAAAAAATCATTAGAAATTGCTAAGAAATATATGTAACTTCATGACTTTATGTAAATTCATGACTTTTGCCATCTCTTTTTCCAGAAAAACCAGTGAAATCCAGATGTTCCATTTGATATTGTGTCCATCTTGAGCAATTCATAGCTTTCTTCTCAGTCACTTTGTTACAGAGAACTTCTCCAAGAGGCTTTCAATGTGGCCTAAAAGAGAAGAATCAGTTTGTCAAAGTTGGAATAGCACAAAGAAAATGCAAGCCAATTGCTTATGAAATATGTATATTCATTACCGATTCAGGTCACAGGGTTGCTTTTAACACATTTATTTGATGATGGAGTGCTACTAAGAAGACCCAAGATTATGGTTTTGTAGATTAATAAGAACCAAGAACTTCATGGTGGGAAGTTGAGATTGCATATTTTCCTGGTTTCCTGCAGTCAGATGCTCACTCTGTTCAAAGTTTCTTTTGGAAACCAAGAGCTGTATCTCAAATAATATTTTTTGACTAAAAAAATTTGCTTTAAAACCAGATAGACTGTCATTGTGATTCTCCTGTTGAAAACTGAGAGAGGTTCTGCACTCATAGACACACTTAAAGCATTATTAGGTATGTGGACCAAAATTACCAAATGACATTTGTTTATGCTGCTCTGTGATCCAGTCACACATGTTTCTCTTTCCATGGGCACCATTCAAATTTAATCTAGATTTCTGGATTATTAGTATATTATTTGGGGGGATTAGTTGGGGAAATCACACACGATGGTGTGATCACTCACCTAGAGTCAGACATCCAAAGTCAGGAGGGCCTTAGGAAGCATCACTACAAACAAAGCAAGTGGAGGTGATAGAATTCACCTGAGCTATTTCAAGTACTCAAAGATGATGCTGAGAAAGTGCTGCACTCAATATGCCAGCAAAGTTGGAAAACTCAGCAGTGGCCACAGGACTGGAAAAGGTCAGTTTTCATTCCAATCCCAAAGAAAGGCAATGCCAAAGAGTGCTCAAACTACCACACAATTGCACTCTCACACACACTAGTAAAGTAATGCTCAAAATTCTCCAAGCCAGGCTTCAGCAATATGTGAACTGTGAACTTCCAGATGTTCAAGCTGGTTTAAGAAAAGGCAGAGGAACCAGAGATCAAATTGTCAACATCTGCTGGATCATGGAAAAAGCAAGAGAGTTCCAGAGACACATCTATTTCTTCTTTCTTGACTATGCCAAAGCCTTTGACTGTGTGGATCACAATCAACTGTGGAAAATTCTGAAAGAGATGGGAATACCAGACCACCTGACCTGCCTCTTGAGAAATCTGTATGCAGGTTAGGAAGCAACAGTTCGAACTGGACATGGAACAACAGACTGGTTCCAAATAGGAAAAGGAGTACGTCAAGGCTGTATATTGTCACCCTGCTTATTTAACTTATATGCAGAGTACATCATGAGAAACACTGGGCTGGAGGAAGCACAAGGTGGAAAAATATCAATAACCTCAGATATGCAGATGACACCACCCTTATGACAAAAAGTGAAGAACTAAAGAGCCTCTTGATGAAAGTGAAAGAGGAGAGTGAAAAAGTTGACTTAAAGCTCAACATTCAGAAAACGAAGATCATGGCATCTGGCCCCATCACTTCATGGGAAATAGATGGGAAACAGTGGAAACAGTGGCTGACTTTATTTTTCTGGGCTCCAAAATCACTGCAGATGGTGATTGCAGCCATGAAATTAAAAGACGCTTACTCCTTGGAAGAAAAGTTATGACCAACCTAGACAGCATATTAAAAAGCAAAGACATTACTTTGTCAACAAAGATACGTCTAGTCAAGGCTATGGTTTTTTAGTGGTCATATATAGATGTGAGATTTGGACTGTAAAGAAAGCTGAGTGCCAAAGAATTGATGCTTTTGAACTGTGGTGTTGGAGAAGACTCTTGAGAGTCCCTTGGACTGCAAGGAGATCCAACCATCCATCCTAAAGGAGATCAATCCTGGGTGTTCATTAGAAGGACTGATGTTGAAGCTGAAACTCCAATATTTTGGCAACCGATTGAAAAAGCTGACTCATCTGAATAGACCCTGATGTTGGGAAACATTGAAGTCAGGAGGAGAAGGGGACGACAGAGGATGAGATGGTTGGATGACATCATCGACTCAATGGACATATTTGGGTAAACTCTGGGAGTTGGTGATGGACAGGGAGGCCTGGCGTGCTGCAGTTCATTGTGTAGCAAAGGGTCAGACATGACTGAGCGACTGAACTGAACTGTGAATAATGGAACAAAGTGACTTTTGAGGCTTAAGAATTACTTTGTCTTCACTGAAGGAGTCATGAGTCTTCAAACTGATTTACGTTTAAAAGTTGAGCAAGAGTCCATAACTTTCCCTCATGACTCAAATCAGATCTAGTTCAGCTTTATTTTCCTTTTTTCTTTTTCTCTCTTTTGGTGGTGGTTGTAGTAGGGCAGAAGCAAAGCAAGATGGCAGGAGTCAACAATTTACATAGTTTAATTTAAATGGTAACTTAAGAGGGATGATTGATCTAGATCTTAGGTAACCCATGTTTAATTAGTCATTAATTAAGTAGGTGAAAATCATGCTGCTTACTCTTCCATCTCTACTGCTTATTATGGAAAGCATACCCATGTTTCCTTTGACAATTAAATTTTAGTTTTCAACTTTATTCCATTGGAATTGCATTATTTATTGAAATCAGGGAGCCCACTTTAATAACAGCTTCTTCATGATTACCCCTGCTCTACAAAAAATATCCCCTAGTATATTTCCCAAAGAATTTTACACTCTTCTCATCAAAGTTTTCCTCAATATCATGGTGAAGGAGGATTTCTCTATGCACTTAAAAAACTTTTTTTCTTTAATTTTTTATTTATTTTT
>SJXQ01012585.1:0-11910 GCA_006408695.1 Aepyceros melampus
TGAAAGTGAAAGAGGAGAGTGAAAAAGTTGGCTTAAAGCTCAACATTCAGAAAACGAAGATCATGGCATCTGGTCCCATCACTTCATGGGAAATAGATGGGGAAACAGTAGAAACAGTGTCAGACTTTATTTTTTTGGGCTCCAAAATCACTACAGATGGTGACTGCAGCCATGAAATTAAAAGACGCTTACTCCTTGGAAGAAAAGTTATGACCAACCTAGATAGTATATTCAAAAGCAGAGACATTACTTTGCTGACTAAGGTCCGTCTAGTCAAGACTATGGTTTTTCCTGTGCTCATGTATGGATGTGAGAGTTGGACTGTGAAGAAATCTGAGCACCAAAGAATTAATCCTTTTGAACTTTGGTTTTGGAGAAGCTCTTGAGAGTCCCTTGGACTGCAAGGAGATCCAACCAGTCCATTCTGAAGGAGATCAACCTTGGGATTTCTTTGGAAGGAATGATGCTAAAGCTGAAGCTCCAATACTTTGGCCACCTCATGCGAAGAGTTGACTCATTGGAAAAGACCCTGATGCTGGGAGGGATTGGGAGCAGGAGGAAAAGGGGATGGCCGAGGATGAAATGGCTAGATGGCATCACAGACTTGATGGATGTGAGTCTGAGTGAACTCTGGGGGTTAGTGATGGATAGGGAGGCCTGGAGTGCTGTGATTCATGGGGTCGCAAAGAGTCGAACACGACTGAGCGACTGAACTGAACTGAACTGAATCAGACCAAATCCCAACAGATGAGAAAATTGGAGCTAGAGAGTTCCCCTGCCCAAGGTCACAATACTAGGATGTGGAGGAGCTAGATCTCAAACCTAGAACTACGATGCTCTTATGTTTCCTACTGATTCCAGAACAGGACAGCTTTAAAGTGTAGATGGTCAGGAATGAGCAAAGATCAAATTCTGTGGCTTATGATAATACTGGCTATTTTTATAGTAATATAGTAGTTTCATTTATGTTTATTTGATTTAGTTTTGGAAAAGGAAAAAAATCACTTTCCACATATCAGGCTCTATAACAATAAGAGATTTTACCTAAAGTCCTACACAAAAAAGTAACAAAAAATATGTACCTGAATATAGATGTGTCCAACTCTAAAGTCAACAATTCAAAAATTGACCCTTTTGAACTGTAGTGTTGGAGAAGACTCTCAAGAGTCCCTTGGACTGCAAGGAGATCAAACCAGTCAATCCTAAAGAAAATCAACCCTGAATACTCATTGGAAGGACTGATCCTGAAGCTCCAATGCTTTGACCACCTCATTAGAAAAGACCCTGATGCTGAGAAAGATTGAAGGCAGGAGGAGAAGGGGACGACAGAGGATGAAATGGTTGGATGGCATCATTGACTCAATGGACATGAGTTTTAGCAAGCTCCAGGAGACGGTGAAGACAGGGAAGCCTGGCGTGCTTTGGTCCATGGGGTCGCAAAGAGTCAGACACAACTGACTGACTGAACAACAGCAGCAACAAAGGTCAAGAGTTATTCCAGTCTGTATAATACATGACTTCCAATGCCGTGAATCTTATATCAGCAACATTACGGCGAAGGCGATGGCACCCACTCCAGTGCTCTCGCCTGGAGAATCCCAGGGACAGAGGAGCCTGGTGGGCTGCAGTCCATGGGGTCGCTAACAGTCAGGCATGACTGAGCGACTTCACTTTCACTTTTCACTTTCATGCATTGGAGAAGGAAATGGCAACCCACTCCAGTGTTCTTGCCTGGAGAATCCCTGGGATGGTGGAGCCTGGTGGGCTGCCATCTATGGGGTCGCACAGAGTTGGACACGACTGAAGCAACTTAACAGTAGCAGCAACATTTAAATAAAATGCAACTAAAATAACCAAAATGACAGGGAAAAAAAAGACAATGTCATCCACAATCCCATAATCCCCTCACCCTAATCAATCAACCGTGATTATTTGTCCACATTCCCTTTCAATCCTTTGTGTAGGCAATTGTAAAGTTCATGTACATACAGTCATAGAATTTCCCTGAAAATCTATGACATACCCAGGACTGAAATTTCAATAACTGTATAAAATTAGCATGTTAATATTATTCATTGAAACATGTCCTTTGTGCTCTACACAGTCTCTGATATGGTGCCTTATAAATAACATGGTGACTATTGTGTGTGATGAATATCTTCCAATAAAGAACTTTGATCTGGGGAGTGGGATAGTTTCCTGAGCGTTGATCTCGGTGGAGGGTTTTCCAGGTTAGATTGTTTCAGTTTGGACAAAGTAGAAATGGGACTAACATAAGCATTAAACGTCTCCCATAAACCTCATCCCACTTCTCCTGACTCACTGCAGAAGATGCAGAGAGAGCTGGGGAAGCACGCCAGCCCGTGATTAGACCAGTCACACATATTCAAATAAAAAAGAGTTTAGAATATTCAACAGGATCAAGATGGAAGATTACAGAGATTTGGAGCCCTTTAATAAATATTAAAAGTGCATTTCCCCACTCCACTCCTGGTGGTGCATCAGGCGTGGAAGAGAATCAGACAGACGTGGAATTCGAAAGTCGGGGGCCTTTATCTTTGTGGCAGCATCATTTGACAGGTAAGGGAAAACACATATTGTGTTTACTCGAGAGGAGGGGGAAGTAGAGTTACTTACTAAAAATGGGAATCAGAAAATTGAAGAGCCACCCAGATGACAGAGTTGTAAGATGTCACAGCAGGAAGAGAATTTGATAACTGAGACCACCTGCTCCGCTGCCAAGAGAGGCAACTAGGAATTATCAAAGAGCATAAACTGGCCTCTAGTCACCTTGCATCCCAGGCAGAGCCCAGACCCTCTGGCTTCTGTCCAGTGCTCCTTCCAATGACCCACACTGCACCCTCTCATCATGAAATGGGGGCTAGCAGACAGCCACCACGGAGGAGCTTGGGACATCCCAAGTGCTGCTTCCTATTAGGCGAGCAGGGGGTTACATCAAACAAGCCAACGTATATTCCCAGTCAGAGAATCCTGGACGGCTCCAACAAGCGTTTTCAGAAAGGGAAGTGGCCTTCCTTCCTTGGGACAGTTGGGCGGTTTGGTTGCCCCCTACTTCCTGAACTGCCCAGCTTCCAGGAGCCTTGACTGGTTAAGGCGAGTCCTGATGCCCTGCAGGCGGCACTTCCCATCAGCGCCCATCCGCCCCCCATGCCCACATCAGTCATTGGTGTCTGTTCTCTTGGCTGCTGTCCAGTCTGACTGGCCAATGTCCAGGCTGTAACTGCTGTCAAATATTTTGAATATCACCCCTGGCATTTGCCAAAGTTTTCCTGTGAAGTACTGTATCCACAAGATTGTCTTTAAAAGAGGAAAAATAAATTTGAGAACTGGATGAATAAACTAGCCGTTGAGAAGATCACAAGGAAGTTTCTGATCAGCTGTGTTTAACTCAGTGTTTCCCGACTTATTAGACCATTCAGGAACATGCTGTTTCTTCCTGAAATTTTCTTTTTCGGTTTCAAGGAACACCTCTTACATTCCTGTGGAACTCAGGTTAAGAAAATGAATTTCCATCACCCAGTGGCATGTGTGTCTGAAAGTCACATCTTTCTGCAGAAGAAGATGTGGATGAAGTCCAGCTTTGGGAAGGAAAAAAAGTATTGGGGATTGTTAAAAATATTGACTTGTATTGAAAGTCTGATTCCTCCCCTTGACCTTGAGGAATTGACTTAAACTGTCGTATGCTTGATTTCCTCATCTGAAAGACAGGCTTAGCAATACTTCCTTATCGAGATTACTGTGAAGATGCTAAAGATAAAATATGTAAAGTATGGAGCATGATCATGGTATCTGGCAGATGGTAAATACAAAGAAGCATTGGCTGTTGCCATCTAGCCCAGAGCACCAGGAAGGGCACCCTTGACAGAGAGGACAGGACTCCAGAACTGCTGCTGCTGCTGCTGCTCAGCCATGTCCAACTCTGTGTGACCCCATGGACTGCAGCCCACCAGGCTCCTCTCTCCATGGGGATTCTCCAGGCCAGGATACTGGAGTGGGTTGCCGTTTCCTTCTCCAACTCCAGAACTACAGCCACATAAAGGACAGGACTGAACTAGGCTGCCGTGGCATTGGAATGGTTTGAAGATGTTTCATAAAACTGGAGTGACCAGTTGAGCCCTGACAGAAAGACCCTTCTCCTCCTTCTGCTCATTAAAAAACAACTGCCTTCTTTAGAATGATGGTTGCCAGGGACTAAAGCGAGGGAGAAAGAGGAAGTCTTCTTTAATGAAGTTTCAGTTTCAGTTGGGGAAGATGAAAAAATTTCTGGAGATGGGTGACATGTCGGTTACATAACAATGAATGTATTTAATACCACTGAACCATGCACTTTAAAATGGTACACTTTGTGTTGTGTATATTATACCACACTTTTCAAAAAATTAGATTATTGTTCTTTTTCATCCAAGGGGTGCATCAGCTCACCCCCCTCCGCTCCGTACAAGTCCAATGGCTGGTGGAGATTGCCTTCCCCAGAGCATGCTGGTCCTTTCTCAGCTTCCTCATCCCATCTCTTGTTCCTTCTAGGGTTTCTCTTCTTTTCCAGCCAAGCCTCCAGATGGTATTTCAGTAACTCAGCTAAACATCCTCCATCACAGTCTTTTTCCCCCTTCTCCCCCAGTTCACTTAAAAATAAATTGTCTTTTTTTGTAATTCCAGACAGAACATGAAGCTCTCTCTCTTTTACACTGCCAGTGAATTCTAAGTACACAATTATGCAGGGAATGTCTTTAGATTCACCAGCTTGAGAACTTTTAAACATTAAGCTCTGAATCAGATAACAGCTTTCATCTCAAGAACAGCTTTACACAGTACCTAAGTAAAAGCTTAACTTATAAAAAAAAATTGTTACCAGGGGTATAAAAATGTCAAGGTAATAAAATGAGTGACTGCAAAACCCTCCCAAATAAAACAAATCCCCTCCCAAAATTAAATAAGAGTATTTCTAAAGCAACTGATGGCTTACTAGTTTCTGTTGTCCATCTCTGCGTGTGATGCTTCAAAAAAAAAAAAAAAATCCAAGTGACCCAAGTACACTTGTGTCCCCCTCCCTATCTACCTATTAATAAGATTTCACCATGTAAAACAAGCCAGACAATTACTATGCCCCTGTTGGCTGTGGTTAAGACTTAATTGGACGACTGTGTTCAATTTTGAGCATCATGTTTTCAGAAAGGAAAGAAAAAAGTGATAAATTGGATGTAATTCAAAGGAAAGCAAGACAACGGATGAAAGCGGCTTGGAAAATAAGACCCAGTTGGGAATGTTAAGGTAATTCTGTGCATTTTCAGCTCAGTGAAAAGATGGCTGGAAAATAATGGAAAACTTCTGATGAGTCAGTTCGGACTGGTCTCCAAGGGCATCACGCACGGTAAGAAGAGAAGGGAGGGAGTCTTACTCAGTTCTTTGCAGCTCATAGGACAGGCTCTGGCATGGAGTAGGTGTTCAGTAAAAACCCATCTTGTTGAATGCCTCGAGAGAAACACATCGAAGTGAGATTATGAAACCTTCTCAGGCTGATGCTTGAAGGTCAAATCTCTTTTTCTAGAAAGGGTTGAATTGTAGGGCTTGATCCCCAACAGACATAATTCAGGAGAGGTAAAATCAATTTTCCCCATTAAACCAGTCGTGGATTCAATAGCTTATCCCAAGCCTCCTGCAAACCCTGAAAACTCAACTCTCTGTACTTGCAGCCACATTTGTGGTGTCACTCAAAAATTTACAGCTCCCTGTGGCCTGCAAGTTTAAGTTCAAAATCTGGAGGTCTGCCGGTGTCTACATTATGGCCCAAACATGCCTTTCTAACCAGCTGCCTCTTCTCCCCTCTTCACGTACACCTACTCAGGCAGACCGTCTGCACATGGCGCCCATCTCCATCTTTTTTCAGCCTGCAACATCTCAGAAAATCCCCCATTTTAGTCTCAGAGGCACAGCCTCCTAACTACGTGACCTTGAGCTAATTGCTGCCCTCTCTAAACCTCGTTCTGTGACTTGTAAAGTGATGGCAATAATAGGTTCTACGAGCCTTAGGGAAGATCATGTGTAATCTGTGTAAGGTCCTCAGCCCCGCACTCGACACATCCGAGTCCTCCTTTATTTTCCTGTCTTTGATGCTGCTGTGTTCCTTTTCTAGAATGTCCTTCAAGCTTGCTCTTCACCAGTTTGCTAAATTCTGCCCATGCACTGAAGCCCAACTCAAATCTAACCTTATTCACAGTTTGCCATGAACACCCGAGTCTCCAAGAATCCTACCCAAGTTCCGTGGGCGTGGAGCATTCCTTCTCCAGAGGGCGCTCGGTCATCTTCTCCACTGAAGCATCGCTGCCCTCTCTTTAACTTGTCCCTTGGGCTCAGCTCCCTGCACAACAGAAAGAGGCATGATATAAAGTCCCAACTCTCAAGAGGACGGCAGAGAGGAAGCGTTTATATGCATTTATAGAGCACTGCTCTGGGCTAGCTACTTTATTCCGCACGTTCACGCACTGTCTTCCTATAATCAAAAAGCTAACAGCGGTGGCCCTGAACCATGGCTGCAGATCAGAATCACTGCGAGAGAATGTTCAATGTATGCGTGCTCTACAATCTAGTCCAGACCAGTTTAAGCAACATTTCTGGTGGTGAGGCCTCAGTGCTTTATATAAACTCTTCAGGGAAGGTTCGTGAACACCCAAGGGTTAGAACCTCCAGCTTACATTCACACACAAGCACACGTAAAAACATCCTCAGTAGTTTATCCTGATGATACTAGAGCACTCAACTACCCACACTCTCATTTATTGTTTTTCACTCATTTATTCACGAACTGCACACATTTCAGTGCCTCCTATGCACTGGTGAAACTCTTCGCTAGGTGCAGAGAAAGACAAAAGGTAACTCAGAGATCCTGCCCCTAAAGTAGGTTCCCTATTAGTTGGAGAGAACACTTTAATACACTTACTATATTTAATCACAGGTAAGGAATGAGGAATCCCCCCGACTCCCGCCAAAGACATCCATTGCCATGAAGCATCTTCCAGCTAGGTAGGCATTACAGACAGGCATTGGGATAAGAAGGATTTGAGTTCATGGCAGAAGGAGCAGTGCTGTTCTAGGCGGGAAGAAAAGCGCCAGCAAAGGCAAGGAGGTGGGGAAGTGCTGGGTAATCACAGGCAAAGATGGGGCTGGGAGGCTGGCCCAGGCCCCCATCCTTCACCTGCACAAAGAGGCTTTGCTCTTTGCGTAAACGTGCTTTGCTCACGGCTACCAGCTTCCTGGAAAAACCCCGGGTTTCACTGCAGCTCTTACAGAGCAGGCTCAGAACTTAACCACTCTCTGCTGTCACATCCTCCCAGGCCAATCTCCCTGAGGGACTAAGAAGGCATTTGTGAGGCCAGTTGGGAGTTCTTTTTCTCCCATTTCAACATTCCGGGGGCCCCATTCCCTGGCCTATGGAGTCATTTACTGGTTATTACACTCACTGGGTGGAAAACGCGTGGTCTCCCTGGGCACTGGCATTTTGAACACTCTCAGCAGGAGCACGTTGCAAATGGGTTCATGAGAGGCTGGAAAAGGCACAGAAGGAGTCATCCATTTGAAGATGCCCTCCCTGCTCATCTGGAGAGGCTGACGCAGTTTCTAAGAGCAGGGTGCTTTGCAGACGGCCTGGGGTAATAGTAGGTGTCACAAGTGTGGGTCCTGGTCCCAGACTCTGCCCCTGGCTACAGTGGCCTCTGCCCTTCTTCTTTCCCTTAGGGACTCTGAGTTTCCCATCTTTAAAGTGGAGGATATGGATTAGATCACAATTGAGCATTTTTATTATAAAAGGTATCACCTCCTGTGGGTTCACAGATAAGCATCATCATACTTAGCTCTCCAAACAATCATATGAGGAAAGTAGAGGCATTGTGAGGGCTTCCCAGGAGGAGCTAGAGGTAAACAACCTGCCTGCCGATGCAGGGGACACAAGAGGCAAGGGTTCGATCCCCGGGTCGAGAAGATCCTCTGGAGGAGGGCATGGCTACCCACTCCAGTATCCTTGCCTGGAGAATCCTGTGGTCAGAGGAGCCTGGCAGGCTACGGCCCATAGAGTCACGAACAGCTGGACACAACTGAAGCAGCTTAGCACACATGCCCAGAGGCGTTATACCCATTGTACAGATGAGGAAACTGCAGCTAAGAGAAGTTAGGTCCAATACCCCAGAACTAGAACTAGAACCTGGAGGAAACCAATGCTTTTCAAACTACAGACTTTAAAATTTGAGGGTTGTGACCAGTATCTCTTTTTAGTGGCAACAAATGAATTAGAATAGAAAAATAAATGTGAGTCTCCCATAATAATAAGTATTGCCTTGAGAAATTTTTATTTCAGTTATTCAAACCACACATACATGTTTTATGTTTAATATATATTTCAATTATATGCATATACACTTATATGTAGGCACCAGATCAGAGTAAAAACCTGCTTAGCATTCCGGAAGCTATGGTCAAAAACAGCGGAGAAACACTGCTGTAAACCACAGAGCACGGCTCTCCCTGGATGACTTGTGTGGGACTTTCNGTTTAATATATATTTCAATTATATGCATATACACTTATATGTAGGCACCAGATCAGAGTAAAAACCTGCTTAGCATTCCGGAAGCTATGGTCAAAAACAGCGGAGAAACACTGCTGTAAACCACAGAGCACGGCTCTCCCCGGATGACTTGTGTGGGACTTTCTCCACCTTCTAGCACAAACGGCTTGTAAATCTGCCACTTTGGAGGATGCACGGGGCTGTGATTATGCTGATGGCCACGTATGTCCATTTGCATTAAGTGTGGGGCCCTTTAGACCTGGGTCACCTCCTTCTTATCCTACTGGAGAACCGTGCCTCAGTCTGGGGGTCAGGGAGACCTGCGTCTGGGGGAAAAGCCAGGGCAGAGGTGGTGGAAGCCTGCAGAAAGGGATGGGTCCTCCGGGATTCCCAGTCCAGCTGGAGAACAGAAAGCCATCTGGTAAATCACAAGACGATTTTTGTGGTTGCCAGACGCACCCTATCAATATGGGAGATACAGACAGTCTTCACCACATAAACAGGTTATGTTGCCAGAAGTTCCTCTGAAACTCAGATGTTTGGAATTTGGAATGCATCATCCCATAGAAATAAGGATATAAATGGAGATTAGGTTTTCATGTTATAAAACTCAGAGGGTGTGTGACACTCAAGTATAAGTTTCTTACACTTCTGGAGTCCTAATTCCTCATTGCCAAATGACTCACTGAGAATGACCTTTCTATAGTTGAGCTGGAGTTGATGTGAGGTGCTGTGTGTGCAGAAAGTCAGATACAAGGTCACTGTGGCTGTTTTAACATCAGAGCAGAGAAAATGCCTGTGACCTTGAACACTTGAGTCCTCAGAATCTCAGTTTCTGTCTCTGTAAAAATGTGGTGAGACTATTTACCCCACAGGTTATTACAGACAGACATGGGATCGTGTACACAAAGCGCCTCGCACAAACTCTAACACAGGGGAGTGTTTAATCAATGAGGGGTGGGTCTTTGCCATTTCAGGAAGGCTTGCCCATTGCTGCATATGCTTTCTGGGTTGATCTGAATCAGCCCCTATAAATAATCAGGCACCAGGAAAGTCAAAATTAACAAGTGTTTAGCAGATGTCTCCCTTATGTTCAGTCCCTTGATTGGTTCCATGTGACATAAATGAGAGGTAGATGCTAAGGTATTACAGACAGACATGGGATCGTGTACACAAAGCGCCTCGCACAAACTCTAACACAGGGGAGTGTTTAATCAATGAGGGGTGGGTCTTTGCCATTTCAGGAAGGCTTGCCCATTGCTGCATATGCTTTCTGGGTTGATCTGAATCAGCCCCTATAAATAATCAGGCACCAGGAAAGTCAAAATTAACAAGTGTTTAGCAGATGTCTCCCTTATGTTCAGTCCCTTGATTGGTTCCATGTGACATAAATGAGAGGTAGATGCTAAGGTCCCTTGTGCTAAGAACGTGGTGTAGAAATGTCGCAAACGTCTGTGTTTGCATGGGACCAGAAAATGCCGTAGACGGTCAAGAAGCCAGGGAAAGAGTGGCTGGTGCATGTTTCAGGCAAATGGTAGACATGATTGGTCCAGCTGAAAAGCATCCCTACTAGCAAGGTGGTGATGCAGATGAAGAAATGCTCAAGATAATGTTTAACCTTCACTCATTATGAATAGTCCCCAGGGAAGACTGCCAGGCTGCATGCTGCATAGAGGACGTGTCCAGAGGCCAACGGCTGAACTTTGCCAAGGAAGAGGACACGGACTGCCACAAGATTAAAGTTCCCTCTGAGGTCTCAAGTTTCACAGTCTTTACAATACTCAAGATGATCTCTCTGGGGAAGGTGAAAAGAATTATAATTACATCTGTGAAAAGGGCTCGAGAAAGAAAAAAATTCTTGCCATATGGTGTGTGGAAAATGTTTTGGAACTGAATAAATAACATGGTGGGTGTTCCGCCCTCCCCCCACTTTTGTTTATACATCTACGTTATGCAGGCTGACTGGTGAACATGGATCAGTTTTTCTTCCAGGATAGAAATGCACTGGGTAATTTAATTTTATGACCATTAATAATACAGGTCTTTCTCTGCAAGCAAAGACATTTACAAACTTAGAATCAGATTTTGTGATTTGGGTGTAAACCCATCACCCACAAGAGGTGAGGAGATATTTTCGCCCAGCTTTCCTTTTGCAGTAAGCTTGCATGAGATGCAGAAGGCCTTGCAGAGGAATGTCTAGGATCCCAGAGGGAAGTGGGATGGGGGCAGGGGAAGGTCGCTGGTTTCAATGGCTATTTTATTCTTCTGTAAGAAATTTTTGAAAGCTGGCCATTCATCAGCATTAGCCTCCAAATGTGTCCCAGGCCCAGTCCAAATGGGATCTGGCTGCATGTCCATCAAATTGATGCTGTCTATATTGCTGCACCCATTTATCAGATGAGAAAGCACAGGTCAGGGAAACAATCTGCTCCTGTTAGCACAACTAACCAATAGCATAGTTCAGATGTGACCCCTTACCTGTCTAGAACCCTCCTTTCACTCTTACCACCTCACCCTTGCACCAGAAACATCCTACAAAGGGAACACCACTTAGAAAGAAGTGCAAGCATTTATACTGCAAGAAAACCTGAGCCAAGTACTATCAAAGATGCGCTAGAACCCTACAATAAGATTGCAAATTGAGGAGTTTTCAAAAAAAATTAATGGCTAATATTTAGGAATTTCTTGGTGTAATAAGTATTTTATTACCCATTAATCTTACTTAAAGAGGTGGGAGTACCAGGCCATCTTAGCTGCCACCTGCAAAAACTGCATGCAGGTCAGGAAGCAACAGCTAGGACCAGACATGGAACAACTGATTGGTTCAAAACTGGAAAAGGAGTACGTCAAGGCTGTATACTGTCACCTGCCGGGAGCCGCCGTGGGAGATCCCACCCATGACAAGGTCATGTGGAAGACAACTGTTAAGCAAGGTTTCAGAACTCAATGGGCTCCCTAGGCTTTCTCGAGCATCTACCCCAAAATTAGAATCTGTCTGTTTTATTATTTCATGACTTTCATCAACTCCTCTGACATTAACAGGGGGCTAGCCCCTGACCACCTTTCTCTGGAGAAAAATCAACTTAGGGCTATAGCTAATAAGTCTCTTGGACATGAGAGGAATATTTCAAATTAAACCCCCTCTGGTAGCATTTGCAGCTATGCATATGATTATTTACAGCCTCCCAACTGTGAGAGGCACGGAAAGCCTAAAACATAGAGCCTTTCAAAGAGTTAAAAGTTATTAGAGTAGTGCTGGTGTAGGGTTTCATTATTGGGCCAATACTTGTTGCTAAGTTCCCACATCTCTTATCCACTGTGCACCTGGGAGTGCA
>SJXQ01012585.1:12399-73161 GCA_006408695.1 Aepyceros melampus
GTAGCCTTGAAATTAACCACATCAGACTTTTGAGCTAATTGGTTCTTTCTTGTAACTCACTGCACCTTTGCTCCGTGAGAAATGTAACTTGTTTAATACTTTCTGAAGCTGACATAGATTAGAAATATAAGAAAAAACATTTCAAGGGAAAATAAGTTTTTGGTTGAACAGCCTTTATCAAAAGAGGGTCATAAAATGTTCACAGGCCTCCAAGGCCAGAAGATAATGTACACAATATTGTTTATGGGAAGGGTTTGCAGAAGAAAATCCTGGTTTCGATAAAGACAAAACAGATGTAATGTTTGGGCTGACTCTGTATGACTTTGCATCTTTCATTTCCCTCTGTGTATAAGACAAGGTATAAAAGTACCTTTTAATAATGAAGCTATTGGGCCTCGCTTGAAGAAGCTTGGTCACCCCGTGTTTTTCTTTCTTTTTTTTTCAGGCTGATCCCTTGGAGCATAGAGGCTCCCTGCGTTCACTTTCCTGCCTGAGCTTCTAAGACTTTATTAGCTTTCTATGTAAACCAAGGAATATCAGCCTCTTTCTCTCCTCTATTTTCTTATCTACAATATTCTTTCCTTATCTCTCTCTAAATCAATCGCCAACGTCGTTTTTCCTTCAGGTTCCCCTGGATCCTGGGGGGGCTACCCCGGCAGTCACCCTGCTTATTTAACTTATATGCAGAGTAGATCATGAGAAATGCTGGGCTGGAGGAAGCACAAGCTGGAATCAAGATTGCAGACAGAAATATCAATAACCTCAGATATGCAGATGACACCATCCTTATGGCAGAAAGCAGAGAGGAACTAAAGAGCCTCTTGATGAAAGTGAGAGGAGAGTGAAAACGCTCACTTAAAATCAACATTCAGAAAATGAAGATCATAGCACCGGTCCCATCACTTCATGGCAAATAGATGGGGAAGCAGTGCAAACAGTGAGAGACTTTATTTTCTTGGGCTCCAAAATCTCTGCAGATGTTGACTGTAGCCGTGAAATTAAAAGACGCTTGCTCCTTGGAAGAAAAGCTATGACAAACCTAGACAACATATTAAAAAGCAGAGACCTTACTTTGCCGACAAAGATACATCTAGTCAAAGCTATGGTTTTTCCAATAGTTATGTTGGACTGTAAAAAAAGCTGAGTGCCGAAGAATTGATGCTTTGGAACTGTGGTGTTGGAGAAGACTCTTGAGAGTCCCTTAGACTGCAAAGAGATCCAACCAGTCCATCCTAAAGGAGATCAACCCTGAATATTCATTGAAAGGACTGATGCTGAAGCTGAAGCTCCAACACTTTGGCCATCTGATGCAAAGAGCCAAATCATTGGAAAAGATCCTGATGCTTGGAAAGATTGAAGGCAGGAGGAAAAGGGGACAACAGAGAATGAGAGAGTTAGATGGCATCAGCAACGCAATGGACATGAGTCTGAGCAAGCTCTGGGAGATGGTGAAGGACAGGGAAGCCTGGCGTGCTGCAGTCCAGGGGTTCGCGAGGGTCAGGCGTGACTGAGCCACGGAACAACAAGCCGTACTTAATCTTCATAGAAATCCAGTGAGAGAGGCACTGACATTTAGTTCTGATGAAAGGCAAAGAAGCTCAGGTTCAGAGAGGTGAGGCAAGTGGCCTTTTCCCTGTCACACTTCAAAAGGTGGAAAGACATTTAAGTGGACTGAGGTCCTACCTGACCATAGCGCTCTAGTGTGTCAAAGCTTATGTGGATCTTAGTGTGAAGGGCCAGCCTCTCAAACAGATGGCCACTGGTGGCATCCAGTCCGTGGAAATGTTCTGTTTGATCTTCCCACCATTGAAACAACTGTCAATTTGTTACAACCCATTGCCTGTATTTAACAACTGGGATTTTTTCACACAGAACTCCAGACTTTCATTTTATCTTGAAAAATCAGAAGCCCTAGCAACAGTTGGCCTGTATTCTCACCCATATGTTTCCAGTCTGGTCCTGCAGGCACTGGAGTTTATAACTATATAGAAATAAGTATATGTTTCATTGTTATTATTTATTTATTACTTGTGCATTAAGGGAGCAAGTTGTTGATTAAAATGATTCTTATTTTTTTCCCTAGAGAAGTCCATTGAATCACTGATTTTTCCAGCACTTTGTGGACTTCTAAATATAAAAAGTTCTGAGAGCAGAAGGGAGAACACTCCAAAATATTTTTCTCAACTTCTTCCAGCCTTTCTTCTCAAAACTTCAGGCACAGTGATACATCTTTGGGATAGCTCTTTACTCCCTTTCTCTTAAGGAGAGAGTTCCAGATCAGAGTGCTGAGTCACTTCAGTCATGTCCAACTCTTTATGAGCCTCTGGACCATTGCCCACCAGGCTCCTCTGTCCATGGGATTCTCCAGGCAAGAGTACTACAGTGGGTTACCATGCCTTTCTCCAGGGGATCTTCCCTACCTAGGGATTGAACCTGTGTCTCTTATGTCTCCTGCATTAGTAGGCAAGTTCTTTACCACCTGGGAGCATGCTGCTGCTGCTAAGTTGCTTCAGTCGGTCCGACTCTGTGCGAACCCATAGACGGCAGCCCACCAGGCTCCCCCATCCCTGGGATTCTTCAGGCAAGAACACTGGAGTGGGTTGCCATTTCCTTCTCCAACGCATGAAAGTGAAAAGTGAAAGTGAAGTCGGTCAGTCATGTCTGACTCTTAGCGACCCCATGGACTGCAGCCTTCCAGGCTCCTCTGCCCATGGGATTTTCCAGGCAAGAGTACTGGAGTGGGGTGCCATTGCCTTCTTGGACCTGAGAGCATAGGATGTGCCTATATATGTCAGAGCAGGAGAATTTGGGCAAGATCTTGAGGTTCTGGACTCAGCTCTCCCCCTAACCTCCCAAGTCTGGTTGGGCAAATCTGATAACCCGGTCTCAGTTTGGAAAATGAGGCCACGATAAGGGGTCTAGACTTTCTTTTAAGTGTTTCAAGTGTGACAGTTTTAAGCACACAAAGGACATTAGCCTGTTAGGGTTTGAGGTGATCCCTCCGGTGGCTGCGTGGAGAACAGGCCTGGTGTGTAGAGGCTGGGACAAGGAGAAGAGGTCATCTGGAGGTCGCTGGAGTTGCCCAAGCTACTTGGGGATGGAGCTGGTGTGCTAGTTACCAGCGGACATCAGAGTCTGCTATGGCTTTTATCTGATATCAACCAGACTACATTCCTCTTGGAGGAATCTAGATGGAATCCATTTTCTTCCCTTTTCCGACTTTTAGAGGCCACCGGCATGCCTTGGCTCCTGGCCCCTTCTTCCAATTTCGAAGTCAGCAATGAAGCATCTTATCTCTCAGACTCCAATCCTCCCATCTCCCTCTTCTAAGGACCCTGTGACTGCATGAAGCCCACACGGGTAACCTAGGATAGTCTCCACCTCAAGATGCGCAACTTAATCACACCTGCAAAGATCCTTTGACCACAGGGGGTAACATATTCACAGCTTCCAGGGCAAGACCAGTTTCTGGGAGGGGCAATTATTCTGCATGTGAAAGGGGAAACAATGCAGATGGAGAGGGTGGACTTTGCATATACTTCAGAGGCCTATATTCTGTGTGCTGTAGAGTCCTTTCGCTTTTCCTACCTGTATATTCCAAAATTTCTAAGCATTTCTTACATGTTTGTAAACCCCAATGGCAAACAATCCCCTTAAGAGGAGCAATCACTCAAAGGCAAGCAATCACGGAAAAAGGGAAATCTTACATAAACACACACACACACACACAGAGCATAGGATGTGCCTATATATGTCAGAGCAGGAGAATTTGGGCAAGATCTTGAGGTTCTGGACTCAGCTCTCCCCCTAACCTCCCAAGTCTGGTTGGGCAAATCTGATAACCCGGTCTCAGTTTGGAAAATGAGGCCACGATAAGGGGTCTAGACTTTCTTTTAAGTGTTTCAAGTGTGACAGTTTTAAGCACACAAAGGACATTAGCCTGTTAGGGTTTGAGGTGATCCCTCCGGTGGCTGCGTGGAGAACAGGCCTGGTGTGTAGAGGCTGGGACAAGGAGAAGAGGTCATCTGGAGGTCGCTGGAGTTGCCCAAGCTACTTGGGGATGGAGCTGGTGTGCTAGTTACCAGCGGACATCAGAGTCTGCTATGGCTTTTATCTGATATCAACCAGACTACATTCCTCTTGGAGGAATCTAGATGGAATCCATTTTCTTCCCTTTTCCGACTTTTAGAGGCCACCGGCATGCCTTGGCTCCTGGCCCCTTCTTCCAATTTCGAAGTCAGCAATGAAGCATCTTATCTCTCAGACTCCAATCCTCCCATCTCCCTCTTCTAAGGACCCTGTGACTGCATGAAGCCCACAAGGGTAACCTAGGATAGTCTCCACCTCAAGATGCGCAACTTAATCACACCTGCAAAGATCCTTTGACCACAGGGGGTAACATATTCACAGCTTCCAGGGCAAGACCAGTTTCTGGGAGGGGCAATTATTCTGCATGTGAAAGGGGAAACAATGCAGATGGAGAGGGTGGACTTTGCATATACTCAGAGGCCTATATTCTGTGTGCTGTAGAGTCCTTTCGCTTTTCCTACCTGTATATTCCAAAATTTCTAAGCATTTCTTACATGTTTGTAAACCCCAATGGCAAACAATCCCCTTAAGAGGAGCAATCACTCAAAGGCAAGCAATCACGGAAAAAGGGAAATCTTACATAAACACACACACACACACACACTCACACACACACATATATATATCAGTACATGTATCAGTTCAGTTCACTTTAGTCACTCAGTCGTGTTAACTCTTTGTGACCCCAAGGACTGCAGCACGCCAGGCTTCCCTGTTCTTTACCATATCCAGAGCTTGCTCAAACTCATGTCCATTAAGTCTGTAAAGCCCTCCAACAATCTCCTCCTCTGGTGCCCCCTTATCCTCCTGCCCTCTATCTTTCCCTGCATCAGAGTCTTTTCCAGTGAGTCAGTTCTTCACATCAGATGGCCAAAGTATTGGAGCTTCAGCTTCAGCATCAGTCCTTCCAATGAATATTCAGGACTGATTTCCTTTAGAATGGACTGCTTGGATCTCCTTGAAGTCCAAGGGACTCTCAAGAGTCTTCTCCAGCACCATAGTTACAAAGCATAAGTTCTTCGATGCTCAGCTTTCTTATGCCAGCTCTCACATCCATACATGACTACTAGAAAAACAATATCATTGACTAGATGGAGCTTTGTCAGCAAATAATGTCTCTGCTTTCTAATATGCTGTCTAGGTTGGTCATAACTTTCCTTCCAAGCAGTAAGCGTCCTTCCTTCCAAGCAGTAAGCAGTAAGCATGGCTGCAGTCACAATCTGCAGTGATTTTGGAGCCCCCAAAAATAAAGTCAGCCACTGTTTCTGCTGTTTCCCCATCTATTTCCCAGGAAGTGATGGAGACAGATGCCATGATCCTAGTTTTCTGGATCATAGTTTTCTTGGTTTAAAGTTACTTTTAAACCAACTTTTTCACTCTCCTCTTTCACTTTCATCAAGAGACTTTAGTTCTTCTTCGCTTTCTGCCAGAAGGGTGTGTCATCTGCGTATCTGAAGTTATTGATATTTTTCTCAGCAATCTTGATCCCAGCTTGTGCTTTATCCAGCCCAGCATTTCTCATGATGTACTCTGCATATAAGTTAAATAAGCAGGGTGACAATATACAGCCTTGATATAGTACTTTCCCAATTTGGAACCAGTCTGTTGTTCCATGTCCAATTCTAACTGTTGCTTCTTGACCTGCATACAGATTTCTCAGGAGACAGATCAGGTGGTCTGGTGTTCCCATCTCTTGAAGAATTTTCCATAGTTTATTGTGATCCACACAGTCAAAGGCTTTGGCATAGTCAATAAAGCAGAAGTAGATGTTTTTCTGGAATTCTATTACTTTTTTGATGATCCAAATGATGTTGGCAATTTGATCTCTGGTTCCTTTGTCTTTTCTAAATCCAGCTTGAGCATCTGGAAGTTCACGGTTCAAGTACTGCTGAAGCCTGGCTTGGAGAATTTTGAACATTTTGAACTTTACTGGCGTGAGATGAGTGCAACTGTGTGGTAGTTTGAGCATTCTTTGGCATTGCCTTTCTTTGAGATTGGGATGAAAACTGACTTTTCCAGTCCTGTGGCCACTGCTGAGTTTTCCAAATTTGCTGGCATATTGAGTGCAGCACTTTCATAGCATCATCTTTCAGGATTTGAAATAGCTCACCTGGAATTCCATCACTCCCACTAGCTTTGTTCATAGTGATGCTTCCTAAGGTCCGCTTGACTTCACATTCCAGGATGTCTGGCTCTAGGTGGGTGATCACACCATTGTGATTATCTGGGTCATGAAGATCTTTTTTGTATAGTTATTCTGTGTATTCTTGCCACCTCTTCTTGGTATCTTCTGCTTCTGTTAGGTCTATACCATATCTGTCCTTTATTGAGCCCATCTTTGCATGAAATGTTCTCTTGGTATCTCTAATTTTCTTGAAGAGATCTCTAGTCTTTCCCATTCTGTTGTTTCCCTCTATTTCTTTGCTTTGGTCGCTGAAGAAGACTTTCTTATCTTTCCTTCTGTTCTTTGGAACTTTGCATTCAAATGGGTATATCTTTCCTTTTCTCCTTTGCTTTTGGCTTCTCTTCTTTTCCCAGCTATTTGTAAGGCCTCTTCAGACAGCCATTTTGCTTTTTTGAATTTATTTTTCTTGGAGATGGTCTTGATCCCTGTCTCCTGTACAATGTCATGAACATCCTTGCATAGTTCATCAGGCACCCTGTGTATCAAATCTAGTCCTTTAAATCTATTTCCCACTTCCACTGTATAATCATAAGGGATTTGATTTAGGTCATACCTGAATGGTCTAGTAGTTTTCCCCACTTTCTTCAATTTCAGTCTGAATTTGTCAATACGGAGTTCATGATATGAACCATAGTCAGCTCCCTGTCTTGTTTTTTGCTGACTGTATAGAGCTTCTCCATCTTTGGCTGCAAAGAATATAATCAATCTGATTTCAGAGATGGCCATCTGGTGATGTCCATGTTTGGAGTCTTCTTTTGTGTTGTTGGAAGAGGGTGTTTGCTATAACCAGTACATAGAGTTTATATATATTTGCGACCCTGTGGACTATAACCTACTAGGCTTCTCCGTCCATGGGATTCTTCAGGCAAGAATACTGGAGTGGATTGCCATTTCCTTCTCCAGGGGATCTTCCCGACCCAGGGATAGAACCCGGCTCTCCCGCATTGGAGGCAGACGCTTTAACCTCTGAGCCACCAGGGAAGCCATATATATTTTTATATATTAGTGGAATGCTTAGATTATTTTACATCTATACATGTATGTGGGCATAGTGAAAGTGTCAGCCACTCAGTCCTGTCTGACTCTTTGCAACCCCGTGGACTGTAGCCTACCAGGTCCTTTGTCCATAGATTTCTCCAGGCAAGAATACTGGAGTGGCTCAAATGCATACATGTGCATACATATGTGTTATGGTATCATATTAATATTACATTGTTATATTGCATGCTTGGGTGTCATGCTCGCTCTAGCACTGACTATCTGCAGTGTTTGGACAAGTCCTCCATCACTCCTAGCCCCAGCCTTCTGGCGTCTCAAATAGCATTCTCGATGTCAGTCCTGCTATTCTTAGGGGTCCCGGTGGAGAAATAGGATCTTGCACCCAGAAGAACTTGGTACCGAGCACCAGACTAGATGAAGCTAAGAATGAAAGAGCAAAGTATTTGACATTTCGATCATGCCTGTTTTCCGCTCCATTTGGATGCCCTGTCCTGGTTCCTTCTGTAGAAAGATACAACTCATGTAGGTTTAATCTTGGTGCTGACAGGAGGGTCAGGAGATCAAAGAGCCCTGGGAGGTTAAATGAATTATTTACTTTCATAAAGGAAGTGGTCAGAAGAATCAAAAGATGCAAAGAGTCGAAAGGAAGCGTTGCAGTCCAGGGCATTCCCTGTGCTGTGGGCCGACTGCTCTCTTATTCACCAGTGCGAACAGAGACCCCTCTTCTGTGTGCCCGGCCCCCGGCTCAGTGTCTTCCAAGCTTTCTCACCCCATGTAATTCTCAAACCAACTGCCTGGGGCTGCCCCACTTGGTACCCTTTCACAGAGGGTACCAACCTTAGAGAGGTTTAACCTCTTACCCAAGATAATGTCCAGAGAAGGCAATGGGCCCCCACTCCATTACTCTTGCTTGGAAAATCCCATGGACGGAGGAACCTGGTAGGCTGCAGTCCATGGGGTCACTAGGAGTCAGACATGACTGAGCAACTTCATTTTCACTTTTCACTTTTTTTCCTTTTTTTACTTTACAATATTGTATTGGTTCTGCCACGCATTAACATGAGTCTTCCACGAGCATACACGTGTTCCCCATCCTGAACCCCCCTCCCACCTCCCTCCCTGTACCATCCCTCTGAGTCATCCTAGTGCACCAGCCACAAGCATCCTGTATCGAACCTGGGCTGGAAATTTGTTTCATATGTGATATTATACATGTTTCAATGCCATTCCCCCAGATAGTCCCACCCTTGCCCTCTCCCACAGAGTCCAAAAGACTGTTCTATACATCTGTGTCTCTTTTGCTGTCTTACATACAGGGTTATAATTTCCATCTTTCTAAATTTCATATATATGTGTTAGTATACTGTATTGGTGTTTTTCTTTCTGGCTTACTTCACTCTGTATAATCAGCTCCAGCTTCATTCACCACATTAGAACTGATTCAAATGTATTCTTTTTAATGGCTGAGTAATACTCCATTGTGTATATGTACCACAGCTTTCTCATCCATTCATCTGCTGAAGGACATCTAGGTTGCTTCCATGTCCTGGCTATTGTAAACAGTGCTGTGATGAACATTGGGGTACATGTGTCTCTTTCAATTCTGGTTTCCTTGGTGTGTATGCCCAGCAGTGGGATTACCCTTCTCCAGGAGATCTTCCCAACCCAGAGACAGAAACTGCAACTCGTTATTAGCTGGTGGGTTGTTTTTTTTTTTTTCTACAACTGCACCACCTGGGAAGCCCTAAGCATTAAAATAGCTAACATTGAAAAGACTGATGACACCAAATGCTGACAGGACACCTATGACTCATTCAGCTGTGAGCAGGAATGTGACATGGATTGGGAAACAGCTTGACAGGTTTTAAAAAGCTAAACAAGGACCTACCATTCCACTCCATATATTTACCTGGAGAAATGAGAGTATATGTCCATACAAAGATTTATATAAAAATGTTCATGTTGGCTTTATTGGAATAGCCCAAACTAGAAACAACCCAAATATCTATCAACAAGTTAGTGGATAACAAAACTGTAGTGAATCAACATAATGGAATATTACTCAGTATAAAATGAATGAACTATCGGTACACACAATATAGATGAGTCCAAAATAATCATGCTGAATGAAAGAAGACAAAGGAGTACATACTACACAGTTTCTTTTGTATTAAATTCTAAAACATCCAAGCTAATCTAGAGTGAGAGAAAACAGATCAGTGCTTTCTTGAGGAAAAAGGAGAGAGGGGACGGGGATTGTGAAGCAACACAAGGAAGCTTCTGGGTGTGACACGAGAGTTAACTATCAAGATTGTGGTGACGTTTTCTGAGAAGAATAAATGAGCTAAAACATCACATGTTATTCTTTGAATATATGTAATTTATTAGTGACAATTATGTCTCAATAATGCTCATTAAAAAAACACATGAAAAATACGTTCCCCACAGTACCCAGTGGGAATTATCACTTGAAGCTTCAAACTTGGCACCAGCATTAAAAATAATTAACATTCATGTCAACTTGTTGTTCAGTTGTTAAGTCCTGTCCAACTCTTTGTGACTTCATGGCCTGTAGCCTGCCAGACTCCTCTGTCCACAGGATTTCCCTGGCAAGAATACTGGAATGGGTTGCCGTATCCTTCTGCTGGGGATCTTCCTGACCAGGTATCAAACCCACATCCCCTGCTCGGCAGGCAGATTCTTTACCACCAAGCCACATGGGAAGCCCCTCATATCAATTTCCTACCTTCTAAACAGTCTGCAAATAAACGGATATTTGAAATTACAATACTTTGTCACTAATAGTCTTATTTTACACCACAGTGAAATAGTAAAAAAATTAAAATACTACTTTTTTGAAGCAGTGAAAATTTAAATTAATATCCTTTAAGGGGAAAGCCTTGAACTGATTTGAGAAGGATTATATGTAGGGATACTGGAGTAGGGGTCCACTCTCCCCAAACTTTTAGCCTAAACACATAGAACACAGTGCATTTCAGTGGGCTGTGCTAGTAACTCCAACCTCTGGCTGTATTAACTGGCATTAGGTATATAGCATTTTAGCCATTCAGTGGGCAAAGACATCCACTGACTGAGTAGGATGATAATACTTTTATCAAATCTATATTACAGGTTGTTCACTGTATTATGTGCCAGGCCTGCAATGTATGCCAGGCATACGAGAGCAATTAAGGTGTTAAGGACTCAGAGTTTAGTGTTATCTTAGTATTGACAAGCATTATTACTGTCTCATGTATGTGATTTAGCAGACATAGTATTGCTAAAGAATAAGATGTAACTCTATAATTGCAAAAACAATTGCACTCAATTTATAGGGAATATGGCTTTATGCTCATGGAAGAATAAAGAGTATTGCATTATGGTTTTGATTTGTGAACACCCTGTGAATCAGACACTCTGACACAAAAGAGATCAAACATAGTGCATGTCTGGGTACAAAGAAAGAAGGAAAATATAACACTGTGTAGCAAATTATCTGTTCACAAAGCCTAAATTATCTTTAGTTTGATTTTATCCTTGTCAAATATGAAGACTGCTGTTTCCTTATAGACTTTCTTTTGACATCCGTAGGATGTTTCCAGGTTGATTCATTACCTTGGTGATAGACGTCAAATTCTATTTTCAGACTTTTCTTTCGGCAAATTCTAGAACCAAGATTAACTGTTGTGTGATCATTTCTCAAAGAAGAAAGTGTTTTGCCTCATTCACATAAATGTGTCCTAGATTGTGGTCAGCAAGTTTAAAAAAAACAAAAGCAGCTAGTGGGTGTAGTAGAAGCATAATGACTATAATTAGGTAGGCACTTCCTTATCATTAGTTTGTAACCTTTCCCAATAACCTTCTCTCTTATTAATAAGTCATTATTTTGTAAGCACTTAACCCTGATTCTGAAAGTTGATTTAAATTCTAAATGCTCTGCCTATATCTACACAACACAAAGCAAAATGAAGATCTAAGGAAGTGAAGCTGGATACAGTAGATCTGAATAACTCACGTCTATATTGATAACCTATGAAAGCAAAATGACTCCTTTTTAAATGTATTTTATTTATTTATGTTTTTTATTTTTGGTTGTGCTGGGTCTTCGTTTCTGCACGTTGGTTTTCTCTAGTTGCGGCAAGCAGGGGCTATTCTTCATTGTGCTTGGGCTTCTCACTGCAGTGGCTTCTCTTGTTGCAGAGTGCAGGCTCTAGGGCATGTGGGCTTCAATAGTTGCAGCGTGTGGATCTAGAGTGCAGGCTCAGCTCTTGTAACGAAAGGGCTTAGTTGCTCCACAGCATGTGGAATCTTCCCAGACCAGGGATCGAACCCATGTTTCCTGCATTGGCAGGCAGATTCTTATCCACTGTACCATCAGGAAAGTCCCAAATCACTATTTAGTTATCAAGTTGTCTCCTTCTAAAAGTAAAAAATTTGATTCTGCTAATATGAACTGGAAAAAAATATGTATTATTATATACTGTAGCTCTGGTTAACATGCCCAAGCTTAATTTGAAGGGCTTTGGTAAAGTTATTGAGGACTCTCAGCTCATTCTATAATTTTAAAATTTCCACAAAATGATATTAAAAGAAAGTACAATAGTAAAATCACATTCTGAGCTTCAGTTCAGTTCACTTCAGTCGCTCAGTCGTGTCCGACTCTTTGCGACTCCATCAATCGCAGCACGCCAGGCCTCCCTGTCCATACCAACTCCCGGAGTTCACTCAAACTCACATCCATCAAGTCGGTGATGCCATCCAGCCATCTCATCCTCTGTCATCCCCTTCTCCTCCTGCCCTCAGTCCCTCCCAGCATCAGAGTCTTTTCCAATGAGTCAACGCTTCGCATGAGGTGGCCAAAGTACTGGAGTTTCAGCTTTAGCATCATTCCTTCCAAAGAACACCCAGGACTGATCTCCTTTTGAATGGACTGGTTGGATCTCCTTGCAGTCCAAGAGACTCTGAAGAGTCTTCTCCAACACCACAGCATCAACACTTCAAAAGCATCAATACTTCGGCGCTCAGCTGTCTTCACAGGCCAACTATCACATCCATACATGACTACTGGAGCTTAGTAATACAAAATAACCCATTATTTTGAGACTAAGGCTGGTTGGGCTAGCCTCAGTTCAGTTTAGTCACTCAGACATGTCCGACTCTTTGTGACCTCCATGAACTGCTGCACACCACAGCTCCCTATCCATCACCAACTCCCAGAGGTTGCCCAAACTCATGTCCATCGAGTCAGTGATGCCATCCAACCATCTCATCCTCTGTCGTCCCCTTCTCCTCCTGCCTTCAATCTTTCCCAGCATCAGAGTCTTTTCTAATGAATCAGTCCTTTGCATCAAGTGGCCAAAGTATTGGAGATTCAGTTTCAGCATCAGTCTTTCCAATGAATATTTAGGACTAATTTCCTTTAGGATTGACTGGTTTGATCTCCTTGCAGTTCAAGGGACTCTCCTAGCGTAGGAGAGTCCTAGTCTGGGTTAGCCTAGATGATCATACTCTTAAAAAGTTCTTAAAGAATTAGTTTCACTTCTCTCATCATCTGGAAACAAAGTTAATACAGGCTGATTTAATTTTCTGGAGTATATTCTTAGTATAAACAGACATCAAATTAACTTCAGTTTTCCAACTGTTTTCAACTTGCTAATGAATTTAATATATGGTATAGTATTTTCAACTGGCTTGTAAACTGAATGCATGGTGTTGTTCTATGAATTTTGTAATATGGTTATATTGTAACTAAACCAATTTTATGATATTGAAGTAAGTGAATAACAGAGCATGAGCCTCCTCTGGGAATTTCCAAAAGGCATATTCTAACATCAACAAGAGACAAGAAAACAGTTTTCATGATTCTTTTCTCTTTGTAGATATTCCTGGCTTCCCACGTGGCACTGCTGCTAAGTCGCTTCAGTCGTGTCCGACTCTGTGTGACCTCATAGACGGCAGCCCACCAGGCTCCCCCGTCCCTGGGATTCTCCAGGCAAGAACACTGGAGTGGGTTGCCATTTCCTTCTCCAGTGCATGAAAGTGAAAAGGGAAAGTGAAGTCACTCAGTCACGTCAGACTCTTCACCACTGCATGGACTGCAGCCTATCAGGCTCCTCCATCCATGGGATTTTCCAGGCAAGAGTACTGGAGTGGGGTGCCATTGCCTTCTCCCCCATGTGGCACTAGTGATATAGAACCTGCTTGCCAATGCAGGAGATGTAAGAGATACAGATTCCATCCTTGGGTGGGGAAGATCCCCTGGAGGAGGGCATGGCAACCCACTCCAGTGTTCTTGCCTGGAGAATCCCATGGACAGAGGAGCTTGGTGGGCTACAGTCCACAGAGTTGCAAAGAATCAGACACAACTAAAGCGACTTAGCATGTAAAGATACAGCTATACTAGTTTTCCTATTTCCAAAATAAAGACTGAAATGTTCTAAACAGTGATCTGTGAAGGGTTGCAGAGAGGGACCTACAAACAGTACATTTATGCCTCCTCCAGTGTTCTCTGCCCTCTTAATTACATATTTCAATTGCATTAACATTACTTCTCTTGGGAATTTCCCATTAAGTGATCAATCTGTCCATTAGGTTATTTTCCCTGATATAATATTGAGCTTCTGCTCTCATTTGCTATTTTCCCCCCATTAGTGCTAATTAAGTCCCCTTGGATCAGGGAGAATACAGTTCCATTTCAGCACACTCTCTCAAAGGCTGTAGACAACGATGCACAGCTTTATTTGTTATGTACGAATGCTTGTAAATTGGCCTGAATAATTCTGCCTGAGATTGTAATTATGTTGATTTGCCTTCTTTGGAAGTTCTTAAATTTCCTGGTCTTTTCCAAGGTAAAGAAATATTTAAAACTCACTAGAATATATTAAGGAAAGTGTCAGCACCTACAGCAATGATTTCTAACTATCTCCAGAGAAGAAGGAGACAAAGATGGGGGCCGGGGTGGAGGAGAGACAGAAGAGAGGGAAGGAAAAGGTGTGACTTACCAAATAACATCAAAATGGAATTTAACACGAAATACATTTATGATCATTTTAACTATGAGACTGATTAACCCAATTTGTGATTTAAAACAAAACTGTCAGAACTTTAAAATTAGTCCAGTTCTTATGCTTAATGAACTTAAACATTTGATTACTTTGCCCTTTTTTTCCCTTTTATATTTCTCCTCTCCTCTACCGTTATTCTATCAGAATATCTTTTGCTTGGACCATCTTAGACATTCAATAAATACTGTGAAGTACAGTATTGATGGATGATGGGAGAAAGAGATACAAATAGGATTGAAATGTCTTATTTCCATAGGATTTAATGTGTGACATGAACTACCACCTAATTTAAGCAGCTGTAGGAATTGCTGTTTGAATTCTTTGAAAAATACTATTAATAAATTACAAGTCAATGGTGTGAAAAAACTAAGTGAGGGGCAATGTTCCAAGTTTAAAAAAAAAAGTCAAAACAATGTAACAATTAAATATAATGTGAGAACTTAATTTGGATCTTGTTTGAAACAAACTAACTATAACAAGATATTTTTGAGACAATTGGAACAAATTGAATATGGCCTGGGTGTTACAGGATTCCAAGGAATTATTGTCAATTTATGAGGTATGATAATGGCACTGTGGTTGTGTAATAAAATTGCTATAATTCTTGTTGACACATACTGAGTTAGGAATGAAATGGTACACTGAGATTTGCTATAAGGCATTTTAGCAAAGAAAAAAGAGGTGGGGCATGTATACAGTAAGTAAAGTAAACCCTGATAATTTGTTGACTGTACTAAATGATACATTCATGGAGTTTCATTATTTTGTCTTCTATTTTGCTGCTGCTGCTACTGCTAAGTCACTTCAGTCGTGTTCGACTCTGTGCGACCCCATAGACGGCAGCCCACCAGGCTCCCCCGTCCCTGGGATTCTCCAGGCAAGAACACTGGAGTGGGTTGCCATGTCCTTCTCCAATGCATGAAAGTGAAAAGGGAAAGTGAAGTTGCTCAGTCGTGTCCGACCCTCAGCGACCCCATGGACTGCAGCCTATCAGGCTCCTCCATCCATGGGATTTTCCAGGCAAGAGTACTGGAGTGGGATGCTGTTGCCTTATGTGTATTTAAATCTTTTAAAATAAAAATATTTTAAATAATACAAAAGTAACACATATTTAACGTAAAAGTATGAATTTTAAAATATAAGACATGTATACGTTGAAGTCTTCCCTCATCACCACCCATAAATCCTACTTACAAAGGAAATCACTATGAACAATTTGGTGTATATACCAATATGGACATTTCTATCTATGCATACTCCTATATGTACATGTTTAATTTTTTTTACCAAAGTGCTTTTTAACCTTTTCTTTATTAAAACTGTATCTGGGGGGGCTTCCCTGGTGGCTCAATGGTAAAGAATCCACCTGCCAATGCAGGAGCCCTGGGTTTAATTCCTGATCCAGGAAGACGCCACATGTTACAGAGCAACTAAGCCAGTTCACCACAGCTACTGAGACGGTGCTCTAGAACCCGGGAACCGCAAGTACTGAGGCCACGCGCCGCAACTACTGAAGCCTGTGCTCCTAGAGCCCATGCGCCACAACAAGAGAAGCCAGCCCGCACACAGCAACTAGAGAATAGCCCCAGCCCCAGCCCGCAAAAGCTAGAGAAAGGCCCATGCAGCAAGGAAGGCCCAGCACAGCCATGAATAAATAAATAAATCTGCTTTAAAAAAAAAAAAAAAACTGTATCTTGGACACCTTTCCCTGCCAGTAACTTTAGATCTACTTGTTCTTACTAACTGATGCAGAGAATTCCATTGCTTGGATAGTTTGCATGGATAATTTCATTTTTATAATTCCATATGGTATTTCATTTGTTCCCAGTTTTTAACTATGACAAGCAAAATTAGAGAGAACCTTTTGCACATGTCTCTTTGTACATTAGTGTGACCATATGGGTAGAATAAAGTTTTAGAAATAGGATTGAGAGGCAGTCTAAACTAGTGGGTAAGGGTGTGCACACTGCAGTCACACACCTTGGGAAGTAATGTCAGTGCTGTTCACAGACAATCTGAGTGATCTTGGGCTTTCAGAATATCAGTTTTTCTTCTGAAAATAGGATCAATAATAATTATACTCACATGATAACATTATTGTGAGAATAAATAATACATATAAAGTGTTTAGAAGAGCTGTGACATAACAAGAAATATACATATATAGGGTGTGTATATATATAAAACTCTGTCCCTAGTTCCTGCCATTTATATACGTATTTTGGTGTTTGATCCCACTTCCTGACACAGAGCTCCTACAATCCTTGTAATTTCCTGAGCGATAGGAGTGTCTGACACAGAGCTCCTAAACCCTCTAGAATTTCCTGGGTGATAGAAGCATCTTTCAGTCTCATGATTTTTTGGTGGGCTCTTGGATTGAGGCCACGACATGGATTAGAAGCTTGGAAGTTTCAGTCCTACTTTCCATTCCCTAGGGAGGGGAGAGAAGCTGAAAACTGAGTTTATCATCCATCGTGCAGATATAACGTTGCTGTTTTTCAATTGTTCAACTGTCCTGTCTGACTCTTTTCGACCCCTCGGACTGCAGCATACCAGGCTTCCCTGTCCTTCACCATCTCCAGGAGCTTGCTCAAATTCATCTTCATTGAATCAGTGAGGGCATCCAAACATCTCATCCTCTGTCATCCCCTTCTCCTCCTGCCCTCAATCTTTCCCAGCATCAGGGTCTTTACTAATGAGTCTTGTCTTTTCAACTCTTCGCATCAGGTGGCCAAAGTATTGGAGCTTCAACTTAGCATCTGTCCTGCCAAAGAATATACATGGAGCCTCAGCTATATCAGTTCTTCCAATGAACTGAATTATAGGGCACTGAGTTTGTATCAGAGAATTGGTTGGTGTAGGAAAAACACACAGCTGATCACAGAAGTGTTCTGTGTGAATGTAATGAGTAGGAAAAAATAGTTTTCCTTTAGTTGGTATAGAGAGTATTTTCCTTCCTACAAAATAGCTCATGACGCACACAGGAAGTTCTCAAGAAATGTCAATTATCATTATTGGTAATGTAGATAGGGTTGATTTACACTCCCACCTATAGCAAGAAAATTATTTTTAATTTGATAAAGCAAGTCATCTCCTTATTTCAGTTTCCATTTTCTAAATATTTATTGAGATGGAACATTTGTTAATAGGATTCTTGGCCACTTTTATATTATTCCTAAGAAATATTAACCAGTGCCCATTACCTATTTCCCCATTGAGATAAAACTACTGATGGCACATTCCAGAGAGGCGAACAACCACCTACAAATTCTGATCAGACCTGAATTTCCAACTGAAAGAATCTACACACTCTAGCTTCAATCTGACTTAAAGGAAATCTACTCCTAACTATATATCACAACAACACTCTCACCAAGGACCTGGATCAACTCCTGTAGAAGAAATCAGCTATTTGAAGGCACTCAAGAGCAACAGTTAAAGGGGCAAGATCACAGAGAGAAGCACACAAGTGTAAATTTAACATTCTCCTCCACTTTGCCTCTAGAGAAATTTGGAAAAAACTAGATCCCCTGACCTGCCTCTTGAGAAACCCATATGCAGGTCAGGAAGCAACCATTAGAACTGGACATGGAACAACAGACTGGTTCCAAATAGGAAAAGGAGTACGTCAAGGCTGTATATTGTCACTCTGCTTATTTAACTTATATGCAGAGTATATCATGAGAAACGCTGGGCTGGAAAAAGCACAAGCTAGAATCAAGATTGCCGGGAGAAATATCAATAACCTTAGATATGCAGATGACACCACCCTTAGGCAGAAAGTGAAGAGGAATTAAAAACCCTCTTGATGAAAGTGAAAGAGGAGAGTGAAAAGGTTGGCATAAAGTTCAACATTCAGAAAACGAAGATCATGGCATCTGGTCCCATCACTTCATGGGAAATAGATGGGGAAACAGTGGAAACAGTGTCAGACTTTATTTTGGGGGGCTCCAAAATCATTGCAGATGGTGACTGCAGCCATGACATTAAAAGACGCTTACTCCTTGGAAGGAAATTTATGACCAACCTAGATAGCATATTCAAAAGCAGAGACATTACTTTGCCGACTAAGGTCCGTCTAGTCAAGGCTATGGTTTTTCCTGTGGTCATGTATGGATGTGAGAGTTGGACTGTGAAGAAAGCTGATGCTTTTGAACTGTGATGTTGGAGAAGACTCTTGAGAGTCCCTTGGACTGCAAGGAGAACCAACCAGTCCATTCTAAAGGAGATCAGCCCTGGGTGTTCTTTGGAAGGAATGATGCTAAAGCTGAAACTCCAATACTTTGGCCACCTCATGCAAAGAGTCGACTCATTGGAAAAGACTCTGATACTGGGAGGGATTGGGAGCAGGAGGAGAAGGGGATGACAGAGGATGAGATGGCTGGATGGCATCACTGACTCCATGGGCATGGGTCTGGGTGAACTCTGGGAGTTGGTGATGGACAGGGAGGCCTGGCGTGCTGCGATTCATGGGGTCGCAAAGAGTCAGACACGACTGAGCAACTGAACTGAACTGAACTGAACTGAACTGAAGCACAACTGGTCTGAGTGGCCAAGCAGAGCATCCAACTTTCAAGCTCAGAGCTTTCAGCATGCTCACAAGCATGAAAATAACAACTGATGCTTAAGAACCATCAAGGTAAATACTTGCTTTGCATCAGACCCCACAATAGACCCCTCAGAGGCTATGTGTCAGGAATAAGGACAAATAAAAATATATCAGACTTTAAGTTCAGTTCAATCACTCGGTTGTATCCTATACCTTGCAACCCCATGCACTGCAGCACACCAGGCCTCCTGCCCATTACCAACTCCTGGAGTTTACTCAAAATCAAATAATTGAGTCAGTAATGCCATCTAACCATCTCATCCTCTGTTGTCCCCTTCTCCTCCCAGTTTCAATCTTTTGCAGCATGAGGATCTTTTCCAAGGAGTCAGTTCTTCGAATCAGGTGGCCCAAGTATTGGAGTTTCAGCTTCAGCATCAGTCCTTCCAATGACTATTCAAGACTGATATCCTTAAGGATGGACTGGTTGGATCTCCTTGCAGTCCAAGGGACTCTCAAGAGTCTTCTCAAATACCACAGTTCAAAAGCATCAATTCTTCAGTGCTCAGCTTTCTTTATAGTCCAACTCTCACATCCAAACATGGCTACTGGAAAAATGATAGTCTTGACGAGATGGACCTTTGCTGGCAAAGTAATGTCCCTACTTTTTAATATGCTGTCTGGCTGAGTCATAACTTTCCTTCCAAGGAGTAAGCGTCTTATAATTTCATGGCTGCAGTCACCATCTGCAGTGATTTTGGAGCCCAAAAACATAAAATCTGACACTGTTCCCACTGTTTCCCCATCTATTTCCCATGAAGTGATGGACCAGATGCCATGATCTTAGTTTTCTGAATGTGGAGCTTTAAGTCAACTTTTTCACTCTCCTCTTTCACTCTCATCAAGAGGCTCTTTAGTTCTTTTTTTGCTTTCTTCCTTAAGGGTGGTGTCATCTGCATACCTAAGGTTAATGATATTTCTCCCAGAAATCTTGATTCCAGCTTGTGTTTCTTCCAGTCCAGTGTTTCTCATGATGTACTCTGCATATAAGTTAAATAAGCAGGGTGACAATATACAGCCTTGACATACTCCTTTTCCTATTTGGAACCAGTCTGTTGTTCCATGTCCAGTTCTAATTGTTGCTTCCTGACCTGCATACAGATTTCTCAAGAGGCAGGTCAGGTGGTCTGATATTCCCATCTCTTTCAGAATTTTCCACAGTTTATCGTGACCCATACAGTCAAAAGCTTTGGCATAGTCAATAAAGTAGAATAGATATTTTTCTGGAACTATCTTGCTTTTTCAATGACCCAACGGATGCTGGCAATTTGATCTCTGGTTCCTCTGCCTTTTCTACAACCAGTTTGAACATCTGGAAGTTCATGATACATGTATTATTGAAGCCTGGCTTGGAGAATTTTGAGCATTACTTTACTAGTGTGTGAGATGAGTGCAACTGTGCAGTAGTTTGAGCATTCTTTGACATTGCCTTTCTTTGAGATGGAATGAAAACTGACCTTTTCCAGGCCTGTGGCCACTGCTGAGTTTTCCAAATTTGCTGGCATACTGATGCAACACTTTCACAGCATCATCTTTCAGGATTTGAAAGAGCTAACTGGAATTCCATCACCTCCACTAGCTTTGTTCATAGTGATGTTTCCTAAGGCCCACTTGACTTCACATTCCAGGATGTCTGGCTCTAGGTAAGTGATCACACCATCATGATTATCTGGGTAGTGAAGATCTTTTTTGTATAGTTCTTCTGTGTATTCTTGCCACCTCTTCTTTTTAATTAATGTTTATTTTTTAGTTTGTTTTGTTTTATAATACTGTATTCGGTTTGCTATACATTGACATGAATCAGCCATGAGTGTACATGAACTCCCAATCCCGACCCCTCCTCCCTACTCCCGCCCTACACCATCTCTCTGGATTATCCCTGTGCATCAGTCCCAAGCATCCTGCATCCTGCATCGAACCTAGACGGGCAATTTGTTTCACTTATGATATCATACATGTTACACTGCCACTCTCCCAAATCATCCCACCCTCTCCCGCCACCTCCTCTTAATATCTTCTGCTTCTGTTAGGTCCATACCATTTCTGTCCTTTATCGAGCCCATCTTTGCATGGAATGTTCCCTTGGTATCTCTAATTTGCTTGAAGAGATCTCTACGCTTTTCCCATTCTATTGTTTTCCTCTATTTCTTTGCATTGACCACTGAGGAAGGCTTTCTTATCTCTCCTTCATATTCTTTAGAACTCTGCATTCAAATGGGTATATTTTTCCTTTTCTCCTTTGCTTTTCATCTTTTCTTTCCACAGCTATTTGTAAGGCTTCCTCAGACAGCCATTTTGTTTTTCTGCATTTTTTGGCGGGGGGATGGTCTTGATCCCTGTCTCCTGTGCAAAGTCATGAACCTCTGTCCATAGTTCATCAGGCACTCTGTCTATCTGATCTAGTCCCTTAAATCTATCTCTCACTTCTACTGTATAATTGTAAGGGATTTGATTTAGGTCATATCTGAATGGTCTATAGGTTTTCTCTACTTTCTTCAATTTAAGTCTGCATTTGGCAATAAAGAGTTCATGATCTGAGTCACAGTCAGCTCCTGGTCTTCTTTTTGCTGACTGTATAGAGCTTCTCCATCTTTGGCTGCAAAGAATATAATCAATCTGATTTCAGTGTTGACCATCTGGTAATGTCCATGTGTAGCGTCTTCTCTTGTGTTGTTGGAAGAGGGTGTTTGCTATGACCAGTGCATTCTCTTGGCAAAACTCTATTAAATTTTGCCCTGTTTCATTCTATACTCCAAGGCCAAATTTGCCTGTTACTCCAGGTGTTTCTTGACTTCCTACTTTTGCATTCCAGTCTCCTATAATGAAAAGGACATCTTTTTTGGGGTGTTAGTTCTAGAAGGTCTTGTAGGTCTTCATAGAACCGTTCAATGTCAACTTCTTTAGTGTTACTGGTCAGGGCATAGACTTGCATTACTGTGATATTGAATCGTTTGCCTTGGAAACAAACAGAGATCATTCTGTCGTTTTTGAGATTGCATCCAAGTACTGCTTTTTGGACTCTCGTTCACTATGATAGCTACTCCATTTCTTCTACGGGATTTCTGCCCACAGTAGTAGATATAATGGTCATCTGAGTTAAATTCACCCATTCCAGTCCATTTTAGTTTGCTGATTCCTAAAATGTTGATGTTCACTCTTGCCATCTCCTGTTTGACCACTTCCAATTTGCCTTGATTCATGGACCTAACATTCCAGGTTCCTATGCAATATTGCTCTTTCCAGCGTTAGACCTTTGCTTATATCACCACTCACATCCACAACTGGGTGTTGTTTTTGCTTTGGCTCTGTCTCTTCGCTCTTTTTGGAGTTATTTCTCCACTGATCTCCAGTAGCATATTGGGCACCTACTGACCTGGGAGTTCATCTTTCAGCATCCTATCTTTTTGCCTTTTCATACTGCTCATGTGGCTCTCAAGGCAGGAATACTAAAGTGGTTTGCCATTGCCTTCTCCAGTAGACCACATTTTGTCAGAACTCTCCACCATGACTCATCCATCTTGGGTGGCCCTACACGGCATGGCTCATAGTTTCCCTGGGTTAGACAAGGCTGTGTTCCATGTGATTAGATTGGATAGTTTTCTGTGACTGTGGTTTTCAGTCCTCTGCCCTCTGATGGAGCGAGATAAGAGGCTTATGCAAGCTTCCTGATGGGTGAGACTGACCAAGGGGAAAACTGGGTCTTGTTCTGATGGGCGGGGCCATGCTCAGTAAATCTTCAATCCAATTTTCTGTTGATGGGTGGAGCTGTGTCCCTCCTTGCTATTTACCTGGGGCCAAAGGACTTCCCTGGTGGCTCAGATGGTAAAGCATCTGTCTACAATGCGGGAGACCTGGGTTTGATCCCTGGGTCGGGAAGATTCCCTGGAGAAGGAAATGGCAACCCATTCCAGTACTCTTGCTTAGAAAATCCCATGAACGGAGGAGCCTGGTGTCCGTAGGGTCGCAAAGAGTCAGACACGACTGAGCAACTTCATGTTCACGTTCAAACTATGGTGGAGGTAATGAAGACAATGGCGACCTCCTTCAAAGGATCCCAAGCATGTACTGCTACACTCAGCACCCCCAATGCTGCAGCAGGCCACCACCAACCCATGCCTCTGCTGGAGACTCTTGGATACTCACAGGCAAGTCTGGGTCAATCTCTTGGGTCACTGCTCCTTTCTCCTGGGTCCTGGTGCACACAAGTTTCTACTTGTGCCCTCCAAAAGTCTATTTCCCAGTCCTGTGTAATTTCTTGCAACGCTATGGTGGGGTTGATAGCAAGCTCCTCCAAGAGGGCTTATGCCATACCCAAGTCTGCTGCCCTCAGAGCCCCTGTCCCTGTGTCAGTCCACGGTTGACCCATACCTCCACAGGAGATGCTCAAACACAGTTCTGTCTCAGTATCTGTGGGTCCCCGGGTCCTGGTGCACACAAGGCATGTCTGAGCCCTCTGAGCATCTCTGGCGGGAATGGGGTTTGATTCTAAATGCAAATTTGCCCCTCCGACCATTTTGCTGGGGCTTCTCATTTGCCCTTGGGTGTGGGGTATCTCCTCAAGAGCAGCTCCAGTGCCTACTGTCTTACTGGAGTTTCTCTGACCTTGGACGTGGATTATCTCCTCACTGCTGCTTACTCCAGCACCGCACAGACTTTAGATGGATTGAAATTCCATCTAAACCTTTTTTTATTTAAATTTATTTTTAAACTGAAGAATAATTGCTTTACAGAATTTTGTTGTTTTCTGTCAAATCTCAACACAAATCAGCCATAGGTATACATATATCCCCTCCCTTTTGAACCTCCCTCCCATCTCCCTCCCCATCCCACCCCTCTAGGTTGATACAGAGCCCTTGTTTGAGTTTCCTGAGCCATACAGTAAATTCCCATTGGCTATCTATTTTACATATGGTAATGCAAGTTTCCATGTTACTCTCTCCATACATCTCGCCCTCACTTCCCCTCTCTCCATATCCATAAGTCTGTTTTCTGTTTCTCCATTGCTGCCCTGCAAACATTCTTCAGTATCATTTTCTAGATACCATATATATGCGTTAGTATACAATATTTATCTTTCTCTTTCTGACTTCACTCTGTAAAATAGGTTCATCCACCTATTTTGCTCTAGGTTTGCTAGATGAACCTAGTTTGCTCTAGGTTCATCCACCTCTTTAGAACTGACTCAAATATGTTCCTTTTTATGGCTGAGTGATATTCCATTGTGTACGTGTACCACAACTTCTTTATCTATTCATCTGCTGATGGACATCTAGGTTGCTTCCATGTTCTATCTATTGTAAATAGTGCTGCAATCAATAGTGGGATACATGTGTCTTTTTCAATTTTGGTTTCCTCAGGGTATATGCCTAGGAGTGGGATTGCTGGGTCATATGGTGGTTTTATTCCTAGTTTTTTAAGGAATCTCCATACCATCTCCATAGTGGCTGTATCAATTTACATTCCCACCAACAGTGCAAGAATGTTCACTTTTCTCCACACCCTCTCCAGCATTTACTGTTTGTAGACTTTTTGATGATGGCCATTCTGACTGGTATGAGGTGATATCTCATTGTGGTTTTGATTTGCATTTCTCTGATAATGAGCGATGTTGAGCATCTTTTCATGTATGATAGCCATCTGTATGTCAGCCATCTGTATGTCTTCTTTGGAGAAATGTCTGCTTAGGTCTTTTCCCCACTTTTTGATTCGGTTGTTTGTTTTTCTGGTATTGCATTGTATGAGCTACTTGTATATTTTGAAAATTAATTCTCTATCAGTTTGCTATTATTTCATTTGCTGTTATTTTCTCCCATCCTGAGGGTTGTCTTTTTACCTTGCTTATAGTTCCCATTGTTGCACAAAAGCTTTTAAGTTTAATCAAGTCCCATTTGTTTACCTTTGTTTTTATTTCCATTACTTTAGGAGGTGGCTCATAGAGGATCTTGCTTTGATTTATGTCATTGAATGTTCCTACCTATGTTTTCCTTTAAGAGTTTTACGCTTTCTGGTCTAACATTTAGGTCTGTAGTTCATTTTGAGTTTATCTTTGTGTGTGGAGTTAGGAAGTGTTCTAATTTCATTCTTTTACAGCTGTCCAGTTTTCCCAGCACCGTTTATTGAAGAGACTATCTTTCAGTTCAGCTCAGTTCAGTCGCTCAGTCCTGTCCGACTCTTTGAGACCCCATGAATCGCAGCACGCCAGGCCTCCCTGTCCATCACCAACCCTCGGAGTCCACTCAGGCTCACGTCCATCGAGTCAGTGATGCCATCCAGCCATCTCATCCTCTGTTGTCCCCTTCTCCTCCTGCCCCCAATCCCTCCCAGCATCAGAGTCTTTTCCAATGAGTCAACTCTTCGCATGAGGTGGCCAAAGTATTGGAGTTTCAGCTTTAGCATCATTCCTTCCAAAGAAATCCCAGGGCTGATCTCCTTCAGAATGGACTGGTTGGATCTCCTTCAGTCCAAGGGACTCTCAAGAGTCTTCTCCAACACCACAGTTCAAAAGCATCAATTCTTCAGCGCTCAGCCTTCTTCACAGTCCAACTCTCACATCCATACATGACCACAGGAAAAACCATAGCCTTGACTAGACGGACCTTAGTCAGCAAAGTAACATCTCTGCTTTTGAATATGCTATCTAGGTTGGTCATAACTTTTCTTCCAAGGAGTAAGCGTCTTTTAATTTCATGGCTGCCTTTTGCCCCATTGTATATTCTTGCTTTCTTTGTCAAAAATAAGGTACAAGTGCATGGGTTTATTTCTGGGCTTTCTATCTTGTTCCATCGGTCTATATTTCTGTTTTTGTGCCAGTATCATATCATCTTGATGATTATAGCTTTGCAGTATAATCTGAGGTCAGGAAGGTTGATTCCTTCAGCGCTGTTCTTCTTTCTCAAGACTTCTTTGACTATTCTGGGTCTTTTGTGTTTCCTTATGAATTGGGAAATTTTTTGTTCTAGTTCTATGAAAAATTCCATTGGTAATTTGATAGGGATTGCATTGAATCTGTAGATTGCATTTGGTAGTATAGTCATTTTCACAATATTGCTTCTTTCTACCCAGGAACATGGGATATCTCTCCATCTGTTTATGTCATCTTTGATTTTTTTCATCAGTGTCTTATAATTTTCTGTGTACAGTTCTTTTGTCTCCTTAGGTAAGTTTATTCCTAGATATTTTATTCTTTTTGTTGCAACGGTGAATGGGATTGATTCCTTAATTTCTCTTTCTGATTTTTCATTGTTAAATAGCAAATCATCTTAATTTTGATTAAATCAAAGACAACTGCCTACCAACAGAAAGAATATCTTCTCTGAAAGGAATATAAGATCATCTGAATATCTATAATATTTATGCCTAATATCCAGCATTCAGTCAAAAATTAGTGCATATGTCAGGAGACAAGGCCAAGTTATCAAAAACCAGAAGCCTAAACAACAACAAGAAAGGGAACAACAGGAATGAATCTGCAAATAATCAATAATGTAATTATCATTTATGGCAAAGGAAACAAAAAATATTTCCTTCAAATAACCAACAGTAATACTGACAGCTATCTTACCATAAATGTTGAAAGAAAGTAACTGTCAAGCTATATTTCCATAGCCCCAAAAACCAATCATCAAAAGTGAAGGTTCAGTTTTACAAGATGAAAATTTCTAGAAATTGATTGCATGACAATATGAATGTATGTAACATTATTGAACTTATTCTTAAAATGGTTACCTATACACTTAATGGTTAATGTAATGATAAATTTTATGTTGCAATTTTACCACAATTTTTTTTTAAAGTAAAGGAAACAGGAAAAAATAAAGTGAAAAAGAAGGTGAATTTTGTGGTATGTAAAAAGCACATACCACAAAAATAAAGCTATTTCTAATTTAAAAATACCTATTTTTAAAATGTGAAGAAATAAAAACATTTAAAAACAAGAACAGAGAATTCATCCTTAGCAGATCAGTAATAAAAGGAAAATTAAAACTCATTCTTCAGTCAGAAAAAAAATAACCGCAAGTAGAAACACTTAAACGTAAGATAGAATGAAAAGCAATAGAAAGAAACTCTAAATAATTGCTACAGTAGAAAACAATAATACTTCTCCTGGAAGGGTCTCACTACACTTAAACATGAAAATATAAGAAAAAAGGCAAGAATGTAGCACACGGAGTCAGTGTTTGAATATCTTGATATTTTTAGGAAGTGATAAAAGTACTAACTTGTGTAGATTCTATTAAGTCACAAATGCATGTTGTAACGTCTATGGTAACCACTAGAAAATATTATGAAATAACATATAATCAACAGTTCATGGAGGACCAAATAGATTTATAAAAATATTTTATCAATTCAAAGGAAGCAAGAACGAGAATGAGTAGGAAACAACAAAATGACAGATTTGAAAATAAAAATAGCCATTTGCACGAAATCAGACTGGATTTCAAAATAAAACTCAATTACATATTCCTTAAAAGAGACACATCTTGAAAACATAAGGACATGAGGGGTTAAAAATGAAATACTGGAGAAATGTACACTGTGCAATAAAAAAAAACTTACTAGAGCTGCACTAATAGTAGGGGGAAAAGGCTTTACTAGAGGTAGCAAATATATGATCAACATCAAAGGGTCAATCCACTAAGTTAACTTAATGATAATAAAAGTGTGTACTTTTAATAACATGGCCTCAAAAGAAGCAAAATTTGACAGAACCAAAGGAAAACTGGAGGCATCAAGACTAGATATAAGATCTGGATGCATCACTCTCAGTAAAGAACAAGCAAAAAAGAAAATCTTAGGATTTAGAAGATTTTTACAAACATGATTAATGAGCCTCATTTAACTGGTATGTGTAACATACGTATTTTTTTTCAAGTACACATAAACCATTTACCAAAATTAACCAAGTGTTGTACCATAAATCAAGTCTCAACAAACTTCAAAGAATTTAAATCATTAATCTTATGAAATGAGGCTGGAAATAAATTATTAAAAGTAACAATTAATAGAAGAGGCCCAAATGTTTGAGGAGGAAAGCTTTAAGAAAAACATCCATTGGTCAAAGAATCGCTCACAATAAAACTGAACCAAATTATTAATAAAACAGAAAATGTGAAATATCAAATGTGAAAGATGTAACTAAAACTGTGTTTAGGATGAAATTTAGAGCTTTAAATGCTAACATTAAGGAAACAGAGGGCTACAGTTCAATGATCTAAATTTCCATCTCAAAAAATAAACATATACTTTTATAAAAATTATTTATTTGGCTATGCTGGGTCTTCATTCAGGAATGCAGGATCTTTAGTTGAGGCATGTGAACTCTTAGCTGTGGCATGTGGTTCCCTGACCAAGGATGGAACCCTGGCCCCCTACACTGAGACCGCAGAGTTTTATCCACTAAACCACCAGGGAAGGCCCTAAACAAATAGGGACTTGATTTGAACAGTTTTCAAATGTTCTATGAATGTTCTACTTAAATTACTAGAAGTTTAATTAAAATCTTTTAAGAGGAAGAAACTTCTGCATTCTGTCACTCAGTTTTGTCTGACTCTTGTGACCCCATGGACCGTAGCCTCCCAGGCTCCTCTGTCCAGGGGATTTCTGAGGCAAGAATACTGGAATGGGTTGCCATTTCCTGCTCCAGGGGATCTTCTTGATTGAGGGATCGAACCTACGTTTCCTGCACTGGCAGGCAGTCCATTTTCTGCTTCTTGCTGTCACTCAGTCATGTCCCACTCTTTGCAACCCCATGGACTGCAACATGCCAAGCTTCCCTATCCTTCACTATCTCCCAGAGCCTGCTCAAACTCAAGTTCATTGAGTTGGTGATACCATTCAACCATCTCATCCTTTGTCATCCCCTTCTCCTCCTGCCCTCAATCTTTCCCAGCATCAGGGTCTTTTCTAATGAGTCAGCTCTTTGCATCAGGTGGCCAGAGTATTGGGGTTTCAGCTTCAGCATCAGCCTTCCAATGAATATTCAGAGTTGATTTCTTCTAGGATTGACTAGTTTGATCTCCCTGCAGTCCAAGGGACTTGCAAGAGTCTTCTCCAGCACCACAGTTTGAAAACATCAATTCTTCAGCACTCAGACTTCTTTATAGTCTCACATCCATACATGACTACTGGAAAAACCATAGCTTTAACTATATGGACTTTGGTGGCAAAATGATGTCTCTGCTCTTTAATACAGTGCCTAGCTTTTCTTCCAAGAAGCAAGTGTCTTTTAATTTTATGGCTGGAGGCACCATCTGCATTGATTTTGGAGCCTGAGAAAATGATATATGACACTGTTTCCACTATTTGTCATGAAGTAATAGGACAGTATGCCACGATCTTTGTTTTTTGAATGTTGAGTTTTAAGCCAGCTTTTTCACTCTCCTCTTTCACCTTCATCAAGAGGCTCTTTAGTTCCTCTTCACTTTCTGCCATTAAAGTGGTATCATCTGCATATCAGAGGTTGTTGATATTTCTCCCAGCAATCTTGATTCCAGCTTGTGAGTCATCCAGTCCAGCATTTCATATGATGTACTCTGTATATAATTAAATAAGCAAGGTGACAATATACAGCCTTGATGTACTCTTTTCCCCATTTGGAACCAGTCTGTTGTTTCATGCCCAGGTCTAACCGTTGCTTCTTGTCCTGCATACAGGTTTTTCAGGAAGTAATGTGGTCTGGTATTTCCATCTCTATAAGAATATTCCACAGTTCATTGTGATACACATAGTCAAAGGCTTTAGCACAGTCAATGAAGCAGAAGCAAATATTTTTTTGGAATTCCCTTGATTTTTCTATGATCCAGCTTATGCTGGCAATTTGATCTCTGGTTCCTCTGCCTTTTCTAAATCCAGCTTGTACATCTGGAAGTTCTCGGTTCATATACTGTTGAAGCATAGCTTGAAGGATTTTGAGCATAATATTGCTAGAATGTGAAATGAGTGCTGCAGCTGCTGCTGCTGCTGCTAAGTTGTTTCAGTCGTGTCTGACTCTGTGTGACCCTATAGACACCAGCCCACCAGGCTCCCCTATCCCTGGGATTCTCCAGGCAAGAACACTGGAATAGGTTGCCATTTCCTTCTCCAATGCACGAAAGTGAAAAGTGAAAGTGAAGTCACTCAATCGTGTCTGACTCTTAGAGACCCCATGGACTGAAGCCTACCAGGCTCCTCTGTCCATGGGATTTTCAAGACAAAAGAGTACTGGAGTGGGGTATCATTGCCTTTTATACAGTTATCTGAATATTCTTTGGCATTGCCATTCTTTGGGATTGGAATGAAAACTGACCTTTTCCAGTCCTGAGGCCACTGCTGAGTTTTCCAAATTTGTTGGTATAATGAGTGCAACACTTTAACAGCATCATCTTTTAGGATTTGAAATAGCTCAACTGGAATTCCATCACCTTCACTACCTTTGTTCGTAGTAATACTTCCTAAGTATTACTTCCTAATGTTCCTAAGTAATACTTCCCACTTTACTTCACACTCCAGGATATCTGGCTCTAGGTGAGTGACCACAACATCGTGGTTATCTGGGTCATTAAAAGCTTTTTTGTACTGATTCTACATTACTCAAATGATCTCAAAGTCTGTGAATGTGCTTCATAAACCAGTCAGTTCTAGCTCTTCCATACTTGGCGTGTATTTAAAATCTTATGCATACTCTAATCTCTTGGCAGGATTTTTGGTGAGTTTTTTTTTTTTTTTCTATTTGCATATATACCCTTAAGGTCAGATTAGCCTCTTTAAAACCACTCTTCAGCAGAAAAGAATACCCAAACACTCTGTGGTTCAGACTCACCCTTCCAGAAACAGGTAGACACAAGTCTCTGGGCAGACAGAAAAAGCCAGTCACTCTGTAAGATTTACCACACCCATTCAACAAGAAATATCTGTCCTACATACGCGTTATCGCCCTAACCTCAAAACAGGATTTGCTAAGTACAAAATTACACAGGCAGCACTTTCTAAAAGTTTCTGACCTCTTTTCATAATATCAAAAAATCCAAAGTTAAAACTCATTCATTGTGCTTTCTACATGATTAAGCAGCAGATGTTTCGTTATACTGCTATTGACATGGTTCCTGTCCCTTATTCAAGAAAATATTTTTGAGAAAACAATGAATTTAGTATTTTAGCTCTAGAACTTAATAACCAATGTACTGAAAGAGAATTTTCATAACCTACTTATGAATTTTCATTTGAAAGAGTATTTTGGTGTGGGTGTGTATTGTAAAGGGCTTTCCAGGTGGTGCTAGTGGTAAAGAACTTGCCCACCAATGCAGGAGACAAACGAGACACAGGTTTGATCCCTGGGTTGAGAAGATCCCCTGCAGGAGGGCATTGGAACCCACTCCAGTATGCTTGCCTGGAGAATCCCACGGACAGAGAAGCCTGGTGGGCTACAGTCCATAGGGTCAAAAGAAACACGACTGAAGTGACTTAGCACACAGTACCTGTTTTGTAAAGGTATTTAGATTTATTCCTCCCAAAAATAGAATTAGATGACTTGTGAGCACTAATTAGAAAGACATCACTGAAAGCTTCAGATGAACATATCATCATATGACATAATTCCCAGCCACACTAATATTCAAGGGCTTTAACATTTCCTTGATTCCTTCTCAAACACAAGTACAACACTGGTCCAATTGCATAGTTTTGGTAAATAAAATGATTCGTTTCATTTTGAGGTCTCCTACTGTGTTATGAGAAATGATAATCAATAAATCTGAGGTCAGTCCTCTTCATTGTGTGTAAATAATGCATTTCCTTGAGCACAGAAGGAGCCTCACCCAGCCCTGCACCTAGTTCCTGTGGGAGCAAGTTGCCTCTGCAGCCACTAAAAGGACTCCTCCTCTGATCAGGGCAGGAAAATCAGAAAGAAAGAAAAAGAATGAGTCTCTGCCACCTCTTCCTGGGAGGTTTCCAAGCCCCAAGTCAATGTCCACAGCCTTGCTAGTGGACTGTGAAAGGATACTCCTGCCCACAAAAACACCCAGAGGATTTCCTCTGGAAGTTCTGACAGAGGGAGTATGCCTCCTGGCAAGCAGGGAAAGTGATTGGATAGGAGGAGCTTAGGGCAGATATTTCATCCTAGACACTGAGGGCTATCAAAGGGAAGATCTGGACCCTTTTAGCAATACTTATGTATTGAGCACCACCCTTTATGGAAGGATAACGAGCCTCTTGCAAATCTTTCTCCACCTCCCTGCATTTCCTCATGTCTCATTTCCCTGTGCACATTTAAACTATTAGAACACTCATTCTGCTCACTCCTACTGATCTGGACTGCTTCTTCTCTGAACACACCCATTTTATGCACCCTTGGAAACTGCCAATACTTTTCTCTCAGTCAAAGCTAAGCCTCTCTTTTAAAGCAATTATCTTTCAAAAAAACTGCCACCTATTTCATTGTTCCTACGGCAAAATATGTTGAATTATGGGATCAAATATCTGCCAGTTGGCAAGTAGAGCCCTAAATAAAGAATTAGAATAGAGAAAAGAACCCTAAATGTTATTCAATGCTTTGAGATGCTATTAGAAAACAGCTGTGTATAACTGATTCACTTTGCTGTATAGCAAAAACTAACACAACACTGTGAATTTGACACACTCTAATAAAAGTTAATTTTTAAAAAGTCCTAAATGACAACATTTTATCGATTTTTAAAAATGTATTTGTCCATATGTCGTTAAAGTGTCTTTAATAATACCATGATCATACATTTCTGGTTAAAAAATATTTCAGAAGAAAAAGAAATAACCTTTTTTTAGAAAGCTAGACAAAGAGCAGTTAGATTAATAACATCTTATGCTTGTATAGCATCCTAGTAATATTTTATATTCATACACCTTCTGTAATTTAATCTTTCAAATAACTACATGAACTACAATTTGCCAGCAAATTTGGAAAACTCAGCAGTGGCCACAGGACTGGAAAAGGTCAGTTTTCATCCCAATTCCAAAGAAAGGCAATGCCAAAGAATGCTCAAACTACCGCACAATTGCACTCATCTCACATGCTAGTAAAGTAATGCTCAAAATTCTCCAAGCCAGACTTCAGCAATATGTGAACCGTGAACTCCCTGATGTTCAAACTGGTTTTAGAAAAGGCAGAGGAATCAGAGATCAAATTGCCAACATCCGCTGGATCATGGAAAAAGCAAGAGAGTTCCAGAAAAACATCTATTTCTGCTTTATAGTCAGGTGGTCTGGTATTCCCATCTCTTTCAGAATTGTCCACAGTTTACTGTGATTCACACAGTCAAAGGCTTTGGCATAGTCAATAAAGCAGAAATAGATGTTTTTCTGGAACTCTCTTGCTTTTTCCATGATCCAGCGGATGTTGGCAATTTGATCTCTGGTTCCTCTGCCTTTTCTAAAACCAGTTTGAACATCAGGGAGTTCACGGTTCACATATTGCTGAAGTCTGGCTTGGAGAATTTTGAGCATTACTTTACTAGCATGTAAGATGAGTGCAATTGTGTGGTAGTTTCTCTCTGTATTAGTGTATAGGAATGCAAAGGATTTCTGTGTGTTGATTTTATACCCTGCAACTTTACTATATTCATTGATTAGCTCTAGTAATTTTCTGGTGGAGTCTTTATGGTATTCTATGTAGAGGATCATGTCATCTGCAAACTTCTTTTTACTTCTTTTCCAGTTTGGATTCCTTTTATTTCTTTTCCTGCTCCGATTGCTGTGGCCAAAACTTCCAAAACTATGTTGAATAGTAGTGGTGAGAGTGGACACCCTTGTCTTGTTCCTGACTTTAGGGGAAATGCTTTCAATTTTTCACCATTGAAGATAATGTTTGCTGTGGATTTATTATATATGGCATTCATTATGTTGAGGTATGTTCCTTCTATGCCTGCTTTCTGGTGGGTTTTTATCACAAATGGATGTTGAATTTTGTCAAAGGCTTTCTTTGCATCTATGGAGATAATCTGCCGGGAGCCAGCACAGGAGATCCTACCCATGACAAGGTCATGTGGAGAGACCTGACAAGCAAGGCAGATCAGGACTCAAGGGACCCCCTGGACCTGCTCGAGCATCTACTCCAAGACCAGAATCTGTCTGTCTTACTATTTTATGCCTTTCACCAACTCTTCTGACATTAACAGGGGGCTATCCCCAACCACCTTTCTCTGGAAAAAAATCAACTTAGGGCTCTAGTTGATAAATCTCCTGGGCATGAAAGGAGTGTTTCAAACCCCCGTTAGCATTCTAGCTTACTTGGCAGGTTTATCCAGACTCTTGCAACATTGTTGAGCCAATGCTTGCTGCAAGTTCTCACATCCCTTATCCATTGTGTTCCTGGAAGTGCATATAGTCAGGATGTAGAAAAAATAAGCAATAGCCTTAGCATTAGCAACATTAGACTTTGAATTAATAAGTTCTTTCTTTGCTGTAACCCACTGAATCTTTGCTCCATAAAAATGTAACTCTGCACTTTAAGGGTGATGCAGGCTAGGAATTTAAGAAGAAACACTTCAAGGGAAAATTATTGTCTGGCTGACCAACCTTTACGAAAAAGAGGTCATAAAATATCAACAGGTCTCCAGGCCAGAAGATAATGTACAAAAAATAAGACTCCTTCAGAAGGAACCTGGTTTCAATAAAAGTTAATACTGATGGAATGTTAAGTTGACTTTGCATTTTCCACTTTGCTCAATGTACAACTCAGGGTATAAAAGCCCTCTCTGAAAATAAAGTGACAGGCCTCACTCACCAAAGAAGCTTGGTCTCTCCATGTCTTTCTTTTTTTTCTTTCTCTCTCTTACTCTCTTTTTCAGGCTGATCCCTTGGAGCACAGAGGCTCTCTGCATTCACTTATTTGCCTGGGCTTCTAAGACCTGAACGGGAAGGCGCTCTGCATCTTCACTCCCTTGGGAGACTGGGAGGGCACCTGTGGCCTACGTGAACAGAGCAAGTCCCTTGTCTTGGGGCTTTATTAGCTTTCTGTGTAAATCAAGGAATATCAGCTTCTATTCTTTCCTCTTTCATTCATTCATTTCATTCATTCATTCACCAATGTCGTCCATCCTGAGGGTATCCCTGGACTCTGCTGAGGCTGGACCCTGGCAATAATCATATGGGTTTTATTTTTATCTTTCAATTTCTCAATGTGGTGTGTCATGTTGATGATTTGTGGATATTAAAGAATCCTTGCATCCCTGGGATAAAGCCCACTTGCTCATGATGTATGATCTTTTTAATATGTTCTTGGATTGTTTGCTAGAATTTTGCTAGGGAGTTTTGCATCTATGTTCATCAGTGATATTGGCCTGTAGTTTTCTTTTTTGTGGCATCTTTGCCTGGTTTTGGTATTAGGGTGATGGTGGCCTAATAGAATGAGTTTGGAAGTTTACCTTCCTCTCCAATTTTCTGGAAGAGTTTGAGTAGGATAGGTGTTAGCTCTTTTCTAAATTTTTGGTAGAATTCACCTGTGAAGCCATCTGGTAATGGGCTTTTGTTTGTTGGAAGATTTCTGATTACAGTTTCAATTTCCGTGCTTGTGATGGGTCTGTTAAGATTTTATATTTCTTCCTGGTTCAGTTTTGGAAAGTTATATTTTTCTAAGAGTTTGTCCATTTCCTCCAAGTTGTCCATTTTATTGGCAATAGTTGCTGATAGTAGTTTCTTATGATCTTTTGTATTTCTGTGTTGTCTGTTGTGATTTCTCCATTTCCATTTCTAATTTTGTTGCTATGTGTCTTCTCCCTTTTTTTATTGATGAGTCTGGCTGATGGTTTTTCTATTTTTTTATCTTCTCAAAGAACCAGCTTTTACCTTTGTTGATTTTTGCTATGGTCTTCTTTGTTTCTTTTTCATTTATTTCTGTCCTAATTTTTATGATTTCTTTCCCTCTATGAACCCTGGAGTTCTTCATTTCTTCCTTTTCTAGTTGCTTTAGGTGTAGAGTTAGGTTTTTTTTTTTTTAACTTTTTTCTTGTTTCTTGAGGTCAGCCTGTATTGCTATGAACCTTCCCCTTAGCACTGCTTTTACAGTGTCCCACAGGTTTTGGGTTGTTGTGTTTTCATTTTCATTCATTTATATGCATATTTTGATTTTTTTTTCTTCTGTGATTTGTTGGTTATTCAGCAGTGTGTTGTTTAGCCTCCATATGTTTGTATTTTTAATAATTTTTTTCCTATAGTTGACATCTAATCTTATTGCATAGTGATCAGAAAAGATGCTTGGAATGATTTCAACTTTTTGGAATTTACCAAGGCTAGATTTATGGCCCAGGATGTGATCTATCCTGGAGAAGGTTCTGTGTGCACTTGAGAAAAAGGTGAAATTCATTGTTTTGAGGTGAAATGTCCTATAGATATCAGTTAGGTATAACTGTCCCATTGTATCATTTAAAGTTTGTGTTTCCTTGCTAATTTTCTGTTTAGTTGATCTATCCATAGGTATGAGTGGGGTATTAAAGTCTCCCATTCTTATTGTGTTAGTTAATTTCCCCTTTCATACTTGTTAGCATTTGTCTTACATATTGCGATGCTCCTATGTTGGGTGCATACATATTTATGATAGTTATATTTTCTTCTTGGATTGATCCTTTGATCATTATGTAGTTTCCATCTTTGTCTCTTTTCATGGCCTTTATTTCAAAGTCTATTTTATCTGATATGAGTTTGCTACTCCTGCTTACTTTTTGTCTCCATTTGCATGAAATATCTTTTTCCAGCCCTTTATTTTTAGTCTGTATGTGTCCCTTGTTTTGAGGTGTGTCTCTTGTAGAGCATATATAGGGGTGTTGTTTTTGTATCCATTCAGCCAGTCTTTGTCTTTTGGTTGGGGCATTCAACCCATTTACAGTTAAAGTTATTATTGATAAGTATGATCCCATTGCCATTTGCTTTGTTGTTTGGGTTAGAGTTTATAAACCTTTTCTGTGTTTCCTGTCTAGAGAAGATCCTTTAGCATTTGTTGAAGAGCTGGTTTGGTGGTCCTGAATTCTCTCAGCTTTTGCTTGTGTGTAAAGCTTTTGATTTCTCCTTCATATTTGAATGAGACCCTTGCTGGGTACAGTAATCTGGGTTGTAGGTTTTTCTTTTTCATCACTTTAAGTATGTCCTGCAATTCCCTCCTGGCCTGAAGAGTTTCTATTGAAAGATTAGCTATTATCCATATGTGAATCCCATTGTGTGTTATTTGTTGTTTTTCCCTTACTGCTTTTAATATTTGTTCTTTGTGTTTAATCTTTTTTTAATTTGATTAATATGTGTCTTGGGGTGTTTCACCTTGGGTTTATCCTGTTTGGGACTCTCTGGGTTTCTTGGAATCGAGTGACTATTTCCTTCCCCGTTTTAGGGAAATTTTCAACTATTATCTCCTCAAGTATTTTCTCATGGCCTTTCTTTTAGTCTTCTTCTTCTGGGACTCATATGATTCAAATGTTGGGGTATTTGACATTGTCCCAGAGGTCTCTGAGGTTGTCCTCATTTCTTTTAATTCTGTTTTGTTTTTTTTCCTCTCTGCTTCATTTATCTCCACCATTCTATCTTCCACCTCACTTATCCTATCTTCTGCCTCAGTTATTCTACTACTGGTTCCTTCCAGAGTGTTTTTTTATCTCAGTTATTGCATTATTCATTATTGATTGACTCTTTTTTATTTCTTCTAAGTCCTTGGTAAACATTTCTTGCATCTTCTCATCCTTGTCTCCAGACTATTTATCTGTAACTCCATTTTGTTTTCAAGATTTTGGATCATTTTACTATCATTATTCTGAATCTTTTTTCAGGTAGACTCCTTATCTCCTCTTTTGTTTGATTTGGCAGGCATTTATCATGTTCCTTTGCCTGCTGAATATTTCCCTGTCTTTTCATCTTGTTTAGATTGCTGTGTTTGGGGTGGCCTTTCTGTATGCTGGAAGTTTGTGGTTCCTCTTTATTGTGGAGGTACCTCCCTGTAGATGGGGTTGGATGAGGGGCTTGTCAAGGTTTCCTGGCTAGGGAAGCTTGCGTTGGTGTTCTGGTAGGTGGAGCTGGATCTGTACTCTCTGGAGTGCAATGAAATGTCCAGTAGGGAGTTTTGAGCTTTCTATGGGTTTTTGGGTGACTTTGGGCAGCCTGTATATTAATGCTCAGGGCTATGTTTCTGCATTGCTGGAGAATTATCATGATATGTCTTTCTCTGCAACTTGTTGGCTCTTGGGTGGGGCTTGGTTTCATTATAGGTATGGATACTTTTGGATGAGCTCTTGTCAATGAATGTTCCCTGAAGTCAGGAGGTTTCTGGTGTTCTCAAGTTTGGAATTAAACCTCTGGTTTTCAGTCTTATTCTTATAGTAGCTTCAAGACTTTCTCCATCCATACCACACTGATGATAAAACATCTAGGTTAATGGAGAAAAGACTCTCCACAGTGAGGGACACCCAGAGAGGTTTGCAGAGTTACATGGAGAAGAGAAGAGGGAGGAGGGAGGTAGAGATGTCCAGGAGGAGAAGAGGGGGAGTCAAAAGCAGAGAGAGCAATCTAGCCATTAATCATTTCCCTATGTGCTCTCCACAGCCTGGAACATAAGAGAGGTTCACAGAGTTACACAGCAAAGAGAAGAGGGAGGAAGGAGATAGAGGTGACCAAGAGGAGAAGACGGGGAGTCAAAAGGAGAGAGATAGATCTAGACCATAATCAGTTTCCTAAGTGTTTTCCACAGCCCAGAATACCCAAAGAGTTCTCAGAGTTGGGTAGAGAAGAGAAGGGGGAGGGAGGAGATAGAAGTGACCTGGGTGGAGAAAAAGGAGAGTCAAAATGGGGAGAGGGCAATCAAGCCAGTAATTACACTCCTAAGTGAAAATGGGTACTGAAGATTGGATTCTTAAAGGTACAAAATTGATAGCAAATACCAAAAAGCAAAGTTTAAAAATCTAGAGTAGATGTTAGATTCTCAAAAATACAATATCAAAAAAAAAAAAAACAAAAAAAAACAAAAGAAAATCAGAAAATCTATTAGAAATATATATATGAAACTTGGCTTAAAAATAGAGTCTTCAGCAATCCCACTGATGGGCATACACACCAAGAAAACCAGAATTGAAAGAGACACGTGTACCCCAATGTTCATCACAGCACTGTTTATAATAGCCAGGACATGGAAGCAGACGAATTGATAAGAAAGCTGTGGTACATATACACAACGGAGTATTACTCAGCCATTAAAAAGAATACATTTGAATCAGTTCTAATGAGGTGGATGAAACTGGAGCCGATTATACAGAGTGAAGTAAGCCAGAAAGAAAAACACCAATACAGTATCAGTTCATTTCAGTTCAGTTTAGTCGCTCAGTCGTGTCCGACTCTTTGCGACCCCATGAATCACAGCACGCCAGGCCTCCCTGTCCATCACCATCTCCCAGAGTTCACTCAGACTCATGCCCTTCGAGTCAGTGATGCCATCCAGCCATCTCATCCTCAGTCATCCCCTTCTCCTCCTGCCCCCAATCCCTCCCAGCATCAGAGTCTTTTCCAAGGAGTCAACTCTTCACATCAGGTGGCCAAGGTACTGGAGCTTCAGCTTCAGCATCATTCCTCCCAAAGAAATCCCATGGCTTATCTCCTTCAGAATGGACTGGTTGGATCTCCTTGGAGTCCAAGGGACTCTCAAGAGTCTTCTCCAGCACCACAGTTTAAAAGCATCAATTCTTCGGAGCTCAGCCTTCTTCACAGTCCAACTCTCACATCCATACATGACCACAGGAAAAACCATAGCCTTGACTAGACGGACCTTAGTCAGCAAAGTAATGTCTCTGCTTTTGAATATACTATCTAGGTTGGTCATAACTTTTCTTCCAAGGAATAAGCGTCTTTTAATTTCATGGCTGCAGTCACCATCTGCAGTGATTTTGGAGCCCCAAAAAATAAAGTCTGACACTGTTTCTACTGTTTCCCCATCTATTTCCCATGAAGTGATTGGACTGGATGCCATGATCTTCATTTTCTGAATGTTGAGCTTTAAGCCAACTTTTTCACTCTCCTCTTTCACTTTCATCAAGAGGCTTTTTAGTTCCTCTTCACTTTCTGCCATAAGGGTGGTGTCATCTGCATATCTGAGGTAATGCAAATCAAAATCACTTTGAGATACCACTTCATATTTGACAAGGGGGCTAAAAAAAAAAAAAAAAGGACAGTAACAAGTGTCAGTGAGAATGCAGAGAAATTGGAATACTCATACATTACCAGTGGGATGTAAAATGGTATAACCACTTTGGAAAACAGTTTGACAGTTAATCAAAATGTTGAATTTAGAGTTATCATATGCCCTAGGAATTCTCCTGCTGGCTTCTCTAGTGGCTCAGACTGTAAAGAATCTGCCTGCAATGCTGGAGGCCCAGGTTTGATCCCTATGTCAGGAAGATCCCTTGGAGAAAGAAATGACTACTCACCCCATTTGTCTTGACTGGAGAATCCCATGGACAGAGTAGCCTGGCGGGCTACAGTCCAAAGGGTCACAAAAAGTCAGACACAACTGAATTGCTGAATTGGACACTTTCACAGTAATTCTGCTGCTAGATCAGAATAGGCAAATCTACAGAAACAGAATGTATATTAATGGTTGCCAGGGAATGGAAGGAGGTAAATGGGAAGCGACTGTTAATGGCTATGGGGGTTCTTTCTGGAATCATGAAAATGTTTTGAAAGTAGATAGCTGCACAAATCTATGATTATATTAAAAGCCACTAAATTATACACTTGAAAGGGTGAATTTTATGTTGTGTGATTATATCTCAATAAAGCTATTAGACAAACTATTATAAAGGAGCTCTTACAGAATATAATAAATATTTGAAAGTTTAAATTTCATGTTTGGGGACTTCCCTGGCAATCCAGTGGTTAAACTAAGCGCTTCCATTACAGGGAACTAAGATCCCACAGGCCGAGTAGTACAGCCAAAACAAAAACAAAACTTCATGTTTATATCTCTTGAAAGCTGCTTCATTAACATATTTAGACATACTTTACCAAAGAGGATATACAGATGGCAAATGAGTACATGAAAAGATGCTCAATATCATTAGCTGTTAGGGAAGTGCAAGTAAATGCCACGATGAGATAACACTCCACACCTATTAGAATGCCTAAAACTAAAAAGACTGACCATGACAATTGTTGGTGAGAATATGGAGGAATTATCCTCATATACTGCTGTAAGAATGTAAAGTGAAATTTTGGAAGTTTGGCATTTTCTTAAAAGTTAAATACACACCTTCAATCAGTTCAGTTCAATTCAGTTCAGTCTGTCAGTCATGTCTGACTCTTTGTGACCCCATGAATCACAGTACGTGGCAGATTCGTGTCAATGTATGGCAAAACCAATACAGTATTGTAAAGTAAAATTTAAAAAAATTTAAAAATAAGGTCTTTTTTTGCAAGGTTATAGTAGTTATAAAAATAAAAATTAAAGGAGTAATTAAGGTCTTAAGATTTTAAAAATTTGAAAAATAGTAATATTAAAATATACCTAGGAATTTCTCTGGAGCTGTTGTGGGCAGTGTGGTGTCAGTTCAGTTTCAGATAGTTCCTTGGTCCAGCTTATACTTCTTTTTGAGGTCTATAGGCCCCTTCCAATGTAGTTGGTGCTAACTATAGGGTTTTAATCTGTTGCACTTGCCACTTCCAAAGTGATTCCCTCTGTTTTTTTGGCTTCTTCTGTTTGCAAGTCTCTTCAGTGTCTAATTTCTGCCCTGACACAAGAAGGCTGAGGTGGTCAGTTATTTAGGCTCACGTTCAGTTGTGCTGTGGGGAGGGAGGAACAGTCCAAACAAATATCACTGGTGTGTGTGGGGAGTGTTCACAGTGTCTTGGCCACACTGGGTTTGTCCCCGCTCATGGTGTGTGTGCTTTCCCAGTCTTAGGCTTCAGTTTCCTCTGCAGGGGAACTGTCTAAAGTGGGTCCTGGGTTGCGTGCACTTCCCAGGTCTAAGCTGCTCAGATTCAGGTTCTCGGGTACTCCACAAAGGCACAGACTTGGTTGGGCCTATGTTTTGTGCCCTTCCCGGGTCCGAGGAGCTCAAGTGACCAGGTACTTGGCGAGTGCACTCTCCCCACCTGGGCGGTGCATCGTATCACCTCCCCGGTCCGAGCTGCTTAGTTTCCTGTGTACACAGTGGGAGCGCCATCTCAGGTGTGCCATGTGTCTCCTCTGGGGAGCTGATCTCTGGCTGTGGCCCTCCTGGTGGATGTCAACTGTTCAGGATCCCAGGAAAACTTGGTTAGCAACTGGGGGCCTGCTCGCAGTTTGGTGGAGGATGCCATCTCTGGGGCCGAGATTGCCCCTTTCCCTCTGGCTCTGGCTCTGGCTCTTGCCTGCCTGCCTCTCTGCCTCCAGTGGGGATGGGCTGGTCTGCAGCCAGGTAGCTCTCCTCTGGTATTCGCTCAGTCCTTTGTTCTGTGAGTGGGCCCAGCAGTGCCTTAGGTTAGAGCTTTTTGTGGGAAAGTTCTCTCTTTCTCTCTCTTTCTTTTTTCTGTCTATCCCACAGTTTGAGTTACTATCTCACATTAGCTCCCTCAGATTGTCCTCAGGGCATTCAGACCTGGTCCTTATCCTAAGCAATGCAGCCCACACCTCCCTGTTCAGCCTCAACTTGCTGGTGGCAGAGGCAAGCGTCTGGGCTACTTCTCCGCTGGGAGTTGCGGTTAGGCATGTAATTTGTGGGTTTTAGCCTCCAGTGGGGATGGGCTGGTCTGCAGCCAGGTAGCTCTCCTCTGGTATTCGCTCAGTCCTTTGTTCTGTGAGTGGGCCCAGCAGTGCCTTAGGTTAGAGCTTTTTGTGGGAAAGTTCTCTCTTTCTCTCTCTTTCTTTTTTCTGTCTATCCCACAGTTTGAGTTACTATCTCACATTAGCTCCCTCAGATTGTCCTCAGGGCATTCAGACCTGGTCCTTATCCTAAGCAATGCAGCCCACACCTCCCTGTTCAGCCTCAACTTGCTGGTGGCAGAGGCAAGCGTCTGGGCTACTTCTCCGCTGGGAGTTGCGGTTAGGCATGTAATTTGTGGGTTTTATTTATTTATTTTTTCCTCTCGGTTATGTTGCCCTCTGAGATTCCAAAACTCCCACAGACCTGCCGATTGTAGGGTTTCCTGGTGTTTGAAAACTTCTCCTCTTTCACGACTCCCTCCCTGGGACTGGTCTCCATCCCTAACTCTTGTCTCTCTTTTTATCTTTTATACTTTGTCATACCTCCTTTCAAAGAGAATGGGCTGCCTTTCTGGGTGCCTGGTGGCCTCAGCCACTATTCAGAAGTGGTTTTGTGGAATTTGCTCAGTGTTCAAATGATCTTTCAGTGAATTTGTGGGGGAGAAAGTGGTCTCCCCATCCTATTCCTCTGCCATCTTAGGACTGCCCCCCTTCATCACCCTTTTAATTTAACTTATATGCAAAGGACATCATGTGAAATGCCAGGTTGGTTGAAGCACAAGCTGTATATTGTCACCTGCTTATTTAACTTACATGCAGAGTACATCATGTGAAATGCTGGGCCAGATTAAGCACAAGCTGGAGTCAAGATTACCAGGAGAAATATCAATAACCTCAGATACCCAGATGACACCACCCTTATGGCAGAAAGCGAAGATCTAAAAAGCCTATTGATGAGAGTGAAAGAGGAGAGGGAAAAAGCTGGCTTAAAACTCAACATTCAAAAAACTAAGATCATGGCATCTAGTCCCATCACTTCATGGCAAATAAATGGGGAAACAATGGAAACAGTGAGAGACTTTATTTTTTGGGAGTCCCAAATCACTGCAGATGGTGATTGCAGCTATGAAATTAAAAGATGCTTGCTCCTTGGAAGAAAAGCTATAATAAACCTAGACAGCATATTAAAAAGCAGAGATATTACTTTGCCAACAAAAGTCCGTCTAGTTAAATCTATGGTTTTTCCAGTAGTCATGTCTGGATGTGAGAGTTGGACCATAAAGAAAGCTGAGGGCTGAACGATGGATGCTTTTGAACTGTAGTGTTGGAGAAGACTCTTGAGAGCCCCTTGGACTGCAAGGAGATCCAACCAGTCCATCCTAAAGGAAATTAGTCCTGAAAATTCATTGGAAGTACTCATGCTAAAGCTGAAACTCCAATACTTTGGCCACCTGATAGGAAGAACTGACTCACTGGAAAAGACGCTGATGCTGGGAAAGATTGAAGTCAGGAGGAGAAGGGGATGACAGAGATAAGATGGTTGGATGGCATCACCAACTCAATGGATATGAGTTTGAGCAAGCTCCGGGAGTTGGTGATGGACAAAGAAACCTGCTGTGCTGCAGTCCATAGCGTTGCAAAGAGTAGGACATGACTGAGTGTCTGAACTGAACTGACTGATAAATATGTTGAATACATTATTGATTACCATAGTTAAGGAGAACATGATCCTAAAATTTTTTTTCATTAAATATATTCAAGAAGACTGTCTTTGAAAGAAAGGTTTTAGACAGTGAGTAATTTTGGAGAATTTAATCGTTGGTCATTTGGCAAATCAGTCATTTTGCAAATTAATCCTTCAGTTAGTTGCATTTAGACAAATTGATCTAAATTGGGTATTTAGATCAATTGGGCATTTGGCTAGTGGCCATCACTTCTTTCATCTTCTCTTGTTCAGTGCACATGTCCTTCACACACAGCAGTGCATGCAGTTGTGTTGCCTCTTTGTCCCCCAGTGATACACCCACATGACAGCCTACAGAGTGGACAGTTGAAAGAGGGCATAGGCCAGCAAAAAAGAAAGTGAGGCAAAGAAATGAAGTGATAATGCTGGAAGTAAAATGCAAATCAAAAATAAGTAGAATTTCGGAAGAAACAGCTGACTGTAGAAATACTGACACTACTACCACTTGAGAGACTTGAGATGTGCAGCCAGAGAAACCTAGTGAAGGGGAACACAGCAGCGTAAAGGAGGAAAGTGGCTGAGATGAAAGGATGGAGTTGGTTCAGAGGGAGGGATGCTGCCAGGAAGGTTCACTCTGAAGGAACTTGGAGACCATTTCTGATACTGAAGGGACAAGGCATAGAATGCTAGAAGCAGATCCACATTTAAAAAGGGGTATGGCAGTGTTCCACGGTGTAGAAAAGATACTTATCATGAGTTATATGATGAATGGTTCACAAACAAATAAAACGCACTTTGATTCTTAATGTTTCTGATGTTTTATTAGAATCACCATGTACCAAATAAATAAGTGCTTTGCTGTGTTTTATTTCCGTATATACTTATAATAGACAATTAGAGGTGTTAATAGTTTGGCACACACTTTGTAATTGACACTGCAATCATCATTGTCCTGATTGATGGTTAAATTCACTTGGCACAACTCCAGCTTTCACAGTCATTTCCAGTCCCACACCGCCATGCAGAGGAGCACTGCCCGGGTATCAGCTTAGGCAGAAGGGGGATAAAATCTAGGGCTGTAGTTTGTCTTGCATCCTCTTTGATGTTCGCACTTCAAGATATAGACAAAATGCAAATATTTTGCACTATAAAGCTGACTTCTGGGCAATTGCAAAGCAGTGAAATGAACACCATCCTTTCCTGTCTCTTGCAGCTAATTCAAATGAAACAGGTGGTGAGGAATAGAGTACTGTACTTGTGGAAGATGAGAGAGAATTTTGATGGCATCTGAAGAACGTTATCTGATGTTAATGCTGATTTTTCTCCCATGCTTCATGATTGCCCATTGGTGGAGCTGAGATACGCTCTTCACGCTGTCAAGAACAATTTTCTCCTTCAGTGATCTTTTCCAAAAGGGTTCTCACTGATGAGTTATTTTTCATTATTATTAGAATTTAAGTACCACACTTAAGTCAGACCTCTACATTCTGAGATGTAACCTTTAGCTGTCATTGTAAGAGGATAAACAGAATTGAAATTATACACCTGGTTAAATGAAAGGAAACCAAGAATGAGAACTATTTATGCAAAGATAGTAGTATGAATATTTGTGTGCCTGCTGGAGAAGCCACTGAGCAGTTCTCCAATATTATAAAGATTTTAGGACCACATCTCTCTTAATCACCTGCAGTTATTTCTATTAACCACTTGAAATTATGTTGATTATAAAATTGAATTAGTAGTGCTCAGGGGTTTTTCTTTCTAAATCACCTACAGCCCAGGAATTCCTCTCCTGGGTATATATTTTTAAAAACCCATTAATTTGAAAAGATACATGCACCCCAATGTTCATAGCACCACTGTGTACAATTGCCAAGGTGCAGAAGCAACCTAAATGTCCATCAACAGATGAATAGATAAAGAAAAGGTGGTATGTGTGTACTGAATGCACACACATACATATATATATATAATGAAATGTATATTAATACATATATGATGGAATACCACGCTTAGTCACTCAGTCGTGTCCTACTCTTTGTGACCCCCATGGACTACAGCCAGCCAGGCTACTCTCAGCCATAAAAAAAGAATGAAACTTTGCCATTTGTGACAACATGGATGGACTTGAGGGTATTATGCTAAGTGAAATTAGAGAAAGACAAATACTGTGTGATTCACTTATATATGGAACCTAAGAAATACAACAAATTAGTGACTATAACTAAAAAGAAGCAGATTCACAACTCTAGAGAACAAACTAGTGGTTACCAGTGGGGAGAGGGAAGGCGGTAGTGGCAAAATAGGGGTAGAGGATTAAGAGGTACAAACTCTTAGGTATAAAATAAACTATAAGGATATATTGTACAGCACAGGGAATGTAGCCAGTATTTTATAGTAACTGTAAATGGAGTATAACCTTTAAAAATTGTGAATCACTATACCATAACCTGTAACTTATAAAATGTTATACAGCAACTATACTTCAGTTTTAAAAAATTTAAAATATGAGACACTTCTCTAAAGTGTCTGCCAGCTCTAAAATGCAACGGTTTCAAATTCAACTCTATAACTAAGAGGGAAAAAAACATTATGCACATTTATTTTCAATATTATTTTTAAATGCCCTGAAGAAATGGAACAGATAAAAGGTCAGTTTAGGGTTAGAGAAAGAAATAGTAAGCCTAAAAGTTGGGAGTATGTTGCAAAAGAATCTCCATTAGCTGACTTGATTACTTTATAGCCAAATTTACTTTCCCCAGCATGGCCAAAGGGCTCAGATGAATTAAGCACTTTAAGGCTTGGCTCTTACAAGTGTAATAAATGATACTATTTATTGGTTGTGTAGACACATTAAAGAGAGTTGGCTTAATGACTCAGCCTCAGTGTCTCCTACTCCTGAGCCCAAGGGGCACAACCAGCATTATGTCCGTGTATGTAACATGGATGATACCAGTCTGGAGATAATTCTCCATAACTGTTCCCATGTCTCTAGGTCCAGGTTTTCTAAGTAAAGGCCTCAAAAGCTAGAGATAGCATTTCCCTAATGTTGAAGAGATTTAGAGCCTGAGCTCAGAGCCATTTGCCTTATGTTGAGGTAAGGAGGCTAAAGGCCCCCTCTCCCTAATCCCCGGCTGAATACGATTTACTTCTTGAGTCTTCTTTCTCTTTTTTGGAGGTAGGGGAGATGGGCAGATGTCTAGCAGACGGTATAAGCTTTGGGTCTCCGAATTTGGGGGTTCCTCTCAGAGGCTGCAATGCTGTTGCGTGTGCAGGTAACATCTGGCTTTCATTCCATCACCCTGTGGTGATGAGGGCTTGGGAAAGTGGTGCTAGGTTACTGCTCTGGCTGTTTTTGCCTTGAGTAATAAATTGTTCTTCAGTCCAGAAAGTCTTATGCCTCCCATCAAGTCAAATAGGATAAGGTCTCTGACTTTTCAGAGTTTCTTTTTTCATCACTGTTGGTTATCCATTTAAATAGAGCAGTGTGTACATGACCGGAGAAGGCAATGGCACCCCACTCCAGTACTCTTGCCTGGAAAACCCCAAGGGCAGAGGAGCCTGGTGGGCTGCAGTCTATGGGGTCGCTACGAGTCGGACACAACTGAGCGACTTCACTTTCACTTTTCTCTTTCATGCATTGGGAAGGAAATGGCAACCCACTCCAGTGTTCTTGCCTGGAAAATCCCAGGGACGGAGGAGCCTGGTGGGCTGCCATCTATGGGGTTGCACAAAGTCGGACACGACTGAAGCGACTTAGCAGCAGCAGCAGTGTACATGACCTTCCCAAGGTTTCTGACTTCAGATTATGTACTGGGTAGGGTTATTATGGTTATTAAATTAGATCATATAAGCATGGAAGAGCTACAAAATGGTTTCTTTTAGCTTCCGTGCTATGATCTGAATGTTTGCGTCCTCCTCACAGCCACATCCCAGGCCATATGTTGAAATCCTAGTCCCCACTGTGATGGTATTATGAGGTGGGGCGTTTGGGGGTCATGAGGTCACAGGGGTGGAGCCCTCATGCATGGAGGTTAATGGTCCCATAAAGAGGCCCAAGAGAGCTCCCTTGCTCCTCCCATCATGTGAAGACACAGCTGAAGTGAGCAGTCTGCATCCTTGAAGAGGGCTTTCCCAATGTGATCATTCTGGCACCCTCACCTTGGACTTCCGGTCTCCAGAACCAGAAGTCAGCTTCTGTTGTTTGTAAGCCACCCTGTCGTGGTAAAAGTTCAGTTCAGTTCTGTCGCTCAGTCATGTCCGACTCTTTGCGACCCCATGAATTGCAACATGCCAGGCCTCCCTGTCCATCACCATCTCCCAGAGTTCACTCAGACTCACGTCCACTGAGTCGGTGATGCCATCCAGCCATCTCATCCTCTGTCGTCCCCTTCTCCTCCTGCCCCCAATCCCTCCCAGCATCAGAGTCTTTTCCAATGAGTTAACTCTTCATATGAGGTGGCCAAAGTACTGGAGTTTCAGCTTCAGCATCATTCCCTCCAAAGAAATCCCAGGGCTGATCTCCTTCAGAATAGACTGGTTGGATCTCCTTGCAGTCCAAGGGACTCTCAAGAGTCTTCTCCAAGCTGAGACATTCTCTAAGGATAAATTTATAGCACCTAATGAATCTGTCTAGTCAAAGCTATGGTTTTTCCAGTAGTCATGTCTGGATGTGAGAGTTGGACTATAAAGAAGGCTGAGCACTGAAGAATTGATGCTTTTGAACTCTGGTGTTGGAGAAGATTCCTGAGAGTCTCTTGGACTATAAGGAGATCCAACCAGTCCATTCTAAAGGAGATCAGTCCTGGGATTTCTTTGGAAGGACTGATGCTAAAGCTGAAATTCCAATACTTTGGCCACCTGATGCGAAGAGCTGACTCATTGGAAAAGACGCTAATGCTGGGAAAGATTGAAGGCAGGAGGAGAAGGGGATGACAGAGGATGAGATGGTTGGATGGCATCACCGACTCAATGGACATGAGTTTGAGTAAACTTCAGGAGTTGGTGATGGACAGGGAGGCCTGGCATGCTGCAGTCCTTGGGGTCACAAAAAGTCACATGACTGAGAGACTAAACTGAATGAATCTTAGGTCTTATTATGGGGCAGACTGTGTATTCTGCATTTTCCATGCCCCTTCTCATCTCATTCTCAGAACAATACTATGAGGCAAGTAAACCACACCTGGATTTTTTATTGTAGACAAAGATACTAAGGCTCAGAGAATTGAATTAACATGCTTAAATTGCAAGGCTTGTCAGTGGCAAAACAAGAATTCAGCTGCCCTGAGAACACACATCTAAGTCAGAAATGTCTCCAGTGTTCTGTTGCCCCAGACGAAGTGTCTTCCTTCCCCATGTGTTTGTAGGACATGATCTTCTGCCATTCAGCCTAGCCATTTGATGTCATCTTACGCAGTAATTCATTTCCTCTTGTGCACAGAGTCATTTCCTTACCTAGAGTCTGCTCTGTGAAGATAATAGGGGTGTAAATCCCTCAAAATCACCATCTGTGCATCTCCCTGTGAGCAGGTGATGCTAAGCTGCTGAGGACCGATTCAAGTGAGAGAGTCTGTTAAAAAGTCTCCATGACCCTTGCAAAGCTACCAACACTCATGACTGACCTGATACCCTTGGAAAATTGGCTTGCTCCCACAAACTATCAAGATAAGCCCTCTGCCTTGAAGGGCTAGGAAAACCTGGTTTGTGTGGCCTGGGTCAGGCTTCCCTGGTGGCTCAGATGGTAAAGAATCTGCCTGCAATGCAGGAGACCCAGGTTTGATCTCTGGGTCAAGAAGATCCCCTGGAGAAAGAAATGGCAATCCACCCCAGTATTCTTGCCTGGGGAATTCCATGACAGAGGAGCCTGGTGGGCTATAGTCCATGGGGTCACAGAGAGTTGTACACGACTCAGGGACTAACACTTTCACTTTCATGGCCTTGGTCGAAGTAGAAGGGGAGAGAGAAAGTGAAAATGAAGAAGACAGAAAAAGAACACAAAAAAGAAAGAGAGGAGGAAAGATAAGACAGGAGGGAGCTGACAGGAGAGTGAATCCACAGACCAGGGAAAGTCTGCACTGATGGCAGATTTGAGGAAGATGACCAGGGAACAGCAAATTAGGAAATGCATAATGCATAGAGAATGTGCTTTCTGGAGCAGCCCTAGATCAAAGATCCCACAGAGGGGCCTGGAATCCATAAGTTTACTTTTAGTGCCAGAAAATGTTTCAGAAAAGCCTGCAAAAAAAAAAGGCCTGGGAAATTTTCTTTAGGATCACATTTACCCCCAAAGACATCAGCCAAGTGTTTTCTATAGCACCAGGCAAGATTTCTTCTAGACCCCTCATCTGTCAGAAGATTCTTCTGTCAAATAACACCCAGGATGAAGAGAAAACAGGAGAGAAAGAGACCACAATGGGGAAAGGGGAGTGGGTGGGCATTCTTGAAAAAGCCCAAGCAGAGGAAAACACCAAGTGGTTGGGAGTTACAGGGAATAGATATACTATTAAGAGAAAGAAAGTAGCTGTGCTTGTTAAAATTTTGCATTTCTGTATTGCCATGGGGACTAGGAGTGGGAGGGTATGGCTGCCCTCAGTTATCTCCGTGTTTCTTATAGATTGTGACCCAATCTGCTCTATTAAACCACTCCTGTGAGTTACAAATAAGAGACTTTGCAGATGATGATATGTATTGAAAAGTCCAGGTCATGTTTACATGGAATCTTTTGTTTCAAGAGACCATAGAGCTGTGCTTTGATAGTGTTTACTAGACAGTTTGCCTGGGCATCAGCACAGTTTCCAAATCAACAAATACCTACCCTTGCCCAAAAAGACAAATGTGAAGCCTGGCGATTTACATTTCCAAGGCTCTCACTGAAGGGTGTGAGTCATATCAGATTTCTGCATTGTGTTAGTTTCCACTGGCTGCTATAACAAAATACCACAAATTTAGTGGCTTCATGCACTGCAGATTTAGTATCTTACAGTTCTGGAGATCACAAGCCTCAAATAGGTTCACAGCCCTGCATACCTCCTGGAGGCTCTGTGGGACAATCTATTTCTTCATTTTTTCTAGCTTCTGGAGGCTATCCACATTCCTTGACTCAGGATTCCTTCATCCATCTTCAAAAGCAACAGTGAAGCATTTTCTGTGTCTTTGAACTCTGCTTCTACCCTTGATGTCTTTCTCCGTCCCTCCCTCTTCTTATTCCTCTCCTCTGCATCCCTATGATTATATTCAACCCATTTGAATAATCCGGAATAATGTCTCCATGTCAAGATCCTTAACTTTTCATATCTGCAGTCCCTTTCGCCATGTTAGGTGAGATAGGTTCAGGGGGTTAGGATGTGGGCATCTTTGGGGTCATTATTCAGCCTATCATATGCTGTCTTTATGTAAGAGCAGCATGTTAAAATGTAAGATATATGAATATGTTTATCAGTTAAAGCCATGTATATATTAATGCCCCATATATTTGATGCAAAAATACGTATCTTTAGCATTTATTATAACTGGTTTAATGTCATTTGGGCCTTAGTTCTCCAGGTGAAAGGCAAGTGATATGTTGTCCAGAAAATAGAGTTGCTCTATATTATGTTTTCCTAATTCCTTGACCTACAATTTATTCAATAAGAAGATCCTTCACAATTCACATGCCTGATAGAAGAATGGTGGCAGGGTCCTCAGTTATAGGTGTGGGCCTACAGATATCTAAGTATTGGCATATAGATATTCAAATATTGATATACAGCACTTGATTTGGTCGTAAATATTGACCTGCATCTAGAGACTGACATATAGTACTTTCAATAACAGCAGTAAAAATTCAACAGTTCTGTAATTGATCACCCATTCTGCTTGGAACTGGATTGAATGTTTTCCACAAATATCTCATTCATTACTTACTGGAACTTCATTACAACTGCTGATATAACTACATTGATTTTACATATGGGGCAACGGGAGTAAGTAACTTGCTCAAGGCTGAAAACATTAGTTACTTACAATCTCTAGAGAGCCATCTTCTGTTCTTTCTGAAGAGTGTATGTGAGGAACTCCCTATTGCCATCATGCAAACACAAACACAAGTTTCTGTGTTCTTTCACTTGGCCTACATATGGTTGATGTTTGGGAAATCTGAGTTCCTTCATTTTTTTAATTAAAAGTTTTTATTTTATTCAAGTATAGCTGATTTATAATGTATTAATTTCTGCTATGTAGCAAAGTGGCTCAGTTATACATACTTATACATACATTCTCTTTCGTATTTTTTTCCATTATAGTTTATCATAGGATATTGAATACCCTTGTGCGTACAGTAAGACCTTGTTTTTTATCCATCTTGTTTATAATGGTTTGCATCTGCTAATCCCAAACTTCCAGCCCATCCCTCCCTGCCATCATTTTTTTGGAGGCGTGTGCAAGATCAGATCGGAAGGAGAGCTAACAAGTTGAATTTTGATAATACAGGGCATCTGAACATGAGATGCCTGAACTGCAGTTCATCTGCATTACTTCCCTCTTTATTTTCATTTCATTTCATTTTCAAATTGGCTCAGTTCTTATACCTGAAACGGCTTCTTGGTCATTACTATTGTATAAATTTGCTATTAAGTTTATTCCCTGAGTTATTCTCACAGTTGGTGGGAACCTCCTCTCATTGCCTTTCCTTTTCTTTCCTTTTTCTACATACTATGAAAAGCCCTCTCTCTGGACATCATGCCACTGGCCCATATTAAGCATGTCAATTTGAAAGAAATAGCTTGAAGTTCCCGCCAGCTGGGTGATAGTAAACAGTAGCGAGTGGGGCTCTCCTGGTTCGTGTCAGGGACTGAGTTTGTGGTCTTAGATCTTATTCAGCTCAAATCCCAGGGATCATCAATAACAATGATGAGGATGAAAAAGGAGTAGAGGCCTGTTTACCGAGTTACTTTCAAAGTTCCAGGAAAATTGATAATCCCTCAGGGAGTGCCCCCATGGAGAGCGATTCTGAAAGAAATGTCAGGCTTCTGTTTAGACAGGCTGCCTGGGGAGGCGGGAGAAAGGCTTGAGATGGGGGAGGGGAGGTGAAGTAGGGGTGCTCATTCAAAGGAAAAGGTTCTTAAATTCCAAATCAGCATTCCATGGTCATCATAAACAGGCTCGTGTATTTGTGCACCAGTGTCCTCCTGACTGAAGCTTTCTTCAATTGCACTTTTGTTTGATCTTCTGCACATTTGCACATTCTCTCTCATATCTTTCTTTTTTGAAAAATTTTCTTTTTTTTTTTAAATTGGAGGAGAATTGCTTTACAGTGTAGTGTTGGTTTATGCCATACAGCAATGCAAATCAGCCATCTCTCTAATTTCATTTAAAATATAACCAAATGTGGGCTAAGAGAGTCCGCGCATCTCCTTCTCACTTCCAGAGACCAATTTTTACTCCAAGTTATGAGATTCTCCGGCCCTGTGATCTGAGTCCTACTTGCCTTTCTCTGGCGATCAGGACAAAGTCTTGTCATGAATATTCTAATTTATATTCTTTCTCATCTTATACAAAATCACACAAAGTGTCCTTTCCTGACATTGTAGAGTAGTGAAATGAACACTGGATAAGACAGAAGTCCAAAGGATTGAGAAAGAGTGCCTTAAACTAGCCTCTTATTCTACCAATTCAGGAGATGCAAGAGATGTAGGTTTGATCCCTGGATTGGGAAGATCCCCTGGAGGATGAAATGACAACCCACTCTAGAATTCTTGCCTGGAAAATCCCATGGACAGAGGAGCCTGGCGGGCTCCAGTCCGTGGGCTCCCAAAGAGTCATATACAACTGAGCACACACACACACAGTGTATCTACAGCTATGTGAACTCCCAAATAATCATTCAGTTTAAGGTAAGCCTAAGCTTTGGAGAAAGTCAAGAGCTAAGGGTTTATACATTCAGAATGTATTCCTAAGAAAAGGGAATTAATATATTAACACATTTTCTTTGAACTCTTGCTTTAATTGCAGAACGATTTTGAAGCTTTCCAAGATGTATGCTACATTGCAGGAGACAAAGCTCACAATCTAAGGGGGTGGTGGGATTGTGAGTGATGAGGAGGAACGAGACATGTGCCATATTGATTAGAAAAACAGCATGTTGGGAATGGCATTTAATGAGGCCTTGGACAATGAGCAGGGCTTTCTCTAATAGAATTAAGAGCTAAGAGCGGTCCATTGCATGCATGTGGAAGAGTTGTCTGGCTGGGAAAAACAAGCAGAGCAGCTGGGGTTTTATTGTTCTGGGAACTAAGGAAAGTACATAAAGTAGTTCAAAGCATCATGTGTTGTGTATAGGTGAACCACATCTAAAATGCTTTCTCTTGTTACTATTTCATTTGTTATTCAAAGTCTTGTGGAAAATATATACTATAAATGTGATGTATTGTGGCAACCACAAATTTTGAACACCTGGCATTTTTGTCCACCTTCCTTTTTCTGGTTCCTGTGTGACTCTTCTCCTCTCTACTGTATGGTTTCAAGGGGATTCTTTGTCACTTATAGGAGAGGAAGCATAAACCAAGCTTGACCCATCATGGTACATTACAGTAGTTGTGGTGATTGATTAATAGATAGGCATGGGGACCATACCAGATTAATCATAAACATTTTGAACCAGAGGTCTTAGGAAAGATCAGTGTTTGCTCTTGAGTTTGCTAGAACAGAAGGATATAAATCTTGACTGGCATGTAGAGGGTGAAAAAGATTCTCTCCTGGACCAAACTCTAGTTAGGCCCTTCTGAGCCCTCTTCTCAACTAGTCCTCCACCTTGGTCTTCTATGTCCATCCTTTCCTTACTGGGCCTGCATAGCCCAGCCTTAAGAAGAATCCAGCTAAGTTAGTTGGTTGAGAATCTCACCCCCTTCCACTTGATATCTCATCAACTTTAATATCTGATCAAGCTTCCGATCCTCCACTTTTGATGCCTAAGTCCTTGGCCTGCCTTTAGTAGTAATGTCTTCACCCTTTGTGTCTCTTCTGAGTAATTTTCTACCCACTGATCCCCTCACCCTGCTTTCTAGCTATAAATCCTCACTCACCCATATTGTGTTAGGAATAGAGCCCAATCTCTCTCTCCTATCGCCATAGTGTTGAATAAATTCTTTATAATTTTAACAAATGTCAGAACAATTTTTTCTTTAAAATGAACTAACAGAATTCATTGGAGTTGAGAGATGGGGAAGCAAAGAAATGACCACACTTGAGTCTCTGTGCCTGAAGCCAGATTTATCCATGGGCTTGCCAGTTATATCAGCCAGTTATCGCCTTTTTACTTAACCTAGATGGTGTTGGGTTTCTCTCTCTTGCAGTGGAAAAGGCCCTAATAATGGCAACTACCTATTCCTCTTAGGAAGATACATAGACTAACTGGGTAAAATAGTGTTAAAGATAGAAACCCCAGAATGTCCAGATTTTCCCCAGGCTCTCCTTCTTATGGTAATGGGAATAGCAGTGGGTATTTCTTATGAGTATTTCGTTCTTTGGAAATATTACCATTTTAAAAACTTCTGTTGTAAGGCAGCTATGCTAGATGTTTTCATGTATGGAGTTTTATTTAATCCGAACTCTGAAAGAAGTCTTTTTTTCATCCCTAATACACAGATAACGCAACAGAGGCCCAATGGGTTTTAACAAATCTTGGACTGTCTACTAGAAGTTACACAGTGTTTCTTCCATAGTTTTCTAAATATCCTTTGACAAGGAATTCTTTACACAGTTTTTTTCTTTAAGAAAATTGTGGTGAAACTTTACTAAGCATCTTACTTTGTTTCTTGGTTTGTTTTTGCACATTCAACCAAATATGCTACAAAAGAATAAAACAGTCTTAAATCTCTCATACTTAGTTTCTGCCTATAAATACTTACATTTCTTCAGATATAATTTAATATTTACCTAATAGCATGAAGGAAAGCCTCAGTGGATCAAGACATGAAACACTCCCTGGAAAAACTCTGTGATGCCACCAGGCTTTTACTGCTTGATTGCTTTGATGTGAAAGTGGCCCCAAATGTAGATGTTTCTACAACACAGGGACTGCATTTCACAGCTTTCTCATGAAAGCATTTGTGCTGACTTTCAAACCAGAGAAGCAGAGTTTCTATTTCATTATTTTTTTCCTAATAAAAAAGTTTTTGACTCCTCTGGAAAGGTGACAACTATTTTGAGACTCTCATGAAACTTCTTGAATCCTAAAGGCATGATGAATTTCACAGTTGGATTCCAAATGATGTTCCCAATCTTAAATGAGAAAGAAGCTACTTATTTTTAATCTAGCTGGGTTTCTAAAAAGATGGGTATCAAATTCATTCTCCTTTGAGCCAAAATGTTTTTTAAAATAGTCTTTTCATAGTTTTCCTCTAGAAGAAAAATTTTTTACTTGTACCTTACAAAAAATATTCTTCTTGTTTTCATAAGTGACATCTATAAGAAGAGCAGAATCTGGCATTGTTGTTAGCATTGCCAGATAGTTTATTTGGCTTGAGACTGTGAGTAAAATCAGGCTTCCCAGGTGGTGCTAGTGGTAAAGAATCCATCTGCCAAGCAGGAGACCAGAGTCCGATCCCCGGGTTGGGAAGGTCCCTTGGAGGAGGGCATGGCAACCCACTTCAGTATTCTAGCCTGGAAAATCCCATAGGTGGAGGAGCCTGGTGGGCTACAGTCCATGGGGTCTCAAAGAGTTGGACGCAACTAAAGCGACTTAGCATGAACACACATGAGTAAAATATTGTTCAGATGGCAGTGCAAGTTTTTAAACTTCTGAGGAGGTCTTCTAGTTTATTCTCAAAGGACTGAAGACAGCATTTAGCATGGTGCCTTACATATATTATGCTCTCAATAAATGAAAACCAGTATATTTTGACTTGGAATATCTCACTAAGATCAGAAAGCAGGATAGAGAAAAAGTGGGTTACAAAGAGATCATAAGAAGACTTACTTTATAATCACAAGAAATAATTTCAAGTACGCAGTATCACAAAATCTGGCAACCTTAACTCATCTGTGGCATTGAGTAAGTTGTTGTTTATAGTCGTTTCTGTTTTCTTGAAAAACAAAGCAGTGCAAACGTAAGCCAAACAAGGCTTTTGCAAGCATGAATATTTTCCCATATTAATGCAGTATGAAAGCTTCATACCATGGAAATGTAGCATTCAAAATTGTTTGCATCTCCCTTTACCTCCCCTTCCATCCTTTGCAAAGTAAAAAAAAAAAAGTGTAAAAACATATTTCAGTATTTGTCAATTCTAGAGATAAACCCAGGGCCCATGGATCACTCCAATATGCAGTTCCAACATGAAACAACCAAATCCACTCCTCTCTTGAAGAAAAAAAAAAAAAGACTATTGTTACAAGAAGTTTTAAGTTCACAGCAAAATCGAGTGGAAATTACAGAAAGTTCTCAAAGCCTCTCTCTGGCTTCCATACAGCCTCCTTGACTATCAACATTCCCACCAGAGTGGTGTATTTGTTACAGTTGATGAATCTGTATTGACACGTCATCATCATCCAAAGCCCACAGTTTACATTAGGGATTCACTCTTGGTGTGGTACATTCAGTGGTTTTGACAAATATATAATGACATGTATCCACCTTTATAATATCATACAGACTATTTTCCCTGCCCTGAAAGTCCTCTATGTCATGCCTGTTCATCCCACCCCTGCCCCCCGGCTGATCTTTTTACTGTCTCCATAGCTAACTCCCTTTTAAAGTAGCTCTGGATCACAATAATAAATACAATTGTTTGATGGGTACATATAAAACCAAAAATCACTTATATTTCTCTGCTTGTAAAGACTGCAATGATATTGGCTAGGTTAACCACTTTGCTGTTACTGCTGCTGCTAAGTTGCTTCAGTCGTGTCCGACTCTGTGCGACCCCACAGACGGCAGCCCCCCAGGCTCCCCCGTCCCTGGGATTCTCCAGGCAAGAATACTGAAGTGGGTTGCCATTTCCTTCTCCAATGCATGAAAGTGAAAAGTGAAAGGGAAGTCGCTCAGTTGTGTCCAACTCCTAGCGACCCCATGGACTATAGCCTACTAGGTTCCTCCATCCATGGGATTTTCCAGGCAAGAGTACTGGAGTGGGTTGCCATTGCCTTCTCCACTTTGAGGGGTGGTTCAGTCTTCTTTTTTAAAATTTATTGAAGTATAGTTGATTTATGATGTTGTGTTAATTTCTGCTGTATAGCAAACTGATTCAGTTATACACATACATTCTTTCTCATGTTTTTTTCCATTGTGGTTTATCACATGATACTGAATATAGTTTCCTATTCTCAGGTGGTGCAGCGGTAAAGAATCCTCCTGCCAATGCAGGAGAAGCAGGAGATTCGAGTTTGAGCCCTGGGTCAGGAAGATCCCTTGGAGGTAGAAATGGCAACCCATTCCTGCGTTCTTGCCTGGGAAATCCCATGAACAGAGGGCCTGATGAGCTACGACTGTAGCTGAGGTTGCAAAGAGTTGGACACAACTGAGTGACTGAGTATGCATGCATGCTATTCAGTAGGACCTTGTTGTTTATTTTTCTCTATATAATAGTTTGCATCTGTTAATCCCAAACTCCCAATCCTTTCCTCTGGGAAGAGGAAGCAGTTAATTCTTAAACCTTCATTTCTGCTTCCCAAATCAAGACACAGTTGGTTAAGAAATTAATGTCTAGTTCAGGAATGTAAATTTTTTTAATGAGAGAAAATCAATTAATGTTATTAAGATGAAGGAGAATCATATAATCACATCATTAGATGCATAAAAGGCTTTTAACAAAGTTTAATATTCATGATAAAAGTCTTGGTATATAAGGAATAGAACAGAACTTAATATTTTTTAAAGAATATTTATAAAGAGATTATATTAATAGCAGATTTCACACATAATGATGACATGATGAATGTATTCCTTTTAAAATCATGTATGAGAAAATTTCTTGCTGTCAGTTATCTTCATCATTGTATTAGAGATACTGGCCAGTAAAATTTACTACGGGAATTGAAAAAAGAACCCTTATCATTCACAGATAATATGATTATCTATGTAGAAAACTCCAGATCATTTGCAGATAAGTATTTGGAAATGCTAAATATAAAACACACAATATGAATGCTGTTTAACCTCAGCAGTAACAGAAAAGAAAAAAAATCACAACAGCATCAAAATTTTAAAGTATTGAGGAATATTTTTCACAGAGCTTTATGGAAAGTGAGTTGTTGAATGTCATTAAAGAAAATTAAAAGATTAAAAAATGGAGAGTCATACCATATTCATAGAAATGAACACATGTATTAGTTACCTCTTAGTGCAAAACAAATTACCCCAAACTCAGTATAAATGATATAAAAATAAGGAGTATAAAACCAAATATTTATTATCTCACAGTTCCTGTAGTTCAGGTACTCGGGGGCAAATTAACGCTGGGTTTCTGGCTCAGGTTTTTTGTGGAATTGCAATAAAATGTCAGCTAGGAGAAGGTAGTGATCTGGGGGCTTGCCTTGGGTGGAGGAGCCACTTCCAAGCTCTTATATGTGGCAGTTGGCAAGAGGCATCAGTCCCTAACTGGCTGTTGGCTAGAGGCATCAGTTCCTCACCACACAGCTCTTTCCAGATGGCAACCTGACAGCTGGCTTCCCTGAGAGAGAGAGAGATCCAACAAAAAGACAGTCTAATGTCACTTCTGCTTTTTTCTATTTATTTGAAACAAGTCACTAAGTGAAGCCCACACTCCGGGGATGGAGAAAGAGTTTCTATATTTTGAAGGGAATGTGAGTCTGTGGATATTTTAAACTTTCCAAAACCTCAATATTATAGAGATACCAGTTGCCTGCCAATTCCTCAATAGATTCAGTGTCTCCTTTTTCCTTAACTGTAAGTTTTGTATAGATTTCTAAGAATTTTTAAAAATGGAAACCTAAATAATATTTATACAAATATGTGTATATGTGTGCTCAGTTGTATCCAACTCTTTGTGACGCCATGGACTGTAGCCCATCAGGCTCCTCTGTCCATGGGATTTTCCAGGCAAGAGTGCTGGAGTGAGTTCCCATTCCCTTCTCCAGAGGATCTTCCTGACCCAGGGATCGATCCTTTTTCTCCTGCATTGGCAGGTGAATTCTTTACCATCTGAGCCACCTGGGAAGCTCCCTTATACAAATATAGGTGATAAAAATGGTCTGCAGCAAACAGTAAACACAAACTCAGGATGACGTTTAGCTTTAGAGCAGTGGTTCTCAGAGTGATTTCAGGTTCCAGAGGACATGTGGCAATATCTGGAAACGTTTGTGGTTTTCTTGTCTGAGGAAGGGCTATTTGGCATTCTAACAGGTAAAAAGCCAGAGATGCTGATGGACATTCTATGACACACAGCACAGCCTCACAGCAAATGCTGAGGTTGAGATACCTTGGAAAAGGGAGTGGGTTTGAGCTGGGGCATGTAGGGGAAATAATAATAATGTTCACTTTTCTTAACGCCATGG
>SJXQ01012585.1:73393-94975 GCA_006408695.1 Aepyceros melampus
ACATAAATATTCTCTTGTGTTCACTCAGTAAAAAACACAGTCAAAAATAAAAAATTTTGAATCAGCAGAACTTGGAACTCAGCTGGGCTTGGAAGACTTGTGAACTTCCTGTTTTGAACAACTGGATAAACAAGGGTACCATTTAATGCTACATTTTTTCCCTAAGGTAAAAGCCTCCCCAGAACATAGCTCTAGACCACTTAGCATTTTATTGAGATGGAAAACAGCTCTACAATATCAATATTTTGAGGTGGACCTTAGACACAGACTGCCTTGGCGAACTCTGACAAATCTCTGAACTTAGTGATTTGTAAGTCACTGTTTGTCTTTTCAAATCCAGCTGGCCCTAAGTCATTGTTCCACCTCCTCTGAGGGAGAGTCAAGAGAATAAGTTCAGCCATGAAGCAGAGACCTTGTAGCCCTGGAAACATCAAGTGAGTGGAAGCCTCCAAGATCTCACAGCTCAGACACTGGGTTAGCTGGCTTCAGACCCCTGGCAGAACTTTCTGGCACCCTGAGTCAGCATCAGCCATTGGGCACTGGGCAGGTGAAAGCAATTCGCCATGAATCCGAAGTCCAGACCAACCAGATTCTCCTGGGGGCCAGTCTAGGGCATCTCTAGCCTCGCTCTGAACTCCCACATAAGTTCGTAGTTACCCTGAGCTTTAAATGAATGAAAATCAAGTCTTCCATGATTAAAAACAAATGCTGTGTTTGGTACCACAGTTGCAGAGAGCTGAAGGCCTGCTATGTGTATCATATACCGGAATGAACTGGAGGAGACAGAATAAGAGATGGAATTTAAGGTAACATGTGATCTTTTTAACTTTTAGATTATGTTCTGACTTCCCCCTCACCATGTAGTTGAATTTTCACACGTGATAACAATATTTTTCCTTGCAGCAGATGGGCCCTGTTATGAAGACGAGTTTTGCACCTTATTTTGTCTTTCATATGTCTAAAAATTATACATAAAAACCCCAAATGTGAGCAATTAGCCTCAACTCTGCCAACCCTTTGTGTTTTTAAACAGCCAACCAGGAGGCAGTGGGGCTATTCGAGTCTTAAAAGTGCGTAATGACCCCCATTACAGAAATTTGAAATGCTGTCCAATCTTAGAGAACCTCCATTTTTGTGGGGGGAAAACCTGCCCAATACTAGCTATGTGCACAGAAGGATGACATATTGTGAGCCCAAAGGTCAAGGCAAAAACAGCCCAACAAAGATGCAGCTCACCCACCACTAAGCCCATTTTAAACTTCTGTCATTTTAAGCATATTTTAAAATGGGACCTCAACCTGAGTACATTTTCCTGGTAGAGGCAGCAGCCATGGCCTTCATCTCATGATTCTCCCCCAGGACTTCAGCAGAGCTCAGGAATGCTCAATGTATGAGATTATAGAAAGAGGGAAGGACTACTTTTGTTACTGAACCAGATTGCTTTTGCCTAACTTAGAGCAAGGCAAAATTCTCAGATGCTGAGGTTTGCAGTGGAGAGAGGGTTTATTCACAAGGCAGCCAAGAGAGGAGACAAGAAAACAAGTCTCATATCCAGCTCTCTGACGCTCAGGGGCTTGGGGCATCTATGTGTATGTTAGTCGCTCAGTCATGTCCGCATCTCTTGAGTCTCCTGCATTTGCAGGTGGATTCTTTTACCACCGCACGAATGCATGTCTTTAAAGTGAAAGTGTTAGTCACTCAGTTGTGTCCAACTCTTTGTGACCCCATGGACTGTAGCCTGCCAGGCTCCTCTGTCCATGGAATTTCCCAGGCAAGAATACTGGAGCGGGTTGCCATTCCCTTCTCCAGGGGATCTTCCCGACCCAGGGGTCAAAACCTGGGTCTTCTTCATTGCAGGCAGATTCTTTACTGTCTGAGTCACCAGGGAAGCCCAGAGCATTTATGGGATAATGAATTAAAAAAGCAGGGTGGTTTGAGGTATGAGGGGGCATGAGGAAAGGCGGTCAAAAAAAGGTTGGGTAATTCTAGTTGCACACAGGCATAACTCAACTACAAACCTCTGCACTTTCGAAGATGGAGGTGCTTAGCACCATCTGAGAGTGGAGCTTTTGGCCTTCAAATATCTAAAGGTCATTTAGCAGACATTTGTGCATGCACAGTTGGAGGGTTGATGTGGTCCTGTCCAGTCTTACCTAGCTTGGCTAAAAGCACAACTGGACCCCAAGCTGCTGGAAAACAACTTCAGCAAACATCTCTTAGTTTATGCTACATGCTGTTTGGAGGACTCCCAAATCTTTTGTTGTTGCTGTTGTTCAGCTGCCCAGTCGTGTTTGACTCTTTGTGACCCCATGGACTGCAGCACGCCAGGCTTCCCTGTCCTTCACTATCTCCCAGAGTTTGCTCAAACTCGTGTTCACTAAGTCGGTGATGTCATGCAACCATCTCATCCTCGGTCACCCCCTTCTCCTCCTGCCCTCAGTTTTTCCTAGCAACAGTTAAAACAACCTTATTAGTGAAGGCAGGTGAAATGTGATTACACATCGTTTCACGTTCAGATGTCGGCATAATACTTGGGAAAATATTGGGGTCATATAATGATAGAGATTGAAGAGGTCTGTACCCTGAATTTGAAGGACAGCAATGTGAGGGAATGATAGCCTGGTGGAGTGAAAAACTTGTTTCCCACCAATTTTTTACCTGTGAGATTCTGAATCTTTCTTGATGCAGTTTTCTGTTTTGTGAGATGTGAATTTTAGACCATTTGGTTTCTAACACTCTATAATTCTAATAGGGTTCCCAGGTGGCTCAATGGTAAAGAATCCACCTGCAGTTCAGGAGATGTAGTTTTGATCCCTGGATCGGGAAGATCCCCTGGAGGAGGGCACAGCAACCCACTCCAGGATTCTTGCCTGGAGAATCCCATGGACAGAAGAGCCTTGTGGGCTCCAGTCCACGGGGCCTCAAAAGTCGGACACGACTGAGCGACTGGGCACAAGCACAGCTAAGGAAGTTTCATCTGTCGGAATGTTCTTTTCCTTGCTTCTCTTATATTTTAAAGGTCATATGAAATTATAAAAATTGTATCCATAATACTTAGCCCCCTATAAATTGTGCTGTTAGCCCAATGTGGGTGAAATGTCTGAAATGAGTTTTGGCACTTTCCAAATGTGGATTCCAAATGACCCATTCCAATGTGGATCATTGGTGCTTGGAGATGGCAAGTGGGATGAAGATGGAAGTAACAAGGGGAGAGCTCATCCCTCTTTCGTATTTAAGGTCCAGTGTATACAGAAAATGATGGATGAACAAGGTGATCTTTCCCATTGTCTACTTCTCTGGGAAAGACAAGACTGCATATGTACTTTGTCCTGGGTCAGGATAGTGCACCCCCCACCCCCCCAATGGGTGTTTATTACTCATGTCAAGCAGGCGTAGCTGAACTGCACCACTGCTCATTGATATTAGTTATCTATTGCCACACAACAATATTACCGCAGACTTAGCAACCTAAAACTATGCACACTTATTATGTCATGGCACGGCTTAGCTGGGTCCTCTGCAAGGCTGCAATTGGGGTGTTGGACATGGTGGTGCCCTTATCTGACATTCAGGATTCCCTTCTCAGCTCCCTCAGTCCTTGACAGCATTCAATTCCAGGCAAGGTGTCCAACTGAAGCCCCAGTTTCACCCCAGGTTGGACACCCAATCAATCAACCCTTTCCACCAGTAGCTCACACCATGGCAGCTTGTGTCTTCAAAGCTGGAAAGAAGAGAATGGTAGACATCGGTAAGACGGGCCTCCAATTATGTAATCATGAATATGTAATCTCCTACCTCCTGTCACTTTTCCTGCATTGAATCTCACCTCTCTGTTAGTCAGATGCAAGTCACAGGTCCTGCCCACACTCAACCAGCGGGAACTACCCAAAGTGGGAACACCAGGAAGTGGGTATTGTGAGGGCTTCCATATTAGCTATTGTCACGCTGGTCCCTGATAAGTTAATTGGTTCATGTGACACACATCTGCTGGGAATTTACCATAGCTTGACCCTGTGCTTGGAACTAGAGCATAGGGCAAAGAAGAGATACTGTGTAGTCTGCCCCTGGGAGCAGTTGATGGGGCCTGGTAGTGGTGGTGGCAATGGTACCAGCTCCCTCTGGCAGCTCGGGCTGAGCCTGTGCTGAGTGCTTTCCTCCATTTGAGGCTGCTGGGCTGGCTGGGAAGCCGTGGACCTTCACAGTGTGGTTCCCCACAACCTGTGAAACTTGCAGCTCCTTCTATTTGCCACCCAGGGCAGAACTGCTTCTGTTTATCACTGACTCACTTCCCTGTAACCAGAGAGCCCTCCCCAGAGTCCATTCAGCTACTTTCTTTTATTTTTTTTTAAATTTTATTAGAGTGTAGTTGTTTTACAATGTGCACCAGAGTGATTCAGTTATACATATATTCATTCTTTTTCATATTCTTTACCCATATAGGTTATTATAGAGTATTGAGTGGAGTTCCCTACGCTATGCAGTAGGTCATTGTTGAATATCTATTTTATGTATAGTAGTGTGTATATGTTCATCTCAAGCTCCTAATTTATCCCTCCCTCCTAAGTTTCCACTTTGGTAACTGTAACTTTAGATTTGAAATCTGTGAGTCTATTTCTGCCTTATAAGTTCATTTGTATCATTTTTAAAAATTAGATTCCATGTATGAGTGATATCATATGATATTTGTTTTTGTCTGCCTTGCTTAGTATGATAATCTCTAGGTCCATCCATGTTGCTGAAATGGCATTATTCCATTCTTTTTTTATGGCCGAGTAATATTCCATTGTGTATATGAACCACATTTATCTATCCATCCCTCTGTCTATGAACATTTGGGTTGTTTCCATGTCATGGCTATTGTGACTAATGCTGCTATGAACATTGGGGTATACATATCCTTTTGGAGTATGATTTTCTCTGGAGGTATGCTCAAGAGTGGGATTGCAGGAATATATGGTGACTCTATTTTTAATTTAAGGAACCTCCATACTGTTTGCACTTCCCTGGTAGTTCAGTTGGTAAAGAATCTGCCTGCAATGCAGGAGACACCGGTTCAATTCCTGGGTTGGGAAGATCCCCTCGCGAAGGGATAGGTTTCCCACTGCAGTATTCTTGGGCTTTCCTTGTGGCTCAGCTGGTAAAGAATCCACCTGCAATGTGGGAGACCTGGGTTCAATCCCTGGGTTGGGACTATCCCCTGGAGGAGGGCATGGCTACCCACTCCAGTATTTTGCCTGGAGAATTCCCATGGAGAGAGAAGCCTGGCAGGCTACAATTCGTAGGGTCGCAAAGAGTCGGACATGACAGCCACTAAGCACGCCATACTGTTCTCCAAGGTGGCTATACCAATACATCCAGATAATTCTCATCATCTTTTCCAAAACCTCTGCTGGGATGGTGATCAGAGTGCAGAGTGGGACATGGCACTGGCCTTTGAGTCTTCTTTAGACCCAGTCCATCATTATAAATCATCTCTGTCTTGGGTTAGGTTCCCAAGAGGTACAGCCAGAGATGAGGACTCATGTAAAGGTGGTTTTGAGGAAAAACCCATCACAGGGCAGAAGGTGATGTGGGCCCAAGCTGAGGGGGGGGTGAGGGTGTGGTACCCAGCCAAGCCCCATGGAAGGAAGCTCTGGAGCCTCTGTACCTCAGAGGAGTTAGATACAGGCCAGGTGGCCTTGCGGCCTTTTATTCTGCATCCTTGAGTCATTGGTGAAGAGCAGATCCAAATCCAAAGTGATGTGAATTCCCTTCATGCTTTCTGCTCTCTTTTCTGTTGATTGAGTAGGTTCTAGTAGTCTCAGGGCAGTTACTTGATCAAGAGAAGTAAGTGCTACTTGTGAGTGAAAGACAGCTGAGGGAGCTCGGTGCACAAAACATGGTGCGGACGTTCCAGGGGATATATGATGTCATCACTCCAATGAAAATCTCCTCAAATTTCAGCATTTCAGTTGGCCGCCCATTTTCTTCCTGAACCCTGACAAATACCTGCCTAGAAATTGATTTCCTGACTTTTCATATCACTCTAAAACCATATTTAAATTCTCCCCATGCACGAGTTTTAACTTGTTCTTTAGACCAGGATTTCACAACTTTAGCAATGTTGAGATTTGAGGACATATAATTCTTTGTGGTGGGAACTGTTCTGTGTATTTGTGATATTGTGATTTATAAGAAATACAGAACTTCCCTGGTGGCAAAGTGGTCATGACTCTGCTTTCACTGCCATGGGCTCAGATTTGATCCCTGGTTGGGAACTAAGATGCTGCAAATCCTGTGGTGTGACCAAAAGAAACAAAGCAATGCATGTATATCTGGTCATTCAGATGATGAAATTATATTTTTCATAATATTTCACCTTCATCCACAATTCCTGATTCACAGCTCCCCAAATCCTTGGAATTTCCTGAGTGAAAAGAACAATGGGAGTATCTTTTGTTACAGTACTTGGTTACTTGTCCTCAGTTCCAGAAAACGCTTCAGAGCCCTAGAGGAGAACTGGTTGCCTTATTCATAATGAACCCCTTTCCACTACACCTGGGTTTATAATAATGAAGTGACTTTTGGAAAGCTCCTAAGGAGAGGGGCTGGTAGCTAGAGGAAGCAACCTTGATTAGATGGTTGGAAATTTCAGTCCCACCCCCTGATTTCCGGGGAGGGAGATGGGCAGGAGGAGAATTCAATCACGAGTGTGTTGACCTGAAAGAAACAGACTTCAGAAGTTTCTCTAGCAAAGATGGGTTTATTCAGGATCAGCAGAAAATTGTAATTTGGGATCTGCAACCATAGCAAGGTGTGTGCAATGCAAGGGAAGGAGAACACTTTATAGGAAGGAAAAGGAACTTGGGAGGACTCTAGTAAACAAAGAATGCATGGCTTTTCTTGGCTGAGTCCTTGCCAGGAAAGAAGAGGAGTCTATCTGCTTTGTGCTGGGCTCTGCTATAGTCCTAGGGCATGAGACCTCCCCCTTCTGGTCTCCCTTTCTTGAGGTTTCTGTTTATTAATTTTTTAGATTTCCCCCCTTTGATCACGATCTTTCTCTGAAAGCATTGCTGAGCAAGAGTCAGTTTTTCTAGATTCAGTGGCTTGTTTCCCCTCAGTTGTCAGGAAGGACCTTTCCTGGGTATAATGGCTCACATTGGAGGGAAAGTACATAGATTGGAAATGCATAAGTTCACATATGAGTTACATGGGAGGGTAGGAGGAAGAACTTCCATGTACTTTTTACCTAAAGTCCATATGTCATCAGTATCATGGACACGAGATCATCTGGATAGTATGTCACTGTTAGAATTTTGGTGGCAAAATTCTACCAGGCCTGGTCCAGATATCTTGTGAAAGCTGTCTCAGCAGATGTCACCTGCTTCAGTTCTGGGAAATCCTTACTTCTGGTCACCAGATGATGTGAAGATCTAGTCAGGACGTGACACTTTCTTTAGGAGTGTCATGTGAATCCAAGAGTCCATTCCTTGGAGTTTGAGGGGTGCAGGAGCTGGTTAGCAGTACTTGATAAGAGTCTTTGTGGTGAGATTGAAGAGAATTCTTCTGGTCATGTCTTTCCCAGTATACAAGATCTCCAGGTTGCAAAGTGTGATGCTCAAGGTCATCTCCCAAAGGCACACTGTGAAAAGATTGCTCTTCCAAAGCATTGTTGTTGACTTGTGTTTTTGAAATGTGCTTGATTTACGATGGTGTGTTAGTTTTATTGGTTTCACACCTAGTTTCAGGTGTACAGCAGTGATTCAGTTTTATATCCGTATCTATAGACTTTTCCTGATTCTTTTCCCTTATATGTTATTGCAAAATACTGAATACAGTTCCCTGTGTTATAGAGTAAGTCCTTGTTTATTTTATACGTATTAGTGTGTATATGTAAATCCCAAACTCTTAATTTATCCCTCCTCCCTTTCCCCTTTGATAACCATAAGTTTGTTTTCTATGTGTATGAGTTGATTTCTGTTTTGTAAACAAGTTAATTTGTGTCTTTTTTTTTTTTTAGAGTCCACATGTAAGCAATATCATATATTTGTCTGGCTTACTTAGTCTGATAATCTCTAGGTCCATCCATGTTGCTGCAAATGGCATTACTTCATTCTTCTTTACAGCTGATAATATTCCATTATATGCTTGTACTCAATTTTCTTTATCCATTCATCTGTCAACTAACATTAAAGCATCGTTATTTTTAATAGACACATTTTTAAAAAATAGGCCTATTTTTAATAGGCCTTTTCAATACCAGAGTATCTCTCTTTTTCAATTGTGGGTCTAAAGAAGCAAGAGCCAAGTTCATTGGCATTCTGCACCTGTCTAAAAGGGTGACAGTTTATGAGTTCCCAAAGGGGTGGATCTGAGATTTAGGTGGACCAACGGCATTGCTTTTGGCCAAAGAGTTTGGAGGGCCTTGCCAGATTTTGCCAGCTTGAATCTTAGTCATGCAATTACCGTGGTCAACTAAACCAGAGGAAGGAGGATGGTAAACACAGTGAAAGTGTTGTAAAACCAGCCACACAGTACAGACTTGTTGAGGTACTTGGCCAGTAAAAACCGGTTCCTTGATCACTATGAAATTTGAGAGGAGTTCCCCAGGTAAGGATAATCTTTTCCAAGAGGATTTTACCCACAGAAGAGGCACTAGCCTTTCTACATGGTAGACTTCAGTCCAGTGTAAAAACATACAGATCACAACTAAAACATATTTAAATCCATTAAGTGGAGGAAATGGTATGAAATCCATTTGCCAGTCCTCAAAAGGTCCATTAGGCAGTTTCAAATGTCTGGGAGTGGTATGAATAGGCTTCCCTGGGTTGTACTTTGAACAAACAAGACAAGTGAGGTAGATGCTTTATGTGGCCTTATTAATGTTTCCCCACTACTGCTGAGTCATGAAGGCTGCCATCTTGTCAGTAGGCCAATGGTTTAATTCATGTATGCTGGTGACAAGTGGCAGTTTTATACTCTCTGGTAGGACTGGGCTGTTGTTTGGTCAGTTCAGAGCTTTCTCATTTTATCAAACCGATTGCTAAATTTCTAATGTTGTTTTTCCTTTTCTGAGGCCAATTGTTGGGCCTCTCTTGGCAGTTTTTCTAAATTATCATTTGAGAATATATCCCTTTAGACCACAACAGAGGTTTGGCTGTCATTTGTCCCTTTTTAATAATAGTTTTCTATTTGTTTATTTTTGGCTATGCTGGGTCTCCATTGCTGCGTGGGCTTTTCTCTAGTTGCGACAAGTGCGCTTCTCATTGCAGTGGCTTCTCTTGTTACGGATCACGGGCTCAGAAGTTGTTGCATGTGGACTTAGTTGTTCTGTGGCATTGGAATCTTTCCGGACCAGGGATCGAACCCGTGTCTCCTGCATTGGCGGCGGATTCTTTACCACTGAGCCACCAGGGAAGCCCCATTGATCCCTTTAAGGGCAGCATTCCTTGCAGACATATCAGCAAGGTGCTTTCCTTTAGCTTCCAGAGTCAAGTTTTGAATGCCCTGGAATCTTAGCTGAACAGCAGATAAAAGTATTGTAGACAGTAGTTCCTGAACATGGAGGACATTTAAAATTTTATTTCTACTAGAAGTAAGGAAACCACATTGCTCCCACAACATTCCAAAATCATGAGCTACTCCAAAAGCATACCTACTATTAGTATAAATATTGGCAGTTGCTTCAGTAGTGTCTGCCTGTGGCTCCATGGCCTGTAGCCGACCAGGCTCCTCTGTTCATGGGGATTCTCCAGGCAAGAATACTGGAGTGGATTGCCACTTCCTCCTCCAGGGGATCTTCCCAACCCAGGGATCGAACCCACATCTCCTGCATTACTGCTGCAATGGACATTTAGGTTGCTTCCATGTCCTGACTATCATAAGTAGTGCTGCTATGAACATTGGGGTACATGTATCTTGTTTTTTAATCCTGAAATCAAAATAGCTTTTATTTATTTAAAGTATTTTTATATTGGAATATAGCTGATTAACAATGTTGTGGTAGTTTCAGGTGGACAGAAAAGGGACTCAGCCATACATATACACATATCCATTCCCTCCAAAACTCCCTACCCATCCAGGCTGCCATGTAACACTGAGCAGAGTTCCTTGTGCTCTACACTAGGTCCTTGTTGATTAACCATTTTAAACATAGCAGTGTGTACATGTCCTTCCCAAACTCCCTAACTATTCATTCTCCCCATCCTTCCCCCTGGTAACCATAAATTTATTCTCTAAGTCTGTGAGTCTGTTTCTATTTTGTAAATAAGTTCATTTATATTATTTATTTTTAGATGTTGCATTTAATGGATGTCATATGATATTTCTCTTTGTCTGACTTACTTCAGTCGCTATAACAACGCTAGGTCCATCCATATTGCTTCAAATGGCATTCTTTCATTCTTTTTAATGGCTAAGTAATATTCCATGTGGGCTTCCCAGGTGACTGAGTGGTGAAGAATCCACCTGCCAGTGCAGGAAACAAAAGAGATGATCCTACTTGATCCCCTGTAGTAGAAAATGCCAACCTGCTCTAGTATTCTTGCTTGGAAAATTCCATGGACAGAGGAGCTTGGTGGGCTGCAATCCATGGGGTCACAAATAGTCAGACACAACTGAGCGACTGAGCATACACACAATATGCCATTGTATATATGTACCATATCCATTTGTTTGTCAGTGGACATTTAGGTTGCTTCCATGTCTTGGCTATTGTAAATAATGCTGCAACGGACATTGGGATATGTCTATCTTTTTGAATTAGAGTTTTCATCTTTTCTGGATACATGCTGAGAGGCAATTTCAGATTTCTGGTAACATTGGAAAGCCTCAAAATTGAAATAAGCATTCCACTGACTTCTGGAAATTTAAACTATTTAGTCTAATTTGGCTTTAAGGAAATTAAGTTTGGGGATTGCAAAAGTGCTCAGGGCATGAGAGCTCCCTCTTGTGGTATCCCAACTCTATTCACTTGAGGTTTGTTTTTATTATTACTATTGTTTTTTAGTTGTTAAGTCATGTCCAACTCTTTGTAACCTCATGGACTGTAGCATGCTACGCTCCCCTGTCCTTCACCATCTCCCAGAGTTTGCTCACACTCATATCCATTGAGTTGGAGACGCTATCCAACCATCCCATCTTCTGTCATCCCCTTCTCCTGCCCTAAACCTTTCCCAGTATCAGGGTCTTTTCTCTTAAGTCAGCTCTTTGCATCAGGTGGCCAAAGTATTGGAGCTTCAGCTTCAGCATCAGTCCTTCCAATGAATATTCAGGTTTGATTTCCTTTAGGATTGACTGATTTGACTATTATTGTTATTATATTACAAGGCATGCTGCTGCTGCTGCTAAGTCGCTTCAGTCGTGTCCGACTCTATGCGACCCCTAGACGGCAGCCCACCAGGCTCCCCCGTCCCTGGGATTCTCCAGGCAAGAACATTGGAGTGGGTTGCCATTTCCTTCTCCAATGCATGAAAGTGAAAGTGAAGTTGCTCAGTCATGTCCGACTCTTAGCGACCCCATGGACTGCAGCCTACCAGGCTCCTCCGTCCCTGGGATTCTCCAGGCAAGAACACAGGTAATGAAAAGTGAAAGAAAGTGAAAGTCGCTCAGTCGTGTCCAACTCTTTGCAACCCTGTGGACTATACAGTCCATAGAATTCCTCAGACCAGAATACTGGAGTGGGTAGCCTTTCCCTTCTCTAGGAGATCTTCCCAACCCAGGGATCTAAAAAAGGTCTCCCGCATTGCAGGTGGATTCTTTATCAGCTGAGCCACAAGAGAAGCCCAAGAATACTAGAGTGGGTAGCCTATCCCTTTCCTGGAGGATCTTCCTGACCCAGGAATCGAACTGGGGTCTCCAGCATTGCAGGCAGATTCTTTACCAACTGAGCTATCAGGGAAGGTAATGAAGCCTTTACCAACTGAGCTATCAGGGAAGATAATGAAGCCTCTATTAAAAGCCCAAAAGAAGGGGGTTCAGAGAGCTTCTAGATAAGGAGAAACAGAACACTTCCATGTTGCCATCATTCCAGGCCCTAAACTCTACAAGGATAGAAGCTCCTTTATTCAGGAATTCACCCTATGTGTCTCTTTGTCTCTTCATTTGGTCATTGATTTGTATCCTTTAATATACTTCATAATAAGTCCATAATCTAGTGAGTAGACAGGATTCCTGAGTTCTGTGAGTCATTCTACCAAATTAATTGAACCCAAGGAGAGGGTTGTGGGAACCTCTGACTTACAGCCAGTTGGTAGAAGTACAGGTGACATCCTAGACTTGAGATTTGCATTCTGAATTGAAGAGGTCATTGGAAACTCCACTTGGAGATGATCGTTCAGAAGCACAGGTAACAACCTGAGCTTGTGGTGGGTGTTTAAAGTGGAGAGTGGTCTCGTAGAACTGAGCCTTTACTTCTGGAGTCTGATACTCTCTCCACGTAGACAGTGTCAGAGTGGAGCTGGTATCTGAGAATTTCTTGTTGATAGGGAAGCCTACACACACACACACACACACACACACTGGAACTGAGTTCAGGAACCCCAAAGAGAACTGTAAAATATTTAGCAGCATCCCTTGTCTCCTCCCACTAGATTCCAGAAGCTCCCTCCCAGTTGTGACAAAGATGTCCCCAGACAGTGTCAAATGTCCCCTAGGGACAAAACTGCCCCTGGTTGAGGACCATTGCTTTCGACAGAAAACCTCGCTGAAGCTGTACTCTTGGCTCTGTAAGGGGTCAGTTAGTTTAGTCGCTCAGTCATGTCTGACTCTTTGTCACGGATCACAGTATGTCAGGCTTCCCTGTCCTTCACTGTCTCCCAGAGTTTGCTCAAACTCATGTCTATTGAGTTGGTGATACTGTCCAACCATCTCATCCTCTATCTCCCCCTTCTACTCCTGCCCTCAATTTTCCCCCAAATCAGGGTCTTTTCCAATGAGTCGGCTCTTTGCATCAGGTGGCCAAAGTATTGGAGCTTTAGCTTCAGCATCAGTCCTTCCAATGAATATTCAGGACTGATTTCCTTTAGGATTGACTGATTTCATCTCCTTGTTGTCCAAGGGACTCCCAGGAGTCTTCTCCAGCACCACACTTTGAAAGCATCAGTTGTTCACTCTCAGCTTTCTTTATGGTCCAACTCTCATATCCATACATGACTACTGGAAAAAAAAAAACCATAGCTTTGATGAGACAGACCTTTGTTGGCAAAGTAATATCTCTGCTTTTTAATATGCTGTCTAAGTTAGTCATAGCTTTTCTTCCAAGGAGGAAGTCTTTTAATTTCATGGCTGTAGTCACCAGAATTGACTCTTTTGAACAATTGTGTTAGAGAAGACTCTTGAGAGTCCCTTGGACTGCAAGGAGATCAAACCAGTCAATCCTAAAGGAAATCAGTCCTGAATATTCATTTGGAAGGACTGATGCTGAAGCTAAGCTTCAGTACTTTGGCCACCCGATGCGAAGAGCTGACTCATTGGAAAAGACCCTGATGCTGGGAAAGACTGAAGGCAAGAGGAAAAGGGAATGACAGAGGATGAGATGGTTGAATGGCATCACTGACTCGATGGACATGAGTTTGAGCAAGCTCTGGGAGTTGGTAATGGACAGGGAAGCCTGGTGTGCTGCAGTCCATGAGGTTGCAAAGAGTTGGACATGACTGAGCGACTGAACTTAGCACCATAGGGAGCTTGAGGATAGGGACTAGTAAGTAACAGGTCAAGCAATGTCTGTTAAATATCATGAGAATGATCTTAAAAATCAAGCTTGAGTAGATCAAAAAAAATGCCAAATATAAAGACACTACTTTGGAGTGGCTGTCAGGGAAACATAGGACTCTAGTCCATGACAAAAGCTGGGCCAGACCTTTTCTTATGAAAGGTCCACTGATCATGGGTTGAATTGTAGCTCTTCTCACATGCTTTCCTCAGAGGTCTCTGTTTCCCTCCTGAACAGGGCTCATAGGTCGAGTCCATCTCCAAGCTTGGGAGCCATTTATGTCATTCTGTTGTTATCTCCAGACACTTTCATCACTAGATGAAATTACTACAGTATTCGTGGCCAGTGTGTGGAAAGTCACAGTTTTTGCAGTTCTTATTTCCAGAACCTTTCATCCTCATACCTTTAATAAGGTCCAACATTTGCTTTTTTTTTTTTTTTTTGCACATTCTCTTGTATACACTTAAAAACAGGCAGAACAGTGTACTTAATGACTCAAATCTCCAACTTTGCAAGCAAAGAGAAACCATTTCCTTACTAGACATGTTCAAGAAAAGTGAATCCCTTCTCCATCTACCCCCTCCCTTGGAGGCAGTACCTTTATCAATGGCTTAGCCAGATGCCCTTTAAATGAAGAGCACACTGAGAAAAGCCTCTCCTGTGAAAGAAAATTTCATCACCGTCCAATGTGACCGATAGCTCCCTTTTTTCTGAAGTCTGCAAAACTGAATTTCCAAAAGCCACCAGATTTGAAGGTGCAGGAGGGGGTGAGACAGGAGGTGTTTCTCCCTTGGCATGGACTGGGGTTGGCATCCTGCCAGGGCCTTCCTCATGCCCAGATGCTGGAGAACCAAAGCCGGATACCACGTCAGATTTGCATCCCCCTCCTGGGGACTCAGGTCAATTCTGGATGGGTGCTTTCTACTTCCTATTTAAGCTCCTTTAGTCTCATTTCTGGGCATCCAGTTGTACTTGCTTCTTCCAGGCAATGTTTGAGGTAAACACCTGGTGTTTTATTTGAATAGCTAGAACCCAGTCCTCTTCATCAGTCCCGCATTTGGCCTCTCCAGCTGGAAAACATGTTTGCTCACATTGCATTTTTCCCATACAGGAAATCCTCCGGGGAATTCAGGGCCCATGTGGTACCTTTGAAGTACCACAAGCAATTTTCTCTTTCCTACGTTTCCTCTGTGTTTTGTTACATTATTTTAATTGATGTATTTTTTCTGATGTATTATATTAGGAGAGCTTGAAAGACGATGTGCTTAGCATCCAATGTCTCTTATGATGAAATTTCTCTGCAGAAACCCAACACCTCAATTTTCACTCTGCTCATTATCCCTGGCACTGGGTGACAACGACACCAAACAATGCCATGTGTGCTGTGCAGGAAAATCACTCAGACACCCCATCTGTCACGTCCCTGCCCCAGAGCTGGAAATCCATAATTCAGATTTGTTTCAAGTTTAGCAGCTCTAATATTTGCAGTACATATATCCTCCCTTTACGTGTCTTACATGCCCAGTGAAGCCTTTGATGATATAAATTTGTATGTACATTCATATACAAACGTTTGTGGGTAGAAACCAACTTCTTATTATTTAATGATGGAAGGCCACCCCAGCTCTGATAAGGTTGACCCAATTAGCACCTAATTTCAGTCCAAAGAAGGTAAAGAGAAATACCAATCCTGCTAACCTGCATTTTTATATTGGCTTAAATTTCATTTCATGGAAAGTTTTTGGAACTTAGACACTGATTTTTTCTTTCTTCTTTCTGTGTCCATCACTGAAACTGAAAGTGTTAGTTGCTCAGTCATGTCCAATTTTTTGTGGCCCCATGGACTGTAGTCCGCAAGGCTCCTCTGTCCATGGGATTTCCCAGGCAAGAATACTGAAGTGGGTTGCCATGCCCTTCTCCAGGGGATCTTTTTGACCTCAGGATTGATCCCAGGTTTCCCACATTGCAGGCAGATTCTTTACCATCTGAACCACCAGGGAAGCCATCATGGTTGGAAATAAGACATGTCCAGGAACAACTGTAAGATTCTCTCTGCTTTGTGACTTGCTCCAGAGAAGGAAAGTCAGGAAGGCCCCCTTCCTTTCCCATGAATGTTTAAATCCAACCAATTCACAAGTCTTTGGAAGTCATTTTAAGAATAAAAGCACATGTTTATTTAAAACTATCACAATTTATCCTGAAAGAGAACAGCAAAGATACAGCATCAAATTCTATTTTAGAAATAATAGGTAGAAATGTGGATAAAAGTAATTCTTTTTTGGCTATTTTGAGAATTTCTTTTGGAATTTCCAAAAGTTGTTTTTTTTTTCCTTTCTTTTTTTGCACAAGGAATACATTACCCCCTTTTTCTTTTCTCATTTCCTTTTCCCCCTTCCTTTTCCCCCTTTAATATTTAAATTGGGCTTAAATGAAGCCAGAAGCATGCATTTCTCGATAAAAGTCCCAAATAATGAATTTATGATGATCTTCTCTCTGCTTAAGTGGTCAGGGAGTCTCTGACCTTTGCAAGGGTGGAATTGTTTTTTTGTTTGATTTCTTTTCTTTTTTTTTTTTTGCTGTGTTAAGTGAAGTGCAAGCCAGAGGCCCGATCAGCCAATTTATGTTTGATTTTATCTCAAGCATGTCAGAGTTGATTCATCTAACCCAGATGAGGGTGAGAGAGAGGCAGGGAATTGCTGAAATTGGAACAAATAAGAGTTGTTTTCAGGCTGAACGACATACAAAATCCATAAAGAATTCTCAGATATGTTTTCAGTAAAATAATGAGTTTCAGAATTTGGTGTAATGGGTTGCCATGAAATAGCATTTGCACCGCACAGCACAAAAGGTTCTGGAACTGATGAGACGGATGCATGTGGGTGGGTGTATGTGTGCCTGCGTGCTCAGTCGTGTCTGACTCTCTGCAACCCCATAGACTGTAGCCTGCTAGGATCCTCTGTCGTGGGATTCTCTAGGCAAGAATACTGGAATGGGTTGCCATGCCCTCCTCCAGGGGATCTTCCCAACCCAGGGATCAAACCTGATTCTCTTGCACTGGCAGGCAGATTCTTTACTACCAAGCCACCTGGGAAGCCCAGTTTTATGTATATCATGCCCCAAAAGGCCACTTTCTAGTGTGTGTTTTAAGAATAGAAGTATCTGGCTCCATCTTATAGGGTGGAAATCTATACGTTTAAGGGGAGTACTAGTCGTATGTTGTTGTGCAGTCGATCAGTCGTGTCCAACTCTTTGCGACCCCATGCACTGCAGCAGGCCAGGCTTCCCTGTCCTTCACCATCTCCGTGAGTTTTCTCAAACTCATGTCCATTGAGTCGGTGATGCCATCCAACCATCTCATCCTCTGTCATCCCCTATTTCTCCTTCTGCCTTCAATCTTGCCCAGCATCAGAGTCTTTTCCAATAAGTCAGCTCTTCACATCAGGTGGCCAAAGTATTGGAGCTTCAACTTCAGCATCAGTCCTTCCAGTGAGTATTCAGGGTTATGAGAAAAGGTAAAAGTTTTTTTTTCATTTTCTGTAGAAATCGTCTGCTGCATTATTTGCTGTAAAACCCATGTCCACTGAGGCTCTGGTCCATCATTTTGTGCCATTTTTAGGGTAGGTTGGATCAAGTGTTCCACTGGGGACCCTTCTCTGCAGCCCAGAATTTATCAGCTCTTGGTCCCACTGGTCCACACGGCTTCTCCCCACACCCCAGTCCCAGCTTACCCTTCTATTTAGTTGTCAAGAAGCAGAATGGTTCCAGGGACATCCGTCAACATCACTGGTCAAAGCCAGGTTGTAGTTGAGTGTGTCTGGGAGCTCTCACAAGAGTAAAATAGGGAAGTAAGAGCATCAGGGTCATGGGCGGGGGGAGGATGGAGGAAGGAAACTGATGAGAGAGTGTAACTCATGGCGACCCAGGCTGTGTTTTTGCTGGCAGCACCATTGTTCCTTTTCCCTCTGCTACAGCATCAACCCACTGCCCTGCCCAGTGGGCTGGTGCAGAGGAGTAGAATCTAAGTTCATGTGTTCCCAAGCAGGCTGATGAGTTTTAATCAATACATTCATCGCCATCCAAATCTATTGTGCAGATAAAATACTTTTATTTAACTAAATAGATCCAAGTCTACTTTTTATTTCACCCAGGCTGGTTCAGTTTTTCAGTGACTTCAATGCATCCTTCATTTATGAAAATATGGCTATTAAATAACTGAGAGAGATCAGCTTTGAAACTTCCAGCCTGGCTCCCCAACCAACATTTTGGTAAAAATGGGGCTGAATTCTCCTGTTTCCTTCTTCCAGGGAATTTGGAGCCTAGAGAGCCCTGTTTCTGCAGGGATGTGATGGAGAACATGCAGGGAATAATTGGTTCCATTCATTTTTAAATTCCTTATGAAACCATGAGGAATTAATTCATATTCAAAGAGAGCTGAACAAAGCCTCAGAGGAAGCCATTGTGTTTTCACGGGTTTTTTGGAGGTGTTTGGTGAGAGATGTAACTAGCAGTGTCTTAAACGCTGCCCATACCAATGTGTATATGTGTGGTGTTTGAGTACATTTACACCTGTGGCTCTCAGTCATGGTTGTGTATCAGAATTTCACTTCCAAGAATGATTGAGTCCTAATAGGATTGATTCTACTGCCCTAACAATTGGTCCCCAAATCTCATGGCTTACTACAACCAAGACTTAGTTCTTGGTCATGATCTCTGTTCCTTGTGGGTCACCCATGGCCCTGCTTCCTCTTGTGTTCCCTGTGGCACCAAGGTGACAGAATACCTCTAGATGGAGTACTGCCAGTTGTCATGCAGGAAAGAGAAGAGAGCTAGCAAAGTGCCACCTGGCTCTTGCCACCAATGCTCAAATTTCACTGGCCGGGGGAGTCACATGGCCCAGGATAACATGGGTTCTAAGAAGTATGATTCTCCCCAGGGAGCCACAGTGCATCTTTGTGAATAATAAGACCATCTCTACAGGATGAAGGGATGTAAATTCTTGATCAACCTCAGATCTGTTAACACATTATTGGCTGGGGGATTTTTGCAGAAACTAATGCCTGTGGCCGGTGATTTGTCATGTAATACTCCATGAAATGCTCCAGACAATAATGTTTGGGTAACAAAAGATGTATTAATATGTCTCTAGTCAATAAGTTGTTACCTAAGAGTGTCAGGGTGGGACCTGAGGAACTGTATTTTTTAAAGTTACCTGACAAGTATGATGAGTAAGCAAGGCTGGAAAATACAGACTTACATGAGAAAAGGCTGTGTTGGGCCACTGTGGGAATGGTCATCAGTTCTTGGATTTGTTATCTGAAAAAACAGATTCAGTGCATGTTTTATCTTTACATTACATTTACTTTTGCTTTATTGGCTATGCCAAAGCCTTTGACTGTGTGGATCACAACAAACTGGAAAATTCTTAAAGAGATGGAAATACCGGACCACCTGACCTGTCTCCTGAGAAATCTGTATTCAGGTCAAGAAACAACAGTTAGAACTGGACATGGAACAACAGAATGATTCCAAATAGGGAAAGGAGTATGTCAGGGCTGTATATTGTCACCCTGCTTATTTAACTTATATGCAGAGTACATGATGCAAAATGCCAGGCTGCACAAGCTGGAATCAAGATTGCCGGGAGAAATATCAATAACCTCAGATATGCAGATGACACCACCCTTATGGCAGAAAGTGAAGAACAACTAAAGAGCCTCTTGATGAAAGTGAAAGAGGAGAGTGAAAAAGTTGGCTTAAAGTTCAACATTCAGAAAACGAAGATCATGGCATCCGGTCCCATCACTTCATGGCAAATAGATGGGGAAACAATGGAAACAGTGAGAGACTTATTTGGGGGGCTCCAAAATCACTGTAGATGGTGACTGCAGCCATGAAATTAAAAGACACTTGCTCCTTGGAAGAAAGGCTTTGACCAAGCTAGACAGCATATTCAAAAGCAGAGACATTACTTTGCCAACAAAGGTCCATCTGGTCAAAGCTATGGCTTTTCCAGTAATCCTGTCTGGATGTGAGAGTTAGACTATAAAGAAAGATGAGCACCGAAGAATTGATGCTTTTGAGCTGTGGTGTTGGAGAAGATTTTTGAGAGTCCCTTGGACTGCAAGGAGATCAAACCAGTCAATCCTAAAGGAAATCAGTCCTGAATATTCATTGGAAGGACTGATGCTGAAACTGAAGCTCCAGTACTTTGGCCACCTGATGCAAAGAACCAACTCATTGGAAAAGACCTTGATGCTAAGAAAGATTGGAGAGGGGAGGAGAAGGGGATGACAGAGGATGAAATAGTTGGATGGCATCACCGACTCAGTGGAGTTTGAGTAAGCTCTGGGAGTTGGTGATGGACAGGGAAACCTGGAATGCTGCAGTCCATGGGGTCACAAAGAGTCAGACATGACTGAGTGACTGATGAACTGAACTTATCCTTTACATCATCAAATAGTTAAATAATTAAGAGAACTGAAATTTTAGAAGATTGCCTTTAAAAAAAAGTTTTGAATATCCTTTCTTGATAGGACAGACAATATAGAAGTTGATTTTGGCTTCATGGAACATTTGTGATTTATTTGACAGTAGGGGCACTCTCTGGTTATAAAGTAGGAGACATTCACAGGTCATGGAAGAGATAACATATAAGTGTAAAGAAAAAGTTGTAATCCAATGAGGTTCTGTCTGAGAGCTTTGGCCTCAAACACTCAGAGGTGTTTTTTCAGGTTTGCTAATGTTATAGTGGTGTTTGTGCCATCTGTGGAGGTGAAATGAATCATGTGCTTGTAGAGATCAGAGTGGTGTGTGTGGGCATGCATGTGCACTCCCTCATGTCTGACTCTGTGCGACCCCATGAACTGTAGCCACCAGCCTCCTCCATCCATGGGATTCTCCAGTGCAAAGAACTCTGGATTCAGATTTCAACTGCACCTTTGAGGTCAACCCTAAAGCCTGACCTGTGCTGTCTCTTATGACAGTGTTTTCTTTTACTCTATGTATGAGACATTTCTGTACTTTGTATAAGGCTCATTGTGGCAGGCTCCCCAGTATCCATTCTCCCTCATTCCATCGAGTAGGAACTATCAGCATGCACTGATGAGTCCACTCCAAGCATCAGTGTGGAATTCCGATTAGATGAAGCCCAGTCTCAATCCCCTGGCCTCAGTCACTGGTGTAGGCAAATCTCGCCAAAGCCAATCAGACTAGGGCAATTCCTAACCACAGAGATGGATTCAAACATTCTCCCATCAAAATGAAGCTGAAGAGTTTTGCTGAGAATCCAGGGAGAGAGTTGGTCAGCTGTCTGTGAGCTGTCAGTGTGTCCAGGAGTATGTTTGCCCACCTGCTCTGCCTCGCCTGTTAGAGATGATCAGAAGCTTCTTTCACAGCTTCATCAGCCTCAGAAATGCTGGCCTCCTGCTTGTGGTTCAAAGCAGGCAGGAAGGTTCTCTGTTGCTTTCTCCTGCTAATAGTATGGGTTGACTTTGCTAGTGTATGCTGAGGGTGGCTCACATGCACACTTCTTCTCATCCTGCTATGAGGCAACAGGTGTGAGAAGCAGTCATAGTCCTTCAGTCACCTATACTGGCCTAGCTTTTGAACCCATAGCATTTTAGGCAGGGAGGAGGGGAAGGAGGAGGATTGGAAGGGCCCTCAGATGGTATTACACTAGCCTGTTAATCTGAGGAAGCCCCAGACCAATGTCTTAGACTGTGGAAGTGTCTTTCTCCGGGAGTTGGTAATGGACAGGGAGGCCTGGCATGCTGTGTTTCATGGGGTTGCCAAGAGTAGGACATGACTGAGAGACTAAACTGAACTGAACTGAATTCTAGAGCTCATGCTCACCTATGTGTTCTGATTCTATAGTTACTCCTGATAGGAGATGC
>SJXQ01012585.1:95105-107092 GCA_006408695.1 Aepyceros melampus
TCCTGATAGGAGATGCAGTATACTGAGAGCACTCTGGCCCAGGGCACCATCACCCCTGATCAAAACTACTCTGGTGGCCCTAACTGCTGTCTCCATGTCTACCGAAATGCTCCCAGTCCATTTTTGAACAGGAGTCCATGCATGCACATGCTCAATTGTGTCTGATTCTTTGTGACCCCATGGACTGTAGCCCGCCAGGCTCCTCTGTCCATGAAATTCTCCAGGCAAGAATACTGGCATGGGTAGCCATGCCCTCCTCCAGGGGATCTTCGTGACCCAGGGATTGAACTCGGGTTTGAGCCACCATGGAAGCACTGAGGAAGCCTGGTAGGTCAACATTAGTCCCTCTGAGTGTCTTTACCTGGTACCAGGAGAAGGCAATGGCACCCCACTCCAGTACTCTTGCTTGGAAAATCCCATGGACAGAGGAGGCTGGTAGGCTGCAGTCCTGACACTATGATTAACCTAGGTAGTCTATACTGGCCCAGTTCACTGATTGATTGGCTCTCTTGTATCTGGGACTACATAGGTCCTAGGACTTCCCTGTGGTTCAGACGCTAAAGAATCTACCTGCAATGCGGGAGACCCAGGTTCAATTCCTGGGTTGGGAAAATCCCCTGGAGAAGGGAATGGAACTGACTCTTGCCTGGAGAATCCCATGGACAGAGGGCCCTGGTAGGCTATAATCCATGGGGTCACGCAGAGTCAGACACGACTGAGTGACTGACACACAGGTCCTATAGTTCACACACCCAGCTGGGCATTGATCTCCACCTCTGTGCATACTATTTTCTAGTTTGTCCTGTCATTGCATTTCATGGTGAGGTCAGTCATTCTCAAATAATCTCTTGATGCACCTCAAAGTCCTAAGTTAGTCATAAGGTTATAAATAGCCGTATATTTCTAAGATAGCATATGTTGATATCTGAGCTTGATGAGCCTTACCTATTTTTAGAGTCAAGATAATTGGCACTCAGATAGCTCATGAAGAGTAAACATAGTATGGCTTTATCCCAGCTTATGTCACTTTGGGAACATTCAGGTTCCTTGTAGGGTAGACCAGAAGTTCCCAACTTAGGACGGTTTTATTCTCCCAGGGGATATTTGGAGTCTGGAGACATTTTTTATTGTCATAACTTTTGGGAAGGTATTGGTGACATCTAGAAGAGGCCCAGGATACTGCTAATAAACATTCAGGGTACAGGTCAATCTCCACCAACAAATAATTGTCCAGCTCAGAAAGTCAGCAATATCAGGACCAATAAACCCCAGCATAGATCACACGATTTTGATGCTGGTAAGGTCGAGCATAACATAGAAGCAGTTACTTCCTTTTCCTGATGTTATGTGGTGAATAAACGGATTTTCTGATTTCAGTCAACTTACTTGGTAGAAAATACAAGTCTATGTGCTGGTAGGAAGAGAGAAGAGAAATATGGAAAGGAGCAGAGTAGAGAGGCAGTTTATAATTTGTAGAAGACAAAAAAAAAGATTCATTGCATTAGGGAACTGACAATTTTCCCTCCTCCATGGAAACAAAAGCAGTCAGTTGCTCCAAGAAGTGGCTTCTGGAGGGATGGGGAGAGAACCCAGCCAAAGCCTCAGGCTCATGATCTTTAACTTTTCTGGAACTGAAAATGGCCATGAGCAAGTGTGACCTCAAAATCAATGGTGAGAATCTCCAGGTCACATGCACCCCAGCTGAAAAATCAGGTCATTATGTAGGGTGACATGTCTGATTTTTTTTTTTTTTTGGAAGCCCCTTAAGATTTACATACACAACAATTATAATCTCTATTGGAAGTCTTCCTGAAACACAGAGACTCGTTGCTTCTGTCTGGATTTTTCTACAGGTACTTCAGTGGGTGGGAAGAACAGTAAAATGTGGCTCAGCATGGGCAAGCAGAAATAGCTTGAAGGATTGGTGGCAGAGAAAGGCAAAGGTGTGGGAATAAGCAATCAGGGATGTGGTAGCCAGACTGCGGTGGGCAGCAGTGCAGAATTGTTAGAAGTCTCTTGGCCGAGGCCCCCAGGGTGAATGAGCTGCAGGAGACCAGGGCGCTGGGGAGCGGTGGCAAAAGCTGGCAGCAGGAAAACAGACTTCCTTCATGTTGCAGGAAGCTGAAGGGCTTCTCCTGCCCAGGCAATTGCAGGCAGGCCATCTTGTCAGATACTGTGAAATGTACCCACTCAAACAGCTGAAGACAGTGTGGCTTTTTTAGTGTCAGAAATGCCCAGCCTTTGGACTTTTTTTTTCCCATTTGTATTTCTTCCTTTTTAATACAACAGTTTTTGAGTTACATGTTGAAAGTCCTCATTTTCAATGTAACAGTTCCCTTCATTGGAAAGGTCTCTGGACTTTCCATCTTTGTTCCTTGTGGTGGTCTCTGGCCCAGAATAGGTGCCTATGAAGTCCCGAATGAAAGAAAGCACCTAGTTATCCATGAACATCTTGTTGGGGATTATTTCAGCATCCTGGACCCTGTCTCACAGCCAGTGTGACCCGGGAATCCTGGCAGGGCTTCATTCAGTGAAGTCAGGACAGAAGGCATACCAGCATGGAGGCTGGGCAGATCCTTAAGAGGAAGAGACACATCAGGGGAGCCTGTGTCTAGAGGGCTTGCTATTTGTGACTCAGACTTCTTGTTTTGTACATTAGCCTACAGAGAAGCAAAGCATGTTGAAATTTCTGTGTTGCAGTGAATTTTTTTTTAATTTTAAAATTGAAATTTAGTTGATTTACAGTATCTTGTTTCAGGTGTACAACTCAGCAATTCAGTTACAGTTTTTACAAAATACTGAATAGAGTTCCCTTCTCTATACAGTAGGTCCTTTTTGGTTATCCATTTTACATATAGTTGTGTGTATATGCTAATCCCAACCTCCTAATTTATCCCACCCTTACCCCCCTTTCCCCTTTGGTAACCATAAGTTTGTTTTCTATGTCTGTGAATCTCTTTCTGTTTTGTAAAGTCTCTTTCTTTTTTTTGTAGATTCCATCTATAAGTGATATCATGTGATATTTGTCTTTGCCTGGCCTGCTTCACTTAGTAAGGTAATCTCTAGGTGCATTCATGTTGTTGCAAATGACATTATTTCATTCTTTTTATGGTTGAGTAATATCCCATTGTATATATGTACCACATCTTCTTTATCCATTCATCTGTTGATGGGCATGTAGGTTGCTTCCTGTCTCGGCTATTGTGAACAGGGCTGCTGAAGTACAGATTTAAACCAAACTTAAAATAAGGCTAGGATGTGTGATCAGACCTGGAAGTCTCCTGTCTGTCAGAGCATCTGCAGTAACTCTCGTCATGTAATAAAATATTTTGTGTCTTCAAACATCCCCTCATGCAAATTGGAACAACCTTTTGGGAGAACCATTTCACAGGTATCAGCAGCTTTAAAAGCGTAAAAGTGTTTTTATTGTTTCGTTTGAACGAGTGGTTGCTCGTCTAGGAATTCAGCCTAGGGAAAAAAGTGTATCATCAAAGAATGACACTGAACACTGGGAAAAGACAAATCCAAAGGCCTTTTAAAAATTGGCTAAATTAGTTAAAGAAGTCATGTGCCTTCCTTAGACATAATGGCTGTGAGATATGTAAACAGCAAACATATTTTCAAGACCATTTAATGGTGTGAGGCACTTTTCATGGAAGTTTTAGAAATGAGGTACCTTATAAAATGGTATCCTTAATAAATTCCAATTTTTGTGTAAAAATTGGAGGCCATAAAATGTGCATAGATAAGTGACTACTGGTGCTTCCCTTTCAGTTCAGTTCAGTTCAGTCATTCAGTCGAGTCCGATCTTTGCGACCCCATGAATCGCAGCACGCCAGGCCTCCCTGTCCATCACCATCTCCCGGAGTTCACTCAGACTCATGTCCATCAAGCCTGTGATGCCATCCAGCCATCTCATCCTCTGTTGTCCCCTTCTCCTCCTGCCCCCAATCCCTCCCAGCATCAGAGTCTTTTCCAATGAGTCAGCTCTTCGCATGAGGTGGCCAAAGTGCTTCCCTTTAGGTGATAGGATAATGCTTCTTTTTTATTTTTTTTGTATTTTTGTATAGTCACTTTGTGGTTTTCTTTAAACCCAATGTGAGTTACAGGAGTTAGAAAAAAATTCTTTCAGAAGTCAACTTTACCTCTTTGATATCGGTTATAAGATTCACAAACTATAGTAGTCTCCTGCCCATTCCAGAGTGATAAGGTAAGGAAATCTATGGGAACGTCATTTACAGTCCCAACAGCCCAATGACATAGGTACTATGATTATCCCTATTTTATGTATGGGGATGCCAAATTTAGAGAAGTTAAGTAATTTTCCTATTACACATACCAAAAAAAGTGGCCAAGTTGGGAATCTGAGCCAGGTCTACAAAGCCAGGTACACAATACTCAACTCACACTTACTTTAGAAAATGAACATTTAAGTATGACTTTTCTAATAACTGTCTATCAGTATGGCATCAGTTCAGTTCAGTTGCTCAGTGGTGTTCGACTCTTTGTGACCCCATGGACTGCAGCAAGCCAGGCTTCTATGTCCATCACCAACTCCCGGAATTTACTCAAACTCATGTCCATTGAGTTGGTGATGCCATCCAACCATCTCATCCTCTGTCATCCCCTTCTCCTCCCGCCTTCAATCTTTCCCAGCATCAGAGTCTTTTCCAACGAGTCAGTTCTTTGCATCAGGTGGCCAAAGTACGGCATGTGTCTTAATAAACGCAGTGAAAGAACATTAACCATAGAAACAAGCCCTTGAATTTGCAGACAGGTCTTCACAAGTCAGCTAATCCAGCACTGCAGGGAGACATGTAGTTCTGCCTCAGCCCAAAGCTATTTTCATGAATATGAAAAATGGGACATGAACTTTTGGTTATCTCCTAATCAGTGTAGGGTGGTTTATGCCCCAGGATTGTCTTAATCTGCAAGGACTACTATATAATGAAACACTATAGACAAGGGAACTTCAACAAGAGACATTTATTTCTGACAGCTCTGGAGGCTGGAAGTTTGATAGCAAGGTGCCAGCCAGATAGGTTTCATCCTAAGATCTCTTCTCTTTGCTTCTAGATAGCTGTCTTATTGCTATTTGTTCATATGACTTATTCTTTGTGCATAAGGGGAGAGAGAAACCTCTTCATGTCCTTTTAAGGCCACCAATCCGATTGGATTAGGGCCCCACCCTTATGACCTGATTTAACTTTAATTACCTTCTCACAGGCCCTGTGTTCAAATAAAGTCACATCAAGAGTGAAGGCTTCAACATATGAGTTTTGAGTGTGTGGGGGGCACACAATTTAGTATGTAGTAGTGATGGATCAGAAGTCTTATGTTTCCTTTCCCAGACTGTCAAAATTTAGCTGTCATAACTTGGGCTGCTATAGTGAAAATACAATAGATTTGGTGGTTTAAACAGCAGAAATATATCTTTCAAAGTTCTGGAGACCTAGAAGTCCAAGACTGAGGTGCTGGCAGATTCAGTGTCTGGTGATAGCCTGCTTCCTAGTTCATAGATGCTTGTCTTTTTGCTGTGACCTCACAGCTGTGGCCTGAGGAGTGAGAGAGTTTCCCTGGGAGTCTCTTTTATAAAGACATTAATTCCATTCATGAAGGCTCTACCCTCATGACCTAAACACCTCCCAAAGATTCCAAATACCATCACAGGGGGAAGTAGGGTTTTGGCATGAATTTTGGGAGGACACTAGCATTCAGTGTATAGCAGTAACCTTGGCCCTCATGTGACTGCATGATTTACCTCACTTCACAAGTTGTAGCTAAAAAACCCCAAAACCCAAGACTGTGCATTATTTCTGCAGGGCCCAATGCAGCAAATGCTCTTTTTAAATTCGCTAAAGATAAGGTTTAGAAAAAAATAATCAGTTTTGACAGTCCCACAAATGAAGATCACAGTGCAGTATTTGAAAACAGTATAAAACTGCTGCCTAATGTTCATGAATAGAGTTGCTGTTGTTTGTGCAGTTTTGGAGAACAGAACAACAAAGAGGAAAGTGTCACAAAAAGCTACAAAAAACCTAGGCCCTAAAAAGACCTCTTCTTCAAACTCAGGCAAATAATGTGTTTTTTATATGCAAATCCCTACCCTTTTGCCCTGAAAGCTATTTAGAATAGAAATGAAAGGTGTGGCTTTTCAAGGAAAGTCTCTTCTTGTAGCAGCCTTGAATGTTTCATTTATGGAATTTTCTTTATCCAAGAACTGAGGCAGTGGACATGAATGAGAGCAAACTGGGAGATAGTGGAGGCCTGGGAAGCCTGCTGTGCTGCAGTCTATGGGGTCGCAAAGGGTCAGATATGACTTAAAACTGAACTACTCCAAGAACCAAGCTGCAAAGCATTTATTGTATCCTGTCTCTGAATAATAAGCAAACTCTTTCTTCATTATTATTATTATTATTTTTGTGATGGACTTGTGGGCAAACTCTACAACTGGTGACATTTCTTCCCAAGGCTATGAAGTATTATCAGCATCTAAGTCATTTGGATGAGAGCTAGTTGGAATACAATCACGTTCCTCTGGAAACAGACTCTTGAGCCCACAGTTTGAGCATTAGTAGTTTATTGGGGAAGTGGTCTCAGGATACTCTGATGGGGGAGGGAGAGAAGGGAAGTAATACTGAGAATTGCAGACTATAGAGTTTGATATCAAATAGATTATCACTGGGCCTCCGTGTTAGCTCAGTGGCAAATAATCCACCTGCAAATGCAGGAGACTTGGGTTCAATCCCTGGGTTGAGAAGATTCCCTTGGAGAAGTGAATGGCAACCCACTGCAGTATTCTTGCCTGGAGAATCCCATGGACAGAGGAGGAGCCTGGTGGGCTGCAGTCCATGGGGTTGCAAAAAAGTCAAAACCACTGAGTGGCTAAACAACAATAGCAAGATCATCACTGCAAGCAACTGTGGCTTGATCCTGCTGGGTACTCCAAAAACCTGGATAAAACACATGCATGGTCACAGTTATCCTGCTTGAGGTATTGATACACCAGCTCCTTTGGTTGAGGCTTCTCCCAAGAATGTACATTTCCCAGTTTGTTCTAATTGTGATTGCTACCCCCCAACAACAATATTATGTCTGGCAGTGAGAGAATGTTCTCATGAGAAAAATAAGGCAGGTCTTGGTAGTGGGGAGTTGGCTGGCATTCACTGAAGTGCTGAGTAAGGGAACATGCGTGAGGTGCCCACAGCATCTGCTACAGATTCCTTTGCCAAAGTAATATTTGGATCCAAAACATCTTTTCTCCTGTGGTTCCATGAAACTAGGAAGCATACCGAGAAAACCTGAGGGCTTCTTCAAAAAGAATGAAATCGTATGATCACACTTGAGAGCAGTTTGTCTAGAAATGAGATGCATATACTCTGTGTGTATGCTCACTCAGTCGTGTCCGACTCTTTGCCCCATAGACTGTAGCCCACCAGGCTCCCCTGTCCATGGGATTCTCCAGGCAAGAATACTGGAACATGTCACCATTTCATTCTGCAGGGGATCTTTCTGACCCAGCGGTGGAACTTGGTCTCTTGTGTCTCCTGCACTGGCAGGTGGATTCTTTACCAGGGCACTACCAGGGAAACCCCAAGGTGGTTATTTCCCATCATATCCTATTTCCCATCATTTGTGTCCTAGTTCAGAGAAAGAGCCTCATGTGTGAAAAGATGGAAGGGGAGAAAATTTTTCTTGCAGCAATTCGGGTAAAGGGGAAAAAATGGAAATAACACCTATGTCCTTCAATAGGAAAGTTGAATGCAAAGAGGAAGCTGTCAAATGATGGATCTAGAATATCATGTCTATACTGTTTTAAGCTTGAAAAACAGCTTTATAGATTGTTTGTGAATACCTACCCATGCTGGAAAAGCATAAGGCATGCATGGGAATGAAAACACCCAGTTTATTGGCAGCTCCTTCTTAGAGAGAAAGAAGCAGATGGGATGATAGAAGAGGAACACAGGAGCCTTGAATCTCATCCAAAATTATTGAGCTTTTTAAGAAGAATTATCTGAAGTAAATATGGCAAACATGGAAGGTTTGACAAAATTTTCTAGTAGGTGCATGGATGTTCTTTAGAATGTCCTCTCTATGTTTGTGTATATCTGAAACATTTCCTACTAAGAAAACAAAGTCACAACAAACAGAAAAAGATGGTTTTTGTAGCATTCATATCTTTGTCATATTTTTTTCAGAAAAAAAATCGTACAATCAAGTGGTGGAATTTGGATTTTTTTTCCCGCAGTGAAATTTCAGTTGGCATTTTTGACCTTCCTGTTTTCAATTTTGAACTTTATACTTTCAATTTTGAACTTTCTAGTTCTAAGTGTGAATTCCAAAGCTGGGCCCGCTGTGTGATGCTGCTCATGTAAGACCTCTACTGACCTCCTTTTCCTTCCCAAGTTTTGGGACCAAGAAATGGAGCTCCTGCGGTGAGATGCCCAGAACACCAAACAGAAAACACAGGCCCTGAGCAAGAAAAAGAGAGAGGCTTGCTGTTTTTAAAGACAGATTCAGAAATTTTGTATATTTGAGTGTGCAATAAATTCCTGTTAAAACACAACCATCTGTGACATTGCAAATTTCTGGGTGTAAAGCAATAAAACAAAGAGCCTGTGGATTTTTTGCTGGTTACCTGCCGAGGTCAGGAGGTAGGTTGCAAGGACGATGAATCAGCCCTGGCTGGCCCAGTCTTTCTCGGACAACCTGGCTTCCAGATTTTCCAACCTCCTTCTCTGTCTGGACTGAAAACAGCCTTAGGCAAAACCAAGAAAAAAAGTCAGGTTTGTCTAGGGCACTCCCTCTTCAGCACTTCCCTGTAAGGCCAAACACAAGAAGACAAAGCCTTTTAAAAATAGATCATATATTCACATGGTTTAAAATACAAAAAGTACAAAAGGATTTGCAATGCTAAGTCTCCCTCTTACATTCCTTCTCCAGGAACCAGGTCTTCAACCTGGCGGCAGCTGATACTAACAGAATGTTTTATGTACCCTTCCAATACTAGTTTAGGGCTCTATAAGCAAACATGTGAATGTGTATTTTGTAAAAAAGCATAAACTGTACATGATTCTACCCCTTACATTTTGTACTTCTTGAACATATATCTTGGATATTGCCTCACATAAGTGTATTAAAATGTTCTCATTTGTAAAAATAATGCATAATGTCCTATTATATGGATGTACTATAATTTATTGAAATAGTTCCCTGTTAATAAGCATATGTTTTTTCAAACTTTTGCTTATTACAAGTCATGGTGCAGTGAGTATGCATCCCATCCTCTAGTATATGTAGAATAAATTCCTAAAAATAGAATTTCTGGATCAAGAGGTATATGTATTTATAATTATGACAGAAATGGCTAGATCGCTCTCCCTAAAAGTACCAGTTTTCTACTCTCATCAGCAACGTACAGGAGTGCTCATTTCCCCAAATTCTCACCAACAGTTTGTTAACTTATATTTGCTGACTTAATATGTGAGAAATGGTACCTCAATGTGCCTTTAACTTGCATTTCATTTATTACCTTTATACTTGCAGAAAAGTCATTTTCAGCATGGGAAATTTGCCTTCTGTGGTGCTAGAAGCTCTAAAAAGCTCTGATGGTATAACACACCCAGATTCTGGAGAAATTGCAATGCATTTTTTTCTGACTACCCAATAAAGGGAAGGAAAATTGTGAAGGAAAAATGGTGATAATAATAATAAAAACAAGCATGATCAAACAAGTCAGGAAACTAACAAGTTTTAGAGACGCCTTTGGCACGAATGCCACTATTGTGGCAGATAGGGTTGAATAGGGGGAAAAATTGGGTACTAAATCTTGGGCTTCTAGAAAATGGAGGTGCTGGCCCTGAAACTCCTGCACTGAGCCAGGACCCTAGGAGGGGGTTTTGGGTAAAGAATACTGTCCCAAAGATATTAAGAATGATGTGATGACTGTGAGTCCTCCTTTGTTAATCTGCAACCACAGAACTGATGCCACTTACCTTCTGATGTTCAGGTTTATGTTAGTCCTAAATGTGGGTACATTAAAGTAGTTCCAGACAAGTAGCTCCTGGAGTCCATCAGAAGCCAATACAAGTCTTTGCTAGAGGAAATAACAATAAATATGAGTTCACCATAAAAAGCTTACTAAATGCACGAGGAGACAAGCCAATACAAGTGAGTCAACAAAAGCAACTAGAAGATGTTGACTATCAGGACCTAAGACAGTAGGATGATTAGGTAAAGATCTATATATCAATGAAATATCAGGCAGAATAACAACAAGCAAGGAGCAGGAAGCAAGAACAAATGTCTAGGCAGATTTTCAAAAGAACCAAATTGAACTTTTAGAAATGAAAAAAAAATTGTAATTAGAAACTCTGGTTACATGCATGCAGAGGTAATAAAACTATACGTAAAAGTGGGAAGCAACTGCAGGATAGGGTAGGAAAGTATTTCAGGTAGTGAAAAAGGAGCAGCAGTGTGATCAAATAGTCATATGTGGAGATTTCTGGAGTACTCATAATGGCTTAATTCTTGATCTGAGTGGAAGTTGCACAGATGTTTGACTTATGGTTATATCATTTGATGAATTTTGCTTTACACACTGCTATAGACTGAATGTTAGTGTTTCCTCAAAATTTGTACATGGAAATCTAATGCACAATATGAAGGTATCAAGATGTATGACCTTTGAGAAGGTAATTCAGTCATGAGGTCAGAGCCCTCGTGAATGGGATTAATGCCCTTATTTAAAAAAAAAAAAGATGCCCTTGCCCCTTCTGCCATGTGAGGACACAGCAAAAAGACAACCATCTATGAACTGGACTTCCAGCCTCCAGAACTGTGAGGAAATAAATTTCTGTTGTGAATAAGCCACCAGTCTATGGTATTTTTGTGGTAGCAACCCAAACGGACTGACACATACACTTTTCTGTATATGTATTTCACAATAAAAGTGATTAAATATATTTAAACAGCAGATTAGACATAGATGAAGAAAGACATAGTGAAATTGAACAAAAATCTGAAGAAATTACCCAGAATGAACCCGTCAATAATAAAGGACTAGAAGAGACATGAAAAAGAGAAGGGCTAATATATATCTAATTGGAGTTCCATAAAGAGAGAGAGGCTGCAAAGAGTTTTAAATTTTTTTTGCATTTGTATTTTTTTCTCAATTTTTAATCTAGCACCATGCCAATTTATTGATTAATCTATCTTATTTTTCTCATTGGATTGAGAGGTAATTTTTATTAGATACTGAAATTCTTGGGTGTATTTGGGTCTTTCTGGACTTTCTATTCTGACTCAGTGATCTTTTTGTACTTCCATGCTAAACCCTATTTAAGGTGTTCTGGTTTTATAATGTGTTTTAATATATCATGGGGCTGCTGCTAAGTCGCTTCAGTTGTGTCTGACTCTGTGCGACCCCATAGATGGGGGTATTTAGAAAAAGCATTCCACGCAGAGGAAACAGCTAGTGCAATGATCTGAAGCTTTAGAGTCTCTGGAGCATTCAAGGAAAAGCAAGGCAGCAGTGTGACTGGAGCAGAACAAACAAGGGTGAGGGGGGTCGAGCAGACGCAGAGAGAGAACAGTGTCTGCAGTGTTCAAGGACTGGTAGTGGTTTGAAGGACCTCGAGTCTCATTCAAAACCTGAGCTGCAAAGGAGTCTGGAAAGATTTTCAGCTTTCTAGCCTCAATGTTATAGAAAGCCATGATGGTGGTTTAGTCACTAAGTAATGTCAGATTCTTGCGACCCCATGGACTGTAGCCCACCAGGCTCCTCTGTCCATTGGATTCTCCAGGCAAGAATACTGGAGTGGGTTGCCATTTCCTTCTCCAGGGGGTCTTCCTGACCCAGTAATCGAACTCAGGTCTCCTGCATTGCAGGCAGATTCTTTACTGCCTGAGCTACGAGGGAAGGCCAAATGATAGAAAGCCATGCTGGAAGTCAAATGGAGTGAGTGTTGGAGAGACACGTTTTGGCA
>SJXQ01012586.1:0-13590 GCA_006408695.1 Aepyceros melampus
ATTTTTTAAAAATCATAAATGGGTATTGAATTATTTGTTTAAATGATGATATCATGTTACCCAAGGAAAAATGCCTATTTCAACTTAGCAGCAAAAGTTGGATCAAAGGCTTGACATTATGAATATTTTGAATATTTCTGATCAAGAACATTATCAAATGGAGTAATTTGTTTTGTTCACTAACCCCAAGAAATGAATATTTGGAGTTTCATTTGTCAGAGAAAAATCTCACCTACTTGCCTTTATTGAAAGAAATGACAGCCATAGCCAGAGTAACATTCCCAAAAGTGTGAAATTAAATCCCAAATATATTTTCTTAAACTGAAACTTTATAAAAATAAGCTAGCTTTGTTCAGTTCATCTTCCCTAGCTAGCATTGATAGTGTGAACTGGGAGCTCCAAATAGGAGTTATTGAACTGCAGAGCAATATAATACTAAAAGTGAAGTAATGACATTTATTTATCCTAAATATAAAAACTGTGCATGGATTCTATCCATGTTCAAATGAACTATCACTTTATGAAGAACTTCTTTCTGTTATGAGGCTGAATTTAATTAAGAATCAAAATTAGTTAGAGGATTCAAGGCTTAATTTTACCCTGCACCTCACAATGTGAAATATAAGACCTGACACTTCATGTTTTCATGGAAGTTAAGGTGCCTGCTTTCCAGTTCCAAATCAAAAGAGTAATGAAACATGAAAGAAAACAATTAATAGTTATCTATCTCTATTTTCAATTTGCATTCCCCCTGTATATAGTAAAATATGATCACCATTAGCATATCTGTGTTTATTATGTTATCTCTTTACACTATATTTCAGTAAAAACAAAGAAAGCTTGATTACATTTCTGGTAATTGATTTTCCATACACCTGGCTTGCTTTGCTAATTTATCTGCTTGGTCTGTAGACACACTTGAGTTCATGACTCATTCAGCAAGTATCTGACAAATGATGGTTGAAGTGAATTCATTGCAAACACTCCTGACATTATAGTTTGTTCATTGAATTTTCTTTTGCTTTCTATGTTACCTCAATCCATAAATAGAGTAATAGCAAAAAATTAGGCCCAAAGCTAGCATTCAGTAGAGACATACAACAGAATTGCAAATGTTAGTACAGAACAATAAAATAATACCAAATCCAAAGGTGACATTCAGAATATTTAGAATGCTAACTCTCAGAAGGCTAATAAAAATATTATCAATTGATTTAAACAAAAAAGTAAAAATACCTAAAAATCCACGAAAAATCCAAATATTTCTCAAGCAATTAAAAAAAACTAGTCTACTTGAATCGTGGCTTAATCTGTAAGAGCACAAATAAGTTTATTTCCATCATCGTTCTTCTGCAATTGAAATGCTCATATGGCACTTTTTCAATTCCAAAAAAGCTTCCTGTTGCAACCTTCTCTTCTTTCACATTTTAATGTAATGACTGGTGGCAAATATTTACTACAGAATATTTAGAATGCTAACTCTCAGAAGGCTAATAAAAATATTATCAATTGATTTAAACAAAAAAGTAAAAATACCTAAAAATCCACGAAAAATCCAAATATTTCTCAAGCAATTAAAAAAAACTAGTCTACTTGAATCGTGGCTTAATCTGTAAGAGCACAAATAAGTTTATTTCCATCATCGTTCTTCTGCAATTGAAATGCTCATATGGCACTTTTTCAATTCCAAAAAAGCTTCCTGTTGCAACCTTCTCTTCTTTCACATTTTAATGTAATGACTGGTGGCAAATATTTACTTCACTTTTTAGAAACTTATTTTTGCCTTACCCCAATTTACTAATTTTCTCTGATTGTTAGATGAACTCAATTGCTCAGTCATGTCCGACTATTTGGAAACCCCATGGACTGTAGCCCACCAGGCTCCTCCGTCCATGGGATTCTCCAGGCAAGAATAATGGAGTGGGCTGCCATTTCCTTCTCCATGGGATCTTCTCAATCCAGGGATTGAACCCAGGTCTCCCACATTAGAGGCAGACGCTTTAACCTCTGAGCCACCAGGGAACTTTTCTAGAATGAAGTAGGATGTAAATATACACATTCTTTCTTAGGATTCTTTAGGTAAGAGAAAGCTTATGCTCTAATAGGGGTTGAGGTAACTTGACTAATGCTAGTACAGTCTTATGTAAGCAATTTCTATAAAGTTTTATTTTTATAAATATATCTATAGTGGAGACTTTAAAAATAATTTTAATTTGGCATGTAGAAAACACAAAGCTATTGTGTAGCCTCGGATTAATAAAGAAGCACAAGTAAAACCATATGAAACAGAAACTAAAACAAAAATCAAAGACCGGAGAGATTCTGCAGCTCAAATGTAGTATTTGTCCAAAGTTTAATGGATACATCAAAAGTCCTTCAAAATAAAATGCCTGCCAATGGATAAAGAGCCACCAGTTGCAGAAAACTTCCCCCAAAGACAGGAGACTGGAAATGCATTTTCTCCTCAGGATGAAATAAAAAAGATGGATTGTGAGTGAGACTGGAAAACAAGCAGGTGAATTCAATCACTCATTTAATAAGTATGGAGCAGCTTCCTGGATCAGTCTCTGATCAAGGAGCTAAAGACACAGTGAACTCATTGTCTGAGTCCTTGTCCTCATAGAACATTTACGCCCATGAATGAGACACTGATAGAGAACTGAAAATAAATAAATGCATACATACATATAATACAAGGTTGGCTGTGTCTGTGAAGAAAGTAAGAGAGGGTAAGGAGATAGTGCCATTGAGAGGGTACTCTTTCAGACAGGGTAGTCATGGAAGGCTCTATAAGAAGAGAACATTCGAGAAGAGACCTGAAAGAAGTAAGATATGCAAATGTTCATCAACAGATGAATGGATAAATAAAATGTGATATATATAAAATTAAGAAATAAATATATAAATATATACAAATATATATCTATATAAAATATTGTTTGACCATGAAAAGAATGAAATTCTGATACATGCCACAACATGGGTGAACTGTTTGGAAGGTTTTTCTGTAAAGAGTAATAGAGAAGTGGGGCAGAAGAGGGATGGTAGGATTAGGGAGGGCTTTTTGGTAATGAGCCTGTTTGCCATTGGGAAGTAAATGTCAGTTGAACCAGATGTGACTTAATGTCAGATAAAGACCTAATTTCCATAACAAATAAAAGGCTGAGCAGTGCACACTAGAAAGCAACAAAACATTGAAATCATGACTGGTAAGAACTGTGAGCTAATCCTTCCAATTAACCACAAGATTTAACCTCTTTCCAGAAGAGGGGTTCCATTGTCACACTTCATAGTTAAACAAACACATGGAAAAGTTGGAAATGACCCAGGGAAGATCACGAATCTGAGAAGTTTTAATAAACAAGAAATAAGAAGTGAAAGGAAAAGGAAAGAAGAGAAAATAAAGAAATGATTACTAATTCTTATCATGTGACTATAGAGCTTTTTCACAAAGAATCTGTGAATATTCTTTACCACACACTCTGAGGAATAATTTTAAAAAGAAACAGTAGTAAATGACATAGTCAACCTTGGGACTGGCAAAACATATAATACACATTACATACATATTACATATTATAGAGTAAAATTTGAAACATTGGAATGAGTTTCTGGTTAGAAAACCTCTTTGCTATTGCTTGCAAAACCAGACCAATTCTATCTAATATTGTTTTGGAATCTCTGGCCATTACAATAAGATGTTAAAATTACAAAAAGACTTGGCAGGCAGAAGAAAGAATTTTTATTATTTTTTATTATTTGCGGACATTAAAATTGCACATCAGTTAAAGCAAGAGAATCAATAGGAAAACTGTTAGAATTAATAAAAACATTCAAAAATGGCTGGATGCAGGATAATTATAAAGAAATCAATACTTTATGTAATAAGCAGAAATATAATGAAAATGCAATAACACAGCCTAAAAACATATCCTAGAAGTAATAAGAAATGTTTGACATATATATATATATATATATATATATATTCTCTTACTAAGAGAAAAAAGACTTGGAAACCATGTCCCTGACTGGGCAGACTTAATCTTATAAAAATCACCAGTCTTCCCAAAGGAGGGGTAATGCAGTCCTGATCATAATCTCAGGAAGATAGATTTAAATTTGACAGTATATTTCTGAAATTTATCTGGAAGAATAAACAGGTGAAAATATAATACAGGTGAAACAATACAAAAACAGGTGAAAAATACAGGTGAAAACAAGAAAACTTTTGAAGAGAAATGACAGTTGGCTTGCTCTTCTAGATATTAAAGCTATTTTTGCATCTCAAATAGTTGAAATAATGAGTTATTGGGAAAATATTTATAGAGAGCAATAAAACACTGGAGTCCATGAGTATTTACTATAGGGCTGAGCAGATATTACAAATCAGTTGGAAAGGATGAATTTTTCCATAAGAAGTATAGAGTAGAAATTGACAGCTATAAAAGAAAATAATATTAAACTATTACCATATTATGCACCAAAATGAACTTTAATAGATTAAACAATTAAACATGATGAAACTGCATAAAAGCTAGAAAAATAAGTATCTGACTTTTTAGTGGTTTCTTAAACTTAAAAGCATTTTTTAAATGACAAAGAAAAATATATACACAACATGAGAAGTAAATCAACAAATTGAGAAATATATCTAAACGTGATAAACATGATAAACTAAAACTAATATCCATAATATGTGAGTTCTTGAAAATTGGTAAGATAATCCTAAAACATGATATAAAAATGGCCAAAAGACAATGTAAAAAAGAAATGCAAATAGCGAGAAAATAACCTCATTCACAATTGAAAACAATCAAATTGAATAACATGATAAAGAGTGATAGTGATGGCCCTCCAGTGAATCTCACCTCTCTGAGTCTATGCTCCTTTGCAGTGTGGCTTTGATATTCCTTTCATAAAGAGATGCAATCTATTGCTCTACCCCTTAAAGCTGGGATAGCATTATGACCTACTTTGACCAAAAGAATGGGGTAGAAATTACTTTGTTCTAGTTCTGGAGCTTAGGCCTTGTGGGGCCTCCCTTTTCAATCTTGCCACCATAATGGAACCCTGAAACTGTGAGGAAGCTTAATCTAGCATATGTTTCAAAATAAGAGACCATGATGGGGAGAAAAAAAGGTAACAGCGAACAGCTGGAAATCACTTCCAGACATTTGAGTGAGGCCATCTTAGCCCCTTCAGCTCCGGCGAGCTGAACAGGACTTCAGAAGCATAAATGACCTAAGACCAGGAGAGGAACCACACAGCCCTGACGTGCCAGCCCATATTATCATAAGAAATACCAAGTCATTGTTTAAGCTTACTAAATTTTGGGGTTGTTTGTTACATACCAATAGGTAACTGATGCAGTAGTTTCCACTTTTATCTACCAAATTAGCAAAGAATTAAAAGAAAAAAAGACACTAATTGCTAATGAAGGAACAGTCAGCCAAATACCATAATTCTCAGTGTAAGGAAATACAAGATACAAACTAGGAAATGATGTTGCAATATTCATCAAGTTCTTAAATACAATATTTAAATCCTTTGACCAAGTAATTCTCCTTATAGAGTTTTATCTTATAGAAATGATTAAAATGTGAACAAGATGTATGCCCAAAGATGTTTGTTACCCATGATTTTTAAATCAAGGCAAATTCCTATTTAACAGTAGAATAATACATTTTAAAAACATTGTTTATTTATGTGATGAAGTATTATTTCATGGAACCCAGTCCCTAATGTCAAAAAATTGTGGATATACAGACCTAAATACATAGTATGAACTGTCTCAGTTTGTGTTTGGAAGAGGCAGGTAACAAAGATTAAAATGGAAGGAATGTTATGACCAACCTAGGTAGCATATTAAAGAGCAGAGACATTACTTTGCTGACTAAGGTCCATCTAGTCAAGGCTATGGTTTTTCCAGTGGTCATGTATGGATGTGAGAGTTGGACTATAAAGAAAGCTGAATGCAGAAGAATTGATGCTCTTGAACTGTGGTGTTGGACTAGACTCTTGAGAGTCCCTTGGACTGCAAGGAGATCCAACCAGTCCATCCAAAAGGAAATCAGTCCTGGATGTTCATTGGAAGGACTGATGTTGAAGCTGAAACTCTGATACTTTGGCCACCTGATGCAAAGAGCTGACTCATTGGAAGGGACCCTGATGCTGGGAAGGATTAAGGAGGAGAAGGGGATGACAGGATGAGGTGGTTGGATGGCATCACCGACTCAATGGACATAGGTTTGGGTGGACTCCAAGAGTTGGTGATGGACAGGGAGGCCTGGCGTGTGGTGGTTCATGGGGTCGTAAAAGAGTCAGAGACGACTGAGCAACTGAACTGAACTGAACTGATATCCCCAAAACTTAATAGCCAGTATTTCTGAGAGTGTTAATGAGTTATTAGAGCTTCCCTGGTAGCTCAGATGGTAAAAATCTGCCTGAAATGTAGGAGAACCAGGTTCAATCCCTGGGTCCGGAAGATCCCCTGGAGAAGGAAATGGCAACCTACTTCAGTGTTCTTGCCTGAAGAATGCCATGGACAGAGGAACCTGGTGGGTTCCAGTCCATGGGGTTGCAAACAGTCAGACATGAGTGAGCAACTAAGCATGCACGATATGAGCTACTGTTATTTTCTCCTGTAGTTTTCTGTTTATTTCCCAAACTTTCAACAATAGCAATGCATTCTTTTTATAATAAGAAAAATATATATCTTATTTTGAAAGCAAGGCAAGTTCTGGTTGTCTGAGAAGATTCAAGTATGGTCCTGTCTTATAGAGACAATGAACTAACAAACAATTACTGATCACTTATTATATACAGCTTTCCAGGTGACACTAGTGGTAAAGAGCCTGCCTGCCAATGCAGGAGACATAAGAGATGTGGGTTTGATCCCTGGGTTGGGAAGATCCCCTGGAGAAGAAAATGGCAACCCATTCTAGTACTCTTGCCTGGGAAATCCCACGGAGAGAGGAGCCTGGCAGGCTATAGTGCATGGGGTCGCAAAGAGTCAGACACAACTGAAACGACTTAGCACATATGTTATATACAAACTACTGTGTCAAATGTTGAAGTAGGCTTATTGAAAGGGTGTTGAACCACAAGCCTGTAACAGATAAGCCTCCAAAACGTGACCAACTATTCCTACCGTTAGTTTACAGATTCTATTACATCCATCAAACCAACCAGGAAAATCTGTGACAGCAATTATAATCAGAAGGTAACTTACAGACAAGTTTCATCCATCTGAGAAGATTCAACACCCCAGTTGAAAAGCTGCCTATAGTCTAGGGAGATTGGCATGTTGTAATGACCCTGAGGTAGCCTTTGACCTGCAAGTTCCTTTTTTCTGCCTGTTCCTATGCTGGAATTTCCCAGTACTGGAATTGAAGCATGTTTTCTCTTAAATGTCTTCAGCCATCAGCCAGAATTCAAGCTAGATTCAGATGGACCAATCAACTGGAGTATCGAAGGGGCTAGATCTAGGGATTGACCAGAGGCTAGGAATTGGGAGAAGATCCCATACATTCTAACATGATGATTCAGTCTCTGTTCATCCAAAGTAGAAGATTCTAGGTTATACAGATTGGGAACAATTTCAGTGAGCTGTCATTTGTTTCAGTCCTGGATACATCGTAATCAATTAGCCACCACCAAAGATCCTTGTAGTCAACTCATTGTGACAAACATTTGGGTTTGTGTCTGGCCTGTTATTACTCAGCCTCTGCCTCAATCACTCTATTTCAATTGTTACATTTCCTGTCTTTGTCCCTTGTCAGCAATACAGTGTTTTACAAAGATGCTGATTTATCTTCACCAATTTATTCTTTATTGCCATCACGAAGGTAATATTTTCTAGGCTCTCTCAGAGGACATGATTGTGGGTGGGACAAGCCAGTTGCACGTGATGAATCCATGCCAACATTTTCATTTCTCTAATGTCAGATGTCAGAGAGAAAAATATATTGGTCATTACAATGAGGTAGAGGCCAAATTGACAGCCCCAGGAAGTACTCTTTATGTAAACCATAAGACTTCCTTGACATAAATGTCATTTTAAAAATTAGATCAGTTAGACTTGAAAAAAATCTCACCTTGAAAAGTGTCAGAAAAAAATTCAATATTAGGTATATAAGAATTTAATAATTTAAACATGCAACTTAAAATTTACTTTTTAAAGTATTTCTCTATTGTTCAATTTCTACAACATCATTATAAATTAAATAGGTAATATAGATAAGCAAAAAGAAAACATTTTTTTAAAATCACAGAGTCACATCACCCAAAGAGAATACTGTTATTATTTTATTATTTTTTCTATGCAGGTATTACATGCAAGCACATGGTGTTATATTCCACAGTATCTGGAGATCTGTGAGTTGTATCTTCTTTTTCATTTATACATATATATAATATATTCTTTTTCATATTTTTTCCTCTATGGTTTATGACAGGATATTGAATATAGCTCCCTGTGTATACAGTAGGACCTTCTTGTTTATCCATCCTATATATGTTTGCCTCTGCTAATTCCAAATTCCCAATCCTTCCTTGCCCTACCCTAACCTTGGCAACTACAAGTCTGTTTTCTATATCCATGAGTCTGTTTTTGTTTAACTGATAAATTGATTTGTGTCATATTTTAGATTCCACAGGCAAGTGATATCATATGATATTTGTCTTTCTCTTTCTGAATTATGTCACTTAGTTTGATAATCTCTAGGTCCATCCATGTTGTTGCAAATGACATTATTTTGTTCTTTTTGATGGCTGAATAATATTCCATTGTATATATGTACCACATCTTCTTTATCCATTAATCTGTTGACATATATTTAGGTTGCTTCCATGTCTTGGCTATTGTCAGTAGTGCTGCTATGAACATAGATGTGTTAGTCGCTCAGTTGGGTCCAACTCTTTGCAACCTCATGGACTGTAGCCCACCAGGCTCCTCTGTCCATGGGATTCTCCAGGCAAGAATACTAGAGTGGGTTATCATTCCCTTCTTCAAGGGATCTCCAGGAATCAAACCCAGGTCTCCTGCATTGTAGGCAGATTCTTTACCACAAAAGCCACCAAGGAAGCCCATGAATGTAGGGATGCATGTATATTTTTGAATTATAGTTTTGTCTGGGTATATGCACAGGAGTGCCATTGCTGGATCACTTGGCAACTCTATTTTTAGTTTTTTGAGAAACCTCCATATGGTTCTCCACAGTGGCTGCATCAATTTACAATCCCACCAACAGTATAGGAGGGTTCTCTTTTCTCTACACCCTCTCCAACATTTGTTATCTGTAGACATTTTAATAATGGTTGTTCTAGAAGACTGGTGTGAGGTGGTATCCTATTGTAATTTTCATTTGCATTTCTCTAATAATTAGCAATGTTGAGAAACTTTTCATGTACCTATTGGTCATCTGTATGTCTTCTTTGGAGAAATGTTTATTTAGGTCTTCTGCCCATTTTTTTTATTGGGTTGTTTGATTATTTGTTACTGAGTGTATGAGCTATTTGTATACTTTGGAAATTAAGCCATTATCAGTTGCATCATTGGCAAATATTTTCTCCTAGTCTGTAGGCTGCTGCTGCTGCTGCTAAGTCACTTCAGTCGTGTCCAACTCTGTGCGACCCCATAATGTGAGTTGTATCTTCCACACACAATTTATAGAAAAATGTTTTCACATTGATATGCAGCTTTATTGTTATTATTAATTGCTGCATACTATTCCATTTTAGGCACACTTTTATTTAAGCCATCTCTTGTTAGACATTAGATTATTCCCTATTTTTTTTCATAAACAGCATAAAAAGAAACATTCTTATCTATCCATCTTTACATGTACATGGAGTCATTGTCTTGGGTTAAATGATTAGAAGTGGACTTTTTTAGCTAAATAATATATATACATGGATATGATGTATTTCTCAGCAGAATAAGTCTATCAGTAACAACCAGCAATATTTTTAAAAGTTACTGCTTTCTGACATCTTAGCCAAGACTATGTGTCTGCAGTCTTTTAATCCTTGCTAATCTGACAAAGGATATCTTATTATTATTTTAATTTGCATTGATTTTTCACACTTTTAATGTTTCATGTGTCTCTTCATTAGCAAGTTTACTATTCACAAACTTAATCCAGTTTTTATTTGTTTTTATTATTTAATAGATTTATAATAGCTTTTTAAATGCTAAGGGTATTAATCTTTGCTCTGTCATGAATATTACAAATATATTTTTCCAGTTTTAAATCTGTCTTTATGGTGCTTTTTCCACATAGAAACTCTAAACCTCTTTATGGTCAAAAATTTCAGTCTTTTTCTTTCTGATTTCTCCTACCAAAGTATGCTTAGAAAGTCCTTCCCAGCCCAAGACATGTACCTATGGTTTCTCCAACATTTTTTATTTCAAATGCTCAAATATTTCATCTATCTAGATTTAAATAGAGCTCCAAATAAAAGTTTTTTCCACATCATTAACCAAGTGTCTTAGCATCGTTTGTTAAATTATTTCTTCTTTCACACAAATTTGAGATGCTGCATTTCTCATATAGTACTCCAATTCCTGCATACAAAGCAGTCTGTTTCTTGACTCTTCTTTCTTTTTCCCCTGCATTGTCTGATTCTTTCTGCAACAAGACCCTTGTGTTTTTCTGGGCTGGTCATCTGCCAGCATTGAGCCTCCCCTTACTGAGCAGTCTCAGCACTGGCTGCAGTCCCCAATGACACTTCCAGTCTTCCCTGGGGTGAGGCAAGGGATGGCTTCTCTCCCTATGATTTTTGCTCTGTTACATGGCAGCCACAGACAGGTCGGGGCTTTCCACGTGGTGCAATGGTAAAGAATCCACCTACCAGTACAGGAGACACCAGAGACGTAGGTTTGATCCCTGGGTTGGGAAGATTTCCGGGAGGAGGAAATGGCTACCCACTCCAATATTCTTGCCTGGGAATCCCATGGACAGAGGAGCCTGGTGGACTACAGTCCATGGAGTCACAAAGAGTTGGACACAACTAAATACACACACAGGTTACTTGAGCCCCAGCAACTTATATAGGTTAGAGACTGTTTTGTTTTGGCTAATAATCATAGTGCCTTGTTCTTCCTAGTGTAGTCTTCATTCATGCATTGATTCAACAGAAGACAAGTATACCTGGATCAGGACCACCATGCCATCTATCCGTGAAACCACTGCTACTGTGGAAGGCAGCATTCGTACAGTGCCCTAAAAGGCCCTTTGTGATCTGACTCACCTTTCTTTTCTGTTTTCAGTCTCATATCCCACAACTCCCTTGACAACCTCCACTTCAGCTGCACTGACATCCTCACTATTTCTTGGACATTCCTGTCAGGGCAGGCAGGTTCACCTCAGGACATTTGTACTCACTGTTTCTTCTTCCTGGAATATTCTTCCCTCAGATAACCACATGGATAACTTGCTCTCTTTCGTTATGGTTTTTGCATCTTTTAAAAGATGCCTACCCCAAAACACCTGTTATGGACAGAATTGTACCCCCTAAATCCGTATGTTGAAGCCCTAACCAAGCCAAAGTGACTCTATTTGGAAGTAGGGCCTATAAGGAGGCAATAAAGGTTTAACGAGGCCATAATCCTGGGCCTTTAATGTGGTAGGGCCATTGTTCTCATAAGAAGAGGAAGAGACACCAGAACTTGCTCTCTCACCACACAGTGCACGGAGGAAACATCATATGAGGTCATACCAAGAAACAGGACGAGAGCTTTCACCAGAAACCAAATTTTCCAGCAGCTTGATCATGGACTTTTGGCTTCCAGAACTGTGAGAAAATTACTGTCTGTTGCTTAAGCCACCCAGTCTGTGGTATTTTGTTATGGCAGCCCAGGCAGACTAAGAAACCATCCCACTCATATTAACTCCAAGGCCCTTTTCCCTGTCCTGCCAAACTCCCTTACTTACTCTACCCTAGCCATTAACTTCTTCAAAATTCATCTGAAATTCACTTCTTTGTATTTTAATTGTTTATTCTGTATCTTCTTTCACTGGAATATAAACTCATGAGTACAAGTATTTCTCATGCTTTCATTGGTTGATGGATCCCTAGCATATAGAACTGTACCTGGAACCTGCATGCTTCATGCTGAGTCACTTCAGTCATGTCCAAGTCTTTGCGACTCCATGGACTGTAGCTCACCAGGCTCCTCTGTCTATGGAATTCTCCAAGCAGGAATACTGGAATGGGCTGCCATCCCTCCTCCAGGAGATCTTCCCAACCCGGTGACTGAACCTGCATTTCTTAGGTCTCCTGCATTGGCAGGAGGGTTCTTTACCACTAGCATTACCTGAGAAGCCCATACCTGGAACATAGTAGACTCTCAATAACTGTCTTTTGAACAAATGAATGAATTGCAGCAGACTCCTTTTCCCTTTAAGGTGAATTCTCTCTCAGAAGCCCTAATCCTTACCTTAGTCCATCAGGAAGTGTCTTTGTAAGTCCGTACCACCTTGAGGACACTATTCAGGAGGGTCCTCAGCTCCTATGACAATTAGTACAAGCAACAGATACCAGAGTTGGAATCGAGGGACTCCTTCCTGGGGCATGTCTGAATTTCAGGTCCAACTCATCCAGGACTCTTGATGTTTTAATTTGGGCTTCCCTTAAAGCAGAGTATGAAACAAAGATGTGGATGCAGGTGACTCACTTGGAAGGTGATCTCAGGGATCAGGAAGGAAGGAGCAGGGAGGATGAGGCAGAGCAGGAAGGAAGCCAGGGAAGGGTATGTTAAAGAACCGATTACTGCTGTGGGCAACTGGGCTCATTCCACTGGGAAACAGTGTAGAATGTACCTTGGAATTCTTCCTTCATCACACAGGAAACTTTTCTTGCCCATGCCTGTCCCCCTCTGTGCCATACTCACAGGCTGCCATATGTACCAGCTAAGTGAGATACAGCAGTAACTCACGAGAACCCTCTAGAACCCATAGGAAATGGCACCACAACTAACACTGAAATCACAGAGGGGCAAAGGAAATGGGGTTTGGGTCACAAGAGCACCAACTGCATTTGATAATACTACATTTTCATTTTAGTAGTTCAATCCCTCAGTCTTGGCCAACTCTTTGTGACCCCAAGGACTGCAGCACACCAGGCCTCCCTGTCCATCACCAACTCTTACAGCCTACTCAAACTCATGTCCATCAAGTCGGTGATGCCATCCAACCATCTCATCCTCTGTCATCCCCTTCTCCTCCCACCTTCAATCTTTCCCAGCATCAGGGTCTTTTCAAATGAGTCAGTTCTTCCCATCAAGTGGCCTAAATATTGGAGTTTCAGCTTCAGCTTTAGCCCTTCCAGTGAATATTCAGGACTAATTTCCTTTAGGATGGACTGATTGGATCTCTTTGCAGTCCAAGGGACTCTCAAGAGTCTTTGTCAACAACACAGTTCAAAAGGATCAATTCTTCAGTGCTCAGCTTTCGTTATAATCCAACTCCACTACCATACACGACTACTGGAAAAATCATAGCTTTGAGTAGACAGACCTTTGTTGGCAAAGTAGTGTCTCTGCTTTTTAATATGCTGTCTAGGTTGGTCATAACTTTTCTTCCAAGG
>SJXQ01012587.1:0-27384 GCA_006408695.1 Aepyceros melampus
ATGAGTGCAATTGTGCGGTAGTTTGAGCATTCTTTGGCATTGCCTTTCTTTGGGATTGGAATGAAAACTGACCTTTTCCAGTCCTGTGGCCACTGCTGAGTTTTCCAAATTTGCTGGCATATTGAGTGCAGCACTTTCACAGCATCATCTTTCAGGATTTGAAACAGCTCAACTGGAATTCCATCACCTCCACTAGCTTTGTTCGTAGTGGTGCTTTCTAAGGCCCACTTGACTTCACATTCCAGGATATGTGGCTCTAGATGAGTGATCACATCATCATGATTATCTGGGTCATGAAGATCTTTTTTGTACAGTTCTTCTGTCTGTTCTTGTCACCTCTTCTTAATACCTTCTGCTTCTGTTAGGTCCAGACCGTTTCTATCCTTTATCGAGCCCATCTTTGCATGAAATGTTCCCTTGGTATCTCTAATTTTCTTGAAGAGATCTCTAGTCTTTCCCATTCTGTTGTACCCTCACTAGTACCCAAAGTGATTATATTAACAGGAGCCTTTGGGAGATGATTAGGTCATGAGGGTGGAGCCCTCATGAATGAAGTTACTTCCCTTATGAAAGAGACCTCAAGGATCTTCCTTGTCTCTTCTGCCATATGGGAACACAACAAGAAAACAGATGACCAGTTTGCAACAACATGGATGGACCTGGAGGGTATCAAGCTTAGTGAAACAGATCAGACAGAGAAAGACAAGTATGATATGCTCTCACTTGCAAGTGGAATCTAAAAAATAAAACAACTGAATGACTGTAGCAAAACAGAAACACACAAACGGACACAGAGGACAAACTAGTAATTACCAGGGGGAGATGGGTAGGGGAGAGACAAGATGTGGGAAGGAGATTAAGAGGTACAAACTACTAGATATAAAATAAATATGATACAAGTATATAACACACAGCACAAGGAATACAACCAAGTTTATAATAATTTCAAATGAGGTATAATCTATAAAAATATTGAATCATTATGTTGAACACCTGAAACTAAAATAATATTGTAAATCAACTACAAATCAATTTTTTAAAAAAGACAACTACTATCTATGAACAAGGAAGTGGGCCCTCACCAGACACCAAATCTGTAGCACGTTGATCAGGGATTCCCAGACTCCAGAAGGGTGAAAAGTAACTTTCTGTTGTTTATGAGCATGTAGTCTGTAATATTTTATCATAGCACCCTGAATGGGCTAAGATAATAATATATGAACAAATTCTTTGAACTTGAAAATATTAACACTACTAGTTTTGATTCCCTTAAACAATTGTGTGCTGAATTTTTAATTTTCCCTGGGCTACTAAAATGTCTATACATAAGGGAGGTAATTTCCTTTCTTCTGAGGTTTTTAATTAATGAGACTGCATCTGCACTAGACAGGTGACTCTACGGACTGGTCAAGCCCTATATGCAGTCTCTAATTTTCTGATTTAAAGATGGAGGTAGCCAGGGCTTCCCTGGTGGTCCAGTGGTTAAGAATTCGCCTGCCAGCGCAGGGGACACAGGTTCCATCCCTGGTCCAGGAAGATTCCACATGCCCAGGGACAACTAAAGCCTGTGCACCATAACTACTGAAGTCTGTGTGCCCTAGAGCCTGTGCTCTGCAAAACAGAAACCACCACAGTGAGATGCCTGCACACCACAGCTAGAGTCGCCCCGCTCATCATGGCTGGGGAAAACCAGCGCACAGCAACAAAGACCCAGTGCAGCGAAAATGACTGAATAAAGAAACATTTCTTTTTAATAAAACATTTTTTTGCAACCCCGTGGACTGTAGCCTATCAGGCTCCTCTGTCCATGGGATTTTCCAGGCAAGGGTACTAGAGTAAGGTGCCATTTCCTTCTCCAGGGCATCTTCCCAACCCAGGGATTGAACCCAGGTCTCCTGCATTGCAGGCCAACCCTTTACCATCTGAGCCACCAGGGAAGCCTTTTTTTAAAAGAGAGAGGTAGCCAAAGAGATCACCCCATTAGATACAAGTGATTGATCACTGGTTTTCAAATCAGAGTCTAGTCAGTACATTACCCCCATCCAAGACCCACATCTGATTTTATATTTGTTTGTTTGTTTGTTAGATTTTAAAGTCTCTATTGAATTTGTTACAATATGGTTTTGGTTTTCTGGTGGCAGGCATGTGGGATCTTAGCTCCCCAAGCAGGGATCCAACCTGTATACTTTGCATTGGAAGGTGAAGTCTTACCACTGGACTACTAGGGAAGTCCCCTGATTTTGTATTTGCTTAACTCAAGGGGCTTCCCTGATGGCTCAGCTGGTAAAGCATCCACCTGCAATGCAAGAGACCTGGGTTGAGAAGATCCCCCTGGAGAAGGGAATGGCTACCCACTCCAGTATTCTGGCCAGAGAATTCCAGGGACTGTATAGTCCATGGAGTCACAAAGAGTCAGACAGGACAGAGCTACTTTCACTTTCACTTTCATTATGTGTAACTATGTATTTTTTCATATAACTCTAAAAGAACCCTACATTCTTTCCATATGCTTCTTATCCTCTGGGACTGCATAATTCTTATGGATATTAAACTTTTATGTAATTTAATTCTGGTTATCTCTCAGAGCTTTGTCTGATTATTGTTATAACTTGCAAGGTCATTCTCCAAGGTCATCGCTCAACCCCATCCTCTCACCCTACCTTACCCACTTCAGTCCCTGAGTTCTTAATTCTCCAGGGAGTGGAAAAGTAGGCTCCTCTCAAGATCTATGCTCCTTTCTAGCTGGCAAGGCAAAGGAAAACATTCTTAAGCCTAGTACCTTCTCTCAGAGATTGCCTGGAGTCACAGTGACACTACAGCCTCCTGCTTCCCACCTTCTTGGAGCAGGCACCGCAATAGCCAAGGTCTCCTGGAAGAACAAGGTCCACATCCAGAGACACTGGAGCAAATCCCTGCTGCTGCTGCTGCTGCTGCTGCTGCTAAGTCGCTTCCATTGTGTCCGACTCTGTGAGACCCCATAGACAGCAGCCCACCAGGCTCCACTGTCACCAGGACTCTCCAGGCAAGAACACTGTCCCAGAAAGGTGAGGGAACATTACCAAGTCACCAAACAGTGCCTGAGCTAAGGCTACAACCCAGGACCCCCAACTCCCAGCTCTGTGCTCTGACCACTCAACCACAATGCCCTCAACAAAAGCAAATCAGCCAAGACAGGAAGGAGCTGAGAGATCAGAGCCCCAACCAGCCCAAACATTAGAGCATGCTGGGTACAGCCCTTTCAGTTGCTTGATAAACAGCATCAAAATAGGCATGGTTCCTGCCATTTCTGAAATTTAAAAAGTCACTTGGTGACTGAAAATAAATGTACATTCCAGGTATTTGCATTTTCATACTAGAGAAAAGCAATAATAAGAAATGATTGTCAGCTATGGTGAGAATATGGAGGCAGGGCTGGGCCCCAAGGAGCAGGGGCTAAAGGAAAGAAAACAGGGCATGAGGGTGGCCTCCAGGAGTCCCAGCCTTGGGGAAAGCCCTTACAAAAGAGCCTTGTACAAAAGCCAGATTTTCTTTCTTGGCTGCACTGGGTCTTCATTGTGGTACATGGGCTTTTTCTAGTTGTGACAAGCGTGGGCTTCTTTGCACTTCTCTAGTTGTGGCACAAGGGCTTAGCTGTAGCACGTGGGATCTTAGTTCCCAAATCAGAGACTGAACCCACATCCCCACACTGGAAGATAAATTCTTTACCACTGGACCACCAGCGACGTCCCCTCCAAAAGCCAGAGTGAAGATGCTCTGGTCCCTCCATTGTTAGCATTTTGAAGAACCACTGGTGTAGCAGGAACAGGATAGCTCAGATGGAACTTGAACCTTCCTGCTAGTTCAAACCCCAGCTTGTCTGCTTACTCCTGGGGCTTCTGGTAGCACTTTCTCTTTCCCATCAGCCTGGTCTGCAGACTCGCCAACATCTCCCCCACCAGCTGGCTGGGAAAGAAAACCGCAATGCCTCTTTGGGTTTGGAGGGTATTATTACCAACAGACAAAGAGAAAGTGATGCTGTAATTGAAACTAACAAACATTTAAAAAAAAATTCTCAGAATTCTTTAAATGTTCTTCTGCTGCCACCCTTGGCTATCACTGGATCCTCAGTGGGGCAGTGTCCTTGACCTCTTGACCCTTCCTTCTCGGCCACCTGCTCAGTCATATGCCCTGAGCACTCTGTGGCAGGCATTGTTTTGTTGTTAAGGGTACAAAAAAAGCTACAGATGGGTCTCAGCCCATCTAATGGTGGAAAAGGGAGACAAACAAGTACAAGTCATGGGTCTAGGGCAGGAGAGGTGCCACAGTAGGCATGTCAGAGAAAGAAAATGAAAGCCTGACTCTTTGTGTCTGACTCTGTGACTCCATGGACTGAAGCCCACTGGGTTCCTCTGTCCATGGAATTCTGCAGGCAAGAATACTGGAGTGGGTTGCCATTTTCTTCTCCAGGAGCTCTTCCCAACCCAGGGATTGAATTCAGGTCTCCCACATTGCAGATAGACTCTTTACTAACTGAACCACCAGAGAAGACCAAGGCACATCAGTTCAGTCCAGTTCAGTTCAGGCGCTCAGTCGTGTCCGACTCTTTGCGACCCCATGAATCGCAGCACGCCAGGCCTCCCTGTCCATCACCAACTCCCGGAGTTCACTCAGACTCACATCCATCGAGTCAGTGATGCCATCCAGCCATCTCATCCTTGGTCATCCCCTTCTCTTCCTGGCCCCAATCCCTCCCAGCATCAGGGTCTTTTCCAATGAGTCAACTCTTCGCATGAGGTGGCCAAAGTACTGGAGCTTCAGCTTTAGCATCATTCCTTCCAAAGAAATCCCAGGGCTGATCTCCTTCAGAATGGACTGGTTGGATCTCCTTGCAGTCCAGAGGACTCTCAAGAGTCTTCTCCAACACCACAGTTCAAAAGCATCAATTCTTCGGCGCTCAGCCTTCTTCACAGTCCAACTCTCACATCCATACATGACCACTGGAAAAACCATAGGCTTGACTAGACTGACCTTAGTTGGCAAAGTAATGTCTCTGCTTTTGAATATGCTATCTAGGTTGGTCATAACTTTCCTTCCAAGGAGTAAGTGTCTTAATTTCATGGCTGCAATCACCATCTGCAGTGATTATGGAGCCCAGAAAAATAAAATCTGACACTGTTTCCAGTGTTTCCCCATCTATTTCCCATCAAGTGATGGGACTAGATGCCAGATCTTCATTTTCTGAATGTTGAGCTTTAAGCCAAGTTTTTCACTCTCCTCTTTCCCTTTCATCAAGAATCTAATGGAGCCCAGAAAAATAAAATCTGACACTGTTTCCAGTGTTTCCCCATCTATTTCCCATGAAGTGATGGGACTAGATGCCATGATCTTCATTTTCTGAATGTTGAGCTTTAAGCCAACTTTTTCACTCTCTTCTTTCACTGTCATCAAGAGGCTTTTTAGTTCCTCTTCACTTTCTGCCATAAGGGTGGTGTCATCTGCACATCTGAGGTTATTGATCTTGATTCCAGCTTGTGTTTCTTCCAGTCCAGCATTTCTCATGATGTACTCTGCATATAAGTTAAATAAGCAGGGTGACAATATACAGCCTTGACGGACTCCTTTTCCTATTTGGAACCAGTCTGTTGTTCCATGTCCAGTTCTAACTGTTGCTTCCTGACCTGCATACAGATTTCTCAAGAGGCAGGTCAGGTGGTCTGGTATTCTCATCTCTTTCAGAATTTTCCACAGTTGATTGTGATCCACACAGTCAAAGGCTTTGGCATAGTCAATAAAGCAGAAATAGATGTTTTTCTGGAACTCTCTTGCTTTTTCCATGATCCAGCGGATGTTGGCAATTTGATCTCTGGTTCCTCTGCCTTTTCTCAAACCAGCTTGACCATCTGGAAGTTCATGGTTCATGTATTGCTGAAGTCTGGCTTGGAGAATTTTGAGCATTATTTTACTAGCGTGTGAGATAAGTGCAGTAGTTTGAGCATTCTTTGGCATTGACTTTCTTTGGGATTGGAATGAAAACTGACCTTTTCCAGTCCTGTGACCACTGCTGAGTTTTCCAAATTTGCTGGCATATTGAGTGCAGCACTTTCACAGCATCATCTCTCAGGATTTGAAATAGCTCAACTGGAATCCATCACCTCCAATGGCATGTCAAGGGAGTCTTTAAAGAAAGTCTTGTCAAATATCATATGATACCATTTATATGTGGAATCTAAGAAAAGGCTATGCATGAACTTATTTACAAAACAGAAACAGAGTTATAGAAGTATTGACAGAAAACAAACTTGTTACTGGGGGTGGGGGTGAATTAAAACATTAAGATTGACACATACACACTGCTGCATATGAAATAGCTAATAAGGACCTAGTATACAGCACAGGGAACTTTGCTTAATACTGTGCAATGACTTACATGGGAAAAGACTACACTCCAATCAATTTTTCTTAAAAAGTCATTTCACCAACTTATGGTTGCCCAGTGCGGGGGCAGGGAAGAGATAGGGAATTTGGGAAGGCCATGTACACACGGTTATACTTTAAATGGATAACCAACAAGGTCCTACTGTGCCGCACATGGAACTCTGCTCAGGGTTACGTGGCAACTGGATGGGAGGGGAGTTTGAGGGAGAAAGGATCCAGGTATATGTATGGCTCATCCCTCAGCTCCTCACCTGAAACTCACACAACATTGTCAATCAGCTATACCCCAATACAAAACTAAAAGTTAAAAAAAAAGTTATTTTGAATGCTTCTCAATGCTCCCCTCCCCTCCCTCTGTCATTCCAGAAGCATCCAGCACCCCCGCTCCATCTCCAGCTGTGTCCCACCTCCTCTCTGTCCCTCCCCTTACACGATCCAGGCAACCTCCTCCCTGGAGCTCCTTGCTCCTCTTCCCAGCCCCTCAGATCCAAGTGGTATTCACCCACCACCCACCGAACATCCCGACGGCTGTCTGCTTAGTCAGCACCTGATAAAATTTGTTCAATAAAAAGAAACATTTCCAACCAAATTAAAAATAATCCCAGCAGAGGTTTTGAATGTTAAATCTTCCTTCTAGAACATAAACCCTACAAATATTGAAGTTTGTTCTTGGCACAAGTGATGAGTCACACAACCAATCAAGTTCTCTCTCGGGTAATTATAACATTTATTTATCTAGAACCCAGACTCCTCACTCTGAGTTTCCCATTTGCCAGATAGGATTCAATCCCCCGTTCGATGCTTGCCCAGAAGCTGTCTGATTGTTATTTTCAGCAACGGGCTTAAGCGCCAGCTGTTCAGGCAGTGTTTGGTGCAAGCGCCCTTGGGTTCATTTCATCTTTTCCACTGCTGCTCAGAATTCCCTTTGAGAACTCTAAGTGTCACCAGGCACGATCATTATCTGAGTCACCTGATACGATACAAGAAGAGATGTCACACGAGCTGCCAAACAGGACACATTATTGCCAGGCTGTGTGCCCCAAGGGAGGGGACCGGGGCAATCCAAGCAGATGGTCTATGAGCTCTGACAGCCAGAAGCTTTCACGGGGGCATCAGAGTCACGAGTAAGCTGAATCTTCAGCACTGATCAAGGAAACACCAGCCACCCTCTTTTCTCAGAGGAGTAGAATGAATTAGCCCTTCTCTGGGCCTGAAGTGGACTTGAACTTGTCCAAGGATAATAAAAGCTTGGGGCAGCTGCCCAGGATGCAGCCATATCCCTGCTCAGAGAGCCGCAAGGAGGAGGGCTAAGATGGCAACGAGCCAACTCTCCTCCTTATTGGAAGGGTCCTGGGCCATCCCGGATGGCCCACTTGCCAAGCTGTTTCCATTGTAAAGCAGGAGGTGGCGGGGCTCGTCACTCAGAAGTATGGCCTCTACCTGCCCTCATCCCCCAGAGCTGCACCACCAGGGCCTCATGGGCTCCTCTCCCTTGGCTCCCCTCTACCCTTGGAAGAAGGCAGCCTCAGTCAAGCTGCAGACCCCAGGGGGATAAAGTTGAAGGGTCACTGAAGAGAAAGTCAGAGAAAACACAGATGCAGCGAAGGCCTCAGGACACACTCTGAATGTCTCCAAACGTAAAGATCTCTGAATGATCTCTGAAAGGCCAGGCCACGAGTCTCTGTGCGTTTGTCACTGTCCCACCCCCCTTGTCTTACCCTGGCCCTCACTCTCCCTCTGTCCTTAGCCATCCCTCAAGGGACCCATCCCTGGCAAACCTGTGAGCTGCTCAGCCCCCTAAGTGGTCTCAGCACCTCCACAGACCCCCATCCTGGGTGAGAAAGAATTCCCCCCAATGCAGGCCCAATTCAGCGCTTATGCTAGCCAACTCTGGCCTTGTACTTCCCTACAGTTGCCTTCCCTCGGGGGTAGGGGTGGGGGAAGGGGAGGGCAAAGGTGATGATCTCTAAGTCTCCAAGCTCTTAGGCCTTATTCATGTCCTTTCCCATGGAGGGGGTTGGGAAGGGATGTCCATAGCCAGAGATTATAACTCGCTCAGTCTTTCACTGAAATTTGTTCCCCTATTCTTCTAATTTCCTTGGTGGCTCAGTTCGTACAGATTCCGCCTAGGATGCAGGAGATGGCGGGTTTGATCCCTGGGTTGGGAAGATCCCTTGGAAAAGGTAACCCATGCCCGCGTTCTTGCCTGGGAAATCTCATGGACAGAGGACCCTGGCGGGCTACAGACCGTGGAGTCACAAGAGGCGGACACAAATGAGTCACAAATTAGCAGCTAAAGCATCATCCACATCGCTGTGACTGAGGCCTCAAGGGCCTAGTTATACTGGAGGCCACCTGATCATTAGCCAGGACCAAGACTCATTCGTTTAAAAGGCCCCGCCCTCTTGGTTCTCATTTTTCCGGTTGAGCAACGCCCACAGTTCTCAGTTACTCGCCAGGCAGAGATGACTGACACAAACTCTGTCCAATGAAGAGCCGAGATTTCAGGGCCCAGGTCACTACTTCCTCTCAGGTGTTTTGACAGAAGGAGGTTCCTGCCCGTGGGCGTCTCAGCATCCTTCAGACCCAACAGGGAAGCTGCCCCAAGGCCCAGAAGATGGGACCAGGCAACCTGATTTAGAGCTCAGGAAAGGACAGGGTCCTGCGTGCAAAGCTTCTCTGCCAAGCCTATCTCTACGTGCGGCCTCTGCCATCTCCGCATTTTGTATCGGCTTTGCATGTCTCCGTCCTAGTTTATGTTTGACCTTCACTTTGCTCCTTGACGAAGTTCCTCTGCAGTTCCACCTGGCCTTGGCTCATCCAAGGGAAAAGGAATCTTGTCTTCACAGAGGGCAGATGCAATGGGAGGCCTTCATGGCGCCAGAGACTCAAGCAGCCGACTGGACTGAAACATTAATACTTAAGTCTGAATGACAACCGAGGACAGCTGGAGGGGCACCTGGCGTCTCTCTTCCTTATGAACACAACAGTCTCACAGCTCTCTATGCCCTCTCCAAATTTCAGGGCTGTAGCTGTTGGCCTGAACATCTGGGAGGGAAATGGGGAAAGAATAAGGAAGAAGCTGGGCCAGCCCCAGAGGAAGCGGTGAACGTAGGGTCGAGGCATTCCAGTTCGGGTGTTCACGGGAGTCCATGACACCTCTCTGCCCCACTCTCTTGTCTCCCTATGCTATGCTTAGTTGCTCAGTCGCGGCCAACTCTTTGCGACCCCATGGACTACAGCTCGCCAGGCTCCTCTGTCCATGGGGATTCTCCAAGCAAGAATACTGGAGTGGGTTGCTCTGGCCTCCTCCAGGGGATCTTCCCAACCCAGGAATCAAAGCCAGGTCTCCTGCATAGCAGGCGGGTTCTTTACCGACTGAGCCACGACGGAAGCCCTAGGAGTTGTTTCCTGCAGCTGCTGCTAAGTCGCTTCAGTCGTGTCCGACTCTGTGCGACCCGATAGACGGCCTCCCACCAGACTCCCCCGTCCCCGGCATTCTCCAGGCAAGAACACTGGAGTGGGTTGCCATTTCCTTCTCCAATGCATGAAAGTGAAAAGTGAAAGTGAAGTCGCCCAGTCGTGTCCGACCCCTCAGCGACCCCATGGACTGCAGCCTTCCAGGCTCTGCCGTCCATGGGATTTTCCAGGAAAGAGTACTGGAGTGGGGTGCCATTGCCTTCTCCAAGGAGTTGTTTCCCCGGGAGGAACTAAATGTACTTGAATGGGATCTTTGACCACAGCGGGTCCACCAGGTGGCAGTGCTTCCCGGGCGCAGACCGACAGGGCCTGCAGTGTAAGAGAGTGGCCACCAGAGGGCAACACAGGGAATAGCAGTTGAACCACGCTGCTGGTTGCCTAGTAACTGTGACGCAAGGGGCTCCCAGTTAGCACCCTCCTCAAGGCCTCCCAGGTTATTTCTGGCCTAACAAAGACTGTTGCACAAGGAGTGGCCTCAGGAGTCCCAGAATTGCCTCTCCTTTAAGCCTGGAGAATCTAAAACGGTCCAGGGACCCCAAATCCAGCTCCACCCTGGCGTCTAGGGGACTGGGCAGCTACTGTCCCTGCTCTTCGGAATGTCAAGGATGACGAAAAGAAAATAAACATTTTCCATTCCCCTCAGTAGCTCCACAGTCATTGGGACGCTCTGGTTTCCCTAGTGGCTAAAGCAGAGCAACCTGCTCTATCTCCCCTCTCCCTCCCCTTCTAAACTGGGGCTGCATTAACGGCAAATGACCTTAAGCCAGACCTTGAGCCTCCAGCAGCTGAACTGTACTTCAGAGGAGTTGCGGGGTGGGGTTGGGGGTGGGTGATAAGGCCCATCTCTGACCTTCTGTGATCTCCATTCTCTCCCTTTCCCCCAAGAATTCTGTCCTTGCCTCAAAACTCTCCCTGATTTTGATGACCCTGAAAACAGAATTCTTCCAATTCCAATGGTAAGTATGACCCGAGAAACCAGAGAGGGAACTAAGAAAGTGAAGCAGACACAAGACAAGGAGTGTGGTTATAATGAGCTCGAAGCCTGTGCCGGTCTGGTCTGTGAAAGGACCTGGGTGAGACAAGGTCAGCGCCTGGGGTAGAGTCAGGGGGGTCCTTCTGGCCGAGGCAACAGTAGTGGTTCCAGGCACGTCTCTGGGTCATGAGGAGCCAGCTGGCCCTGGGGTTGGACTCTGACTGGGGCCCAGGTGTTGATCACTAAAGTGTCAGGGTCTCCCAGCGGCGCCATGGTGGAGGATCACACGGGCATATGAAGTTCGTTGTACTCGTCCTGGCCATCTTCATCAAAGTTTGGTTCAGCATCTTCAGAGTCCAGCTGTAGAAGGGAGTGGAAAGTTGGGAAAGGCAGGGGAAGTGGGCTTGCCGCCTCCCATTCAGCAGCTCCTCCTCTTGCTAGCAGCCCTCACTGCCCCCAGACCTTTCCAGCCTCACTGTCTACAGGGACCATGGCCCCAGGTTGAAGCACCTCCCTCTGGCCAAAAACTTCAGGTCACCCTCTAGTGACGCCTCCTAATAATGATGATGATGATAGCAGCTACCACACAGAAAAACTTTCTTGGTACTCCGAGCTCCTGGGGTGCCTTTGTACACCATGTGTGAATGGACAGTTTTCAAAAAGATGTCCCTTCCTCTAGCTCAGAGGATCCCAGCCTGGACCAGTTTCACAGAAGACAGGTTTTCCACAGAAAGGATGGGGGTGGTGGCTAGAGATGGTTTCGGGGTGATTCAAGCACATTGCATTTATTGTGCACAGTATTTCTATTATTATTATTACATCAGCTCCACGTCAGATCATCAGGCATTAGATCCTGGGGAGTGAGGACTCCTGCTCCAGCTGACCAAAGCAGGGCTCAGGATGGATTTCAGTGCCACCCATCCCACCCGTCCCTCAGCTGTATGCTTTTGTTCAGGACACAACCTGCACAATTGTCTCCAACAGCCTCTGCTTCCTTCACGCAAACCACCCTTCTCATTGCTTTACCTGGACTCATGTTTAATCATCACCACAATTACATAAGGGAGAATCTATTAGTAGCCCCACTGTGCTGTGCTTAGTTGCTAAGTCATGTCCGACTTTTTCCGACCCCATAGCCCGCCAGGCTCCTCTGTCCATGGGGATTCTCAGGCAAGAATACGGGAATGGGTTGCCATGCCCTCCTCCAGGGGATCTTCCCAACCCAGGGATTGAACCCAGGTCTCCCACACTACAGGTGGATTTTTAACCAACTGAGCCACCAGGGAAGCCCAAGAATACTGGAGTGGGTAGCCTATGCCTTCTCCAGGGGACCTTCCCAACCCAGGAATCCAACTGGGGTCTCCTGCATTGCAGGCAGATTCTTTACCAGCTGAGCTACCAGAAACCCAGGAGCCCCGTTGAGATTTCAGAAGATCAGTCACACAACAGAAGAGACTGGGAGCCAGGCCTCTGTGAATTCAGGGCCCAGGCCCCCTAAGACCAACCCAAGCACCATCCTTACCGCCTGCAGCTCCCTGTCCTGGAAGAGCCGGGGCAGAAGGCAACGCCTCAGAGGCACTGTGAGCAGCAGCACGAAGGGAAAGGCGAGTGAGGCCGCCGTGGACTTGACCACCCAGAGCAGTGCGATGCAGCCCAGCTGAATGCACGTAAAGAGGTGCATCCGCCAGGTCTTCACCTGGGGAACAGGTGTCGGGTCTCACCACATCCTTAGGGACTCAGCTCCACAGGTCCCAGCTTGTCCTCCAGAGTCATCAAGCCCATCTCCAGCGCTGGGTCCCTCGGAGTCCCCCCATCACCCCGTCTCCCCATCTCCATGCTTCCCAGCCCTACCTTGGTCACGTAGGGCTGTTCGGGATGGTGTTTTGCCGGCATGAGGATGAGCAATAGACGCTGGGACAGCTGGATACCAGACAGCGATGTGACCCCCATGTACAGGAAAATCCCAAAGAGCACAGCCAGTGGGATCCGACGTAGCACAGCCCCCATGACGATGGACAGACCTGAGAAGGAGATAGACACCTCCATGATAATGGACAAGCCTGGAGGGGGAGACAGACACCCACAGGACCCCTCCCACAGCCCCTGTGGGGACGGATGAGCCTGTGCAGTCACTGCGATCAAGAGAAGATGGAGCCGGACAGAGAACCAAGGACAGAGAACCAAGGAAAAAGGCATGTGGAGTGTCAAGGAACAGGTCTGGGGTCAGAGCCGGGGCTATTCATCATGCGTTTAGAAACTCAGAAGAGATCTGGGTCAAGTCAGGGATGGAGAAAGGATTTCAGGTTCCAGAAGGCAAGTCTGTGGGGTGGGGGCAGGAGCTTTACAAGGTGGACGCTCTCACCTACAAGGCTGGCGATGAGCACTCCAGTGACCCGCTGCTCCCGAACTTCCTGGATCTGGGGCTTGTCGCCGGGCGCAATGGCAGTGCGCATAACAGTCAGCGCATTCACGTGGGTCACCGAGCGGACGGTGGCGGCCGTGAGCCAGGGCAACCCAAACAAGCCACAGAGCCCACCCAGGGAGCCGATCAGAAGCAGGTCCAGGTGGAAGCCAGAGCCTTTGAGCAGCCTCCTCGCCTTCTGGCTAACGATGAGCCTGGGGGAGAGGCAGGGGTGAGGGGCAGGTGGGCATACCCAGCGGGGACCAGAAGTGGGCGGAGGACATGCAGAGCAGAGGCTGTCCGCCAGGACCTGCCAGCTTTCTCTTCCAAGCTCTCAAACTGAAGTTCTCACATTTAAGCAAGTTTGAGGCAAATTCCCAATACTGTGGATATTCAAATACCACAAAAACCAGATGCCAGCTCTCACCACGTCGTTGTGGTTTAACCAAAATGAGACACATGCGAGGATCACAGACTGAGAGAGATGCTGCTGCCAGGGTGTTCTGAGGACTGTCAAGTGCCACCCTGCAAGCGGTGGTGGCGACAAACAGATATCCTCCCAGAGCACCACGGGGACACCGTGCCAAGGTCCAAGGACCCCCAGGGGCTGCCAGTCCCCCAACCCCACTCCTCCCCCACCTCCTCGCCCCGGGCCCGCCCCGTCCCCTCACGCAGTGATCTGTGTCTCCATGAAGATCAGGATGAGGACCAGGAGCGCGGGCACAGCGGCCGCCACCATCATCCAGGGCGGGAAAGGACGCGCACTGCCCAGGGGCGGGATGAACCATGTGCGCTTGCTAGGGGAGGTCACTGAGAGCCCCGTGGGCACTGTCAGCTTCTGCACGGCCAGAAGGAAGACCGGGTTCAGGGATGCCAGCGACTCCATGTGGCAGCTGTTCCCACCCAGCTCTGTGTCCCCAGCACCAGGGCTCCAGGGAATTGGGGTGTGAACAGCTTTGGGGAAAATTAGTTCTGTAATCCTCCAAAGTCATTGTCCTTCCAAGGCTCTGCCAGTGAATGAGGGAATGATCCACCTTCTCCCTGAGCCCCAGAGGAGCTGTCAGGAGACCTGCTCTGAGGGCACCTGTCTTTCTGCCCCTAATCCCACACTGGTTCCTCCAAGAGTCTTGACTAGGGGTCTGCACACAGCCCCAGACTCCCTGCTGGCCTCTGCAGCTGGTCCACTCGGCTGCTTCTGGAAGCCCCACCCCCCCGTGCGGCACCAGCATGTAGCCACTCCACTAGGAAAGCCGGGTTTCAGCCCTGACTGGCTGCTGGGGCAGTGGGGACCTGTCATGGCCACCCTCTCAAGGCCCTGGGAGTGAGAACCAGCTGCCAGACGGCGTCGGGGCTCACTCACCTGTGTGTAGGTGTCTGTGATGGAGTAATCCACCAGGACCATCACCAGAATGGAAATGGGGATGCCGAAGTCCCCGATGATGCGGCGAGCCTTGAGAAGGACCAGTCAGGGGAAGGGAGCCAGAGGGGGATAAGAGGAGGGTCAGGAGACTGACACGGGGGCTTATTGCCCAGGCCCTTCTTGAGCCTGCAGTAGTAGCAGCATTATTCACTCCATCGTGTCTGACTCTTTGTGACCCCATGGACTGTAGCCCAGCAGGCTCCTCTGTCCATGGGATTCTCCAGGCAAGAATACTGGAGTGGGTTGCGTGCCCTTCTCCAGAGGATCCTCCCAACCCAGGGATCGAACTTGGGTTCTGCCTACACTGCAGGCAGATTCTTTATCAGCTGAGCTACCAGGGAAGCCTGAGCAGGAGCCAGAAGTCCCCTGACCTGTCCCTTTAAACCCCACAGGTGCCCAGTGAGCCCAGGAGGGCATTCCTCTCCTGGTCACACTTCTCTGAGGGCTTCAGACAGGGGCAGGGGGCTGCACAGACTTGGCTGGAGGGAGGAGCCCTTCCTCTCCAGAGCAGAGCTGGATGATGCCAGCAGGAATGGAGGGACGCCCACAGGAACACTACAGGCCCTACTCCCGCCAACCACACACCTTGCCGCCCAGGAAGCGGCTGTTTCTGAACTTGCGCAGGAAGAAGGCGATGAGGAAGGTCCCCAGCATGAGGATGAGGGACAGCAGAGCCGTGTTGGGCTGGTTCCTGGGGCCCGGCGGCCCCTCAGTGGGGGGCAGGGCACTTGCATTCAGGTCCAGCTCTGCCTCCAGGGCTCTCTCAGGGGGGTAGAATGGCAGCAGTGGGTGCTCCGTGAACACCTGGGTGGGTTACGAGATTGCCCCAGTGCTCACCTGGGTAGGTGAGCCTGACTTCACAGCATCAGTACACACCTGTGAGGGAGAGGGCGGGCCCCTCCTCTCCCACACCTGACCAGGCAGCGTAACACAGGACATCCAGCTCCATCTCACACAAACACCCATGCCGCTCCTCTACACACAGTGACCCAAGGACCCCCAGCCCAGAAGCACTAACAAGGCCCCCCTTTCTTCCCATACCGGTGCAGGCGAATCCCAGACTTTAAACCTCTGGCTTTGACTCCTGTGCTTCAGCTCAGATCTGGCTGAGAGCATCCTCACCCCTCGACGCCCACAGCCTTCCTCCTTGTCCCCTCCCCCTCCGGTGCTCCACACCCCACCCAGGGCGCTGCCCAGCCCCCACGTAAACCCACCCCCAAGACCTCTGGGGGGCTGCCACCTTGTAGAGCTTGTGGAAGGTCTCGTAGAGAAAATGAGCGAGATGAGGAAGGCGAAGATCTCCTGGGTGAAAGGTGAGATGTAGCGGACCAGGAAGCTGCCTTCCGCGGCCACTAAGGCGAGGACGAAGACCACCAGCCAGAGGCCAACCCACACACGGCCCGTGAGATACTCCAAGTCCTGGGCCCGGCAGAACTGGAGATCAGCAGAGAGAGGCACTTACCCACAGCCATCTGCCCTGGCTGTCAGGGCCCCACGGGACACGGGGGACAGGTGAACCCCGAGGGAGTGGAGGGAGCCACCCCAGAGGCCCATCACCTGGGCCAGGGAACAAGGTAGAGCAGGTGACCCCTGGGGAGGGACTGGGTGGCAGTCACCTTGAAGAAGGCTTCTTCAAAGACGAGCAGTGGCCCTGAGAAGCCGACCACGAGCAGCGGCTGGGCCCCCAGCAGAGAAAAGAGGACGCCAAGCACAGCCGTGGACACGATCAGCTCAGACACGCCCATCAGCCCCTCCGTCTTCTCCCCTAGAGCGAGCGAGGGTCAGTGGGCTGGCTGTTGTCCGGCTCCTTCCATCTGGCCCCTCTTTCTCATCTAGCTTCCCCTAACCTGTGCTGTGTTGTGTTGAATCGCTCAGTCATGCCTGACTCTTTACGACACCATGGACTGTAGCCCGCCAGGCTCCTCTGTCCATGGCTATTTTTCCAGGCAATAATACTGGAGTGGGCTGCCATGCCCTCCTCCAGGGGAATCTTCCTAACCCAGGGATCGAACCCAGGTCTCCCCCATTGCAGGCGGATTCTTTACCATCTGAGCCACCAGGGAAGCCCTCCCCTAACCTGAGGACCCAGCAAATACAGAGCAGTGCCCCCCAGAATGGTAGACAGGGCCCCTCACCACCATCAGCACCAGCCCCTCAGGTGGTCACCGGATGCCCCACTCCCTCTCACATTACAGGCATCCCGGAAGTGACCACGGGACCCCCTGGCCCAGGAATGCTGCAGGTGACACTGAGTCCCCTCACCTCTCCTCCTGCCCCTCACCTAGCAGCCCCCGAAGGTGATGGCGGGGCTGAGGGCAGCGAAGTAGATGAAGAGCACGGCGGCCACACACTGGGAGTGCAGGGCGTCCCGCAGGTCGCTGGGGTAGTGTGGGTATCGGCGCCTCACGTCCCGGACAAGCCCCCCAAACACCGAGCCGGTCCGCAGCAGGGGGTCATCATCAGGGGTGGCCTCAGAGCCCCCCGGTTCCATCGACAGTTCTAGGGGAACACAGGGGCTGCTGGGAGTGGGCCCTGGGCCCGTCCTTCCCAGCCCAGGTCCCAGGGCAGAGACGTGGGTCAGGGATTGGAAGCCGGAGTGCGGGACTCAGGAGTCAGACGGGGCCAGGGAGACATGGGTGCAGGGGGCCCAGGGCCCCATAGGGTCAGACCTTTCCCCGGGGCCATGTAGCCACCCTGGGTGGTCAGCTCGGCTTTGGTCTGCTCACGCTCCCGGCGCTTTCTGAGCAGCTCGCGCTGAAAGGCAGCCACAGAGCGCAGCAGGTCTCGGCCTTCCACCTCGGACGGGGGGATCACGATGCTGCCATCCAGGAACTCGCTGATGGCGCTCAGGAGGTCCTGCCGGTCATCCGCCTGGTAGGCAGCCTCATGGAACAGCTGGAGGCAGGAGAGGCAGGGGCTGAGCCCACGGCCCAGGGAGGGGGCCCTTCAGAGAGGAGGTGTTGGGCCATCACAGAACCAGAGGCAAGGGGGATGTTCAGCCACACACGCAGGTCCAGGATGCTGGTCAGAGCTCTGACCCAAGTCCCTTCTGGTAGGGAGCCACGGCCCTGAACACCACCCCTTACCCTGGGGAGCGTTCTCTATCCTCCTGGGAGAGTCTCCAGACTTTTCCACAATGCAACAGTGACGCCTGGCATGGTCTTACCAATCCAACCTCCATTCTGACTGGAGAGTGCCCACAGCCTGCTGGTCAGTAAGTATTTTGAACACCATCCCTGGCTAGAGGGCCCTCCTGTCCAAGCCCTGGAGGATCCTGCCTCCCTTTCAAGTCTCCTGTCACATCCGAAGCTTCGAGTCTGGGCTTCTCTCCTGCATCCACCTCCCTGTGCCCCAGCCCAAGGTTTCCTTTTCTGTCTCACCTCACAGCTGCCTCCACCACTCTAGAGTACTGCCTCCACCTAGGGGGGGCATAGCACCCCTGCATCCGTGGGTACCACTGGGGGGCAGTGAAAGGGACGAGGAACAAACAGGGCTCCGGGGAACAAGACCCACCTTGTCAGACATGAGGGTGGCAATGGAGCGTCCAAGCTCATGATAGTCGGTGCTGGTGTGGCTTGGCCCCAGCATCACGAAGAGGAAGCGAACTGGCACGGGGACCTCAAGCACAGACTCCAAGAGTACGGCCTCATTCAGGCGCACAAAGGCGGCCGCTGGCTGCTCCAAGAAAGGCACACAGCCTGGAGGGAGAGCAAGGCGCAGGGTGCTGGGCAAAGGGGAACGGTCAAGGCAGGCCCTGCAGGGGATACTTGGGGCCATCATGTACCAGTTGAGCAGGCTGCATATTGCATAAAGGAACCCCAATCTAAAGAAGTCCTATCTGCTTATATGTTTGTATATTTATTATAATTTACCAACAGGTGGAAATCAAGGGTATTAAGGAAGAGGTGCCTTTGTCTGAGTCTCACAAAGGTGCTATATGGACTAGCAGCAGGCCAAGATAGCAGAAAACTGAATAGGAAGCAGACAGAGGATTAGGGAAGAAAAGGCTGGGGCAAGATGGGCTGAAAGGAAGAGAAGGGGCAGGTTGAGGGCCTGGCTGGAATGGAAGAGGCAGCCTGCAGGCCAAAGTCAAGACAAGCAGACTGCAGTGGAGGCATCCGCCCCATAACCCCTATCCCCAGGCCCAGCTCTCCTTACCCACGAGCACAACAGTAGCCTCAGCATCTTCAGGGATCTTCTCCAGCAGCTTCAGGCTTTTCCCCCGGTGACCATCTCCCCCAGGCATGTGCAGGGGCTTCTGAGGACGCAGAACTGGAATAGGGCTGGGACCCAGACCGGAGGCCGTGGCAGGCCCTCCCATCCCTCGCTCCAAGCTGGACTCTGCCTCCAACGCCTGGATCTGGGCCTTGCTTTCTCCCCGCAACCCCCTCAACCCAGCCAAGGTGGGGGCTCCTGGTGACACGCCCCACAGCAGGAGGGGACCAGCCCAGGATCTGGACCCCTCCCCCAAGCCCCGCCACCACCGCAGCTTTATCTTATTTAACTGGCTCCCCTGGCCCTGCCCAATGATCCCACTTAAACCTCCTGTTTCTCCACGCCTAGCTTGGCACCAAGCATCCAACCTTCCTGATCCACTCAATGAAATCCTTGCTGTCCCCCAGCCCAGGTCAGAGCAAAGCAACTGACCTCCTTGGCCTCAGGGTCGTGAGGCCAGAGTGGGGCTGGCTCCCCCAGGTCATCGGCCATAGTGGGCACTGCACCATCAGGGCCGTGGCTTGGGGTTGGGTGGTGATTCCCTAGGACCGAGTTCACACTGGAGCTGGACGCATTTCGGGGAAAGAAGCCACTGTCCTTGTCATCATTGGGATGGCTGGAGAGAGGGCAGAGGGGGCAAGCAGGTGAGCTGGAGAGGTCCTTGGTGGCCTGAGGTCATGGGAAAATGAGATATGGAGGGTCGGGGCCTCCATTCTCTCTGCCTCAGTGTAAGAAGGAAATTTCTAATGGTTGATACTTTCTAATGGGTAAAGGAATGAGCTCTCCATCACTTGAGGTATTCAAGCAGACTGGAAAGAGCCACTCGAGAGAGTCTGTGCTCCTAGAAGGCAGCTGAACCTGAGGGCCACCCCGCCTCCCTGGTGCTCCAGCCTGGCACCTGTGTTTCAGCAGCAGAGTGCGAAGGACACTGGCCCTGTCCTCCGGCCGGATCTGGTCAGACACAATCATAGTCTCCACCACGAGGTGTGCGATGCCTGGCAGAGTGGTCTGCTCCAGGTCGAGAAGGGCAGCCCCTGGGGGAACAGACGGGGAAGGGATCTCATTCTCGTTAGATATAGAAACACCACCCCGCGACAGTGGCCTTGCTCCCCCAAGGGCAGACAAGTATGCTGAGTGAGCATGCATCCCATGTGCCCAGGCAGATACACAGTTCCACATGGCCACAGCCCAGCCCGAAAGGGATGGAAAAAAAGAGTACGGGGTGAGGGCACGGCCCCTCCTTGCCCAGTGAGGGCAATCTGTCGTCTTGCTGCCTGGACAGATACCTACCATGCGCCAGGTATAGAGCCAGGTCCTCAGGCACAGCCCCACCCCTCAGGGTACGGCTGTGCGGACCCCACATTCCCGAGGGGCAGCCAGGCCTCGCATGGCCCCAGGGCATCGTCCCAGAAGCTGGGCAGCCTGGCACCAGACGAGCTCTGCAGCGCTCCTACCGTGGGCTATGGTCCTCCTGAGCTCCAGCAGGCTTCGGAAGGAGAGCGAGGCCACATGGGGCTTCCCCCAGCGCTCCGTCTCTTCCTCCACATCCTCTTCAAACTTGATCCAGCGGGCCGTCTCCCGCCAGTGGGGCTCCTGGCTGCGATCCAGCATCAGCTCATTCAGCTCCACAAACACCTGGGGTGGGGTGCCCTGGGTGAGGACCTGGGAGGCCTCAGGCGGGCCCGGCTGTCCTGGGGATGTGGGTGATGGGCCAGGCAGGCAGGGAGGGAGAAGACGGGAAGAGAGGTGAGAAGAACCGAAAGGCCCATCCCCGCGGGGTCTGGCACCTCATGGGGCCGCCGGTCCAGCTGCTGCTGCTTCTTCTTCCTGCGCAGGACGGGAGCCAGGCCGCTGGCGCTGCCCCTCCCACTCTGCGTCCGAGATGGCTTCTTCACCAGGTGCCGCCGCACGCCAGGGTTGTCCTCCAGCCGGTGACCTGTGGAGAAGGTGGGCTCAGCCATCCCAGGGCACCAGCTCAGGGCCCCCCAGGGTCATGGCCAGCTCCCCCAGTTCCGCCCAGCCAGTCTACTTGGCGGGGAGCACCACAGTCACCCAGGGGACACATTTTCCGGGGTGGGGGGCACATTTCATGCATGAGGAGACTGAGGCCCAGAAAGGGGACAGGACTAGTCCAAAGTCACACAGGGGATGCTGGCTAAGCCACGGAAAAAGGCAGACCCCCACCCAACCCAGTCCACAGCCCCTGCCATGGCCACTGCCTCTCAATCTGTAGAGCCAGGACCCACAGTGTGTCCCCAGGCTCTGCACCCTCAGCACTCTGCCTGTGCCTCCTGGCACCCACGTCCCCCACATGGGTACACTCAGGCAGAGCTTCCTTCCCTCTCTCCCCACACACCCCTTCCAGGCCTGGAGCCGGGACAAGGCCAGCAGCCCAGTTACTCACAAGCTAGTCCCCCCGCCATGGGGCTCAGCTGGCCCCTGATGGATTCCCACAGGTCATAGTCCTCAAAGTCCAGCACAAACATCTCTAAGTCCTCTGAGGTCAGCGAGTCTCGAGGGCTGGGGGCTGGAGCCCTCCCAGGGCCCTGGCCCTCAGCGTCCCCGGGCCCAGGGCTCAATGCCCCCTTGGGCTCTGTGATCTCCTCCAGCGGGCTCGTCATCCCCTAGGTAGCCGAGGCTGCAGCCCTTGCTCCTTCCCGGAGCCCTGGCTCTCCAGAGAGATAGGAGCTTGGACAGCGGTGGTCTTGGTGCAACCAGAGCTGCACGTGGCCAGGCCTCCCGACCCAGACTCCCCAGGTCCCCAAGCCTGCTCCCTGCTGCTCCCAGCCCTCATGCTGGGTCTGTAAACACGCCCTCCCCCTGGCCCCCATCCCGCTGCCACCGCTGCTCCTGCTGCTGCTCCTGCTGCCATCGGATTGTTCCCGTCCCTGTCCTCAGGCCCTGGCAACTTTCCATGACGTATTGAGCTCAAAGCCCTCCCTCCAACTCCCCTCCCACCCCAACACACTGTGGTTCCAAGGGGGAGGAGGGAGGGGTCGGTGATGCCCCTGGCCTGGGCACAGCGCCCCATGGGTGATGACAGGTGGCACAGAAACCAGGGCACTGATAAGATGGAAGGAATGTGCCGAGATCACAGCCAGGCCCAGTCAAGGGTGGTGTGGTGGGAGCAAGGGGCCCCGGACACAGGGAGAGGCAGGGCCAAGATGAGTGGCCCAGACTCAGGGGCTGGTTCAGGGCGGGGGGTTAACAAGAGTTTGCCCCAGTGAGAGGAGCCTTGGGAAAAGGGGTACAAGGATGTCTCTGAACGTCACGTGGGGGCTGCCTCATTCCAGGGGTGACTCAGAGGACACCACCAGGACGGAAGGGTAGAGGTGTCGCCAGGGGAAATCTCAGCTCTGGCACCCAAGGCATAGTCTGGTGAGGTAGTGAGCTCCCAGTCACTGGCCACATTCCAGCAGGCAGGGATACCGTAGAGGGGGCTCAGCCCTGGGTAGGGGAGCACGCCGAGCTTCTCCAAGGTCTCTCACAGGCTGGGCACCCCTGGGAGTGGGTGTCACTCACTCTTCATATCGTCCAGGTCCGCAGAGCCCAGCATCTGGGCCTCTGCCTCGTCAGTGGGCACCTGCTGCTCCGGGCCGCCCGGGCCGCCCAGGGCACTGCCTGGGCACAGCCGCTCCCTCAGGTCATAGCTAGCCGACGGGCTCCACGGTCGGCCCTTCTCTCCGGTGACTCGGGAGACACGGGCCCGGGGACTAGGAGAGCTGAGGAGGCAACACGGCAACCTTGAACTTGGCAGGGAAGCTCGACGGAGATGGGCCAGGTGAGGGGGTTCCCCTGCCCTCCCCCAGCCTGGACGGGGCTGGACTGGCCCCCCTGAGGACTAAACACAGGCTTCTCCTGGGCAGAGAAAAAGCTTATCTCCACCTTTCTGAGTCCATCATGCCGGTCCCCAGGTCCTCTTTGTCCCATTCTCCTCTCCACCCAGACACCCTCTCTCTCCTGGAAGACTGTCCCTGCCAACTCCGTCCTCTCCTACTGGTCCTTCATGCAGAGAAGGGGCACGCCCTCCCTGCCTCCTCTGCCCCCTTCTCTCGTCTCCTCCCAGCTTCTTCTCTGGGGTTCAGGAAGGAGCCTGGGACCTGCGCTGGCCTGGGCCGGAGGCCGGTACCTGACGGAGTGCTGGGGGCTCTTGTCCGAGCTCGGGCCCATCGAGGGCAGGGGCTTGGTGAAGGCAGCCCTCCCGGAGAGCCGGGACTGTCATCCTCGTCACTTCCAATGGAGAACTGTGGATAAACCGCATTGCCCTGGGTCCGTGCCCCGACTCAGCCCCAACTCCCCACTGCCAAGCCTCCCCTCCTCTCCGCACCCCTCCCTGAGCAGCCAGCCCCACTTCGAGGGTCCCTACCTTTGCTTTCGGTGGGGATCCTGGGACTGGGGGCTCCGCAGGTTCAGCCTCAGATTCCCCCTCTTCTTCCTCTTCCTCCTCCTCCTCATCCACTCCAGCTCCCCCCTCCTCCTGGATGGGAGGGGTCCCCTCAGAGGGGGGAGCAGAGGTTTTCTCCTTCTTCCTCTTCCTCCTGGTCTGCCGAGCAGAGGTGGGGGGCAGTCGCCGCAGCTTGTGGGGTGGAGGCAGGCGCGCCGAGAGCGGGTGGTGGGTGTGGTGGGATGTGTGTCGGTGAACTGGGGGTGCAGGAGAGCTGGTTGGAGCCCCCACAGCAGAAGGGGGCCCCTCACCACCCTAGGGGCACACACCTTATTATTCTAGCTCAAGGCCGCAAGGAAGGGCACCCTGGTCCTTTCTCCAGAGTCAGGCTCCCCCCAACACCTGTATCCACAGCCTGTCATGGATAAGGCCTGGTAGAGTGGGGGATGGAGTGATGGAGAGGGGAAGAGGCCAGGATACAGCAAGGAAGGTAAAGGTGGAGTCAGCCGAGACAAGGAGGGGAGGAGAGGTGGCCGAAAGGGGAGGGCCAGAGGAAGGACAGAGCCTTGAGGAAGATGAAGGTCACCAAGAGCGGCCTCGGGCCCACCTCCCTACATCTCCCCTGGGTCTGGGGCCCGGCTCCCCTGGCAGGCAGACAGGTGGTGGGTGAGTGAGGCAGGATGACTTAACACGGCGCGGTGGCCCAGCGCAGCGTCCAGCGTACGATGGCCCCGGGTGACCCAGCCAGTGGTGAGCACGGTGATGGCGGCAAATGAAGGTGATGGCGGTGAGGGCGGCCACACTAGGGGTCCCCGGGCTACCCACACTCAAAGTCCCGCTCGCTGTGCTGCGGCTGGGCTTCTCGGGGTCCCAGGCCGGGGGCTTGCTGATGAGGTCCCCAAACCTGCTCACAGCCAAGGTCTTGCCCAAGTCATCGTCCTCCTCCATGTCTGGACTCAGAGGTGGCTCCTCCAAGGGCACCCGGACCTGTAGACCCAGCAGCCTCTCCTAAGGACCCTCGACCCATGAACTTGACACACCTACCCCAACTCCAAGCCCCGGGTGGAGGTGGGGGAGGCCAGTAGACCCCATCTTCTACTCCCCGAGGCCCAGACTGGGGTCAACCTCCCAGGCTCTCAGGGCTTAGGACCAGAGGGATCAACAGATCAGAAAAATACCAAAAGACACCCCCCTCCTTCTCCATATCCCTGCCCAGCTCCATCTCTGGATCGGGAGCGGGATGGTCCCAGAATCGACCAGAGGACACCTCCACCTCCTCCTGCGGTCCCTCCCCCTCCTCTTCTCCCACCCCCGCGAGCCTCAGTCACCTGGGGTAGGGGGGAGGCGCCCCCGGGTGGCGGGATCACTCCGTTGGCCATGTCCGAAGAAGCAGCTTGGGAGGCTCGGACTCAGTGAGGGACCCTTGACCCAGGTGAGAAGGGGGCGCTGCGCGAACCTAATGGGGAGCCCTGGGGAAGGAGGGCGGGGTCAGGAGTCTCACGCCGCCGCCCCCTCCCTCTCTCCGGAGCCGGATCCCCCCAGCCTCCCCAGCGCCCATCCAGGCCCCGCCGCACCCCGGACGCCCCCGGGCCGGGCGCGCCGCGCCCCGCCCCGCCCTGCGGTACCTCGGGGCTCCGGAGAGTGCGAGGCCTGGGCCGGCCGCCGCGCCCCATCTCCCTCTGGCGCGGGTTCCGGGGCCTGTCGCCACGCAGGGTCGGACGGCCGGGGGGCGCCCGCGGCCGCGGGGAGTCGGGCGGACGCAGGCGCCGGAGCCCGCAGCCCGCGGCTCCACCTCCTCGCGCTCGGCTCCGCAGCTCCGCCGCCGCCGCTGGGCCGCACAATGGGAGCGGGCGGGCGGTGACTCACCCCGCCCCGGCCAGCCCGGCTCCCACGCGCCGGCCCCCGCAGGACCCCACCTTTCCACCAGCGCCTTCTCCGGTGCCCCACGCGTTGCCCCGGGCGGGTGAACCGCCCTCCACTCCCACAATCCCCAGATTCACGCCTCAACCTTGCTTTTAGCCTCCCCTCCCCGCAAGAGTTCTGGAGGCGACCCCTCCGCAGACGCCAGCCCCTACGACCGTGAGAACTGGGCTCGCAGACCTGGGGGAGCTCTCACCACCTGTCCCTGCTGTCCGACATAGCCCCAGATGCCTGCCGGGCACCGCCCAACATTTGACCTTGGCAGTTAACTCCCCTCCCTGGGCCTTGGTTTCTCCATCGTAGCCAGAGGGGCCTGGAATCAGGGTTCCCTTCCCCTCTAAGATTCTCTGGCTCTGTTTCCTCAACCTCCCCCTCCTCCACTCCCTGAAGTAGTCACTTCTCCCTTCCCAAGGGCAAAGTCTCTGGAAGGCGACACTGGATCCCAATTTGACCCTCTGGGTCTGGATGAAATGGCACTTAGCACATTGTCATGTCCCTAACTGCCCCTCACTTTACAGCTGATGAAGACACGTCCCTGAATCCTTAGGAGAACTTAGGAGGATGTGACAAGGAGAACCCAGGATGGAGCTGATGGGCAGGGGAGAGTGGCACTGGCCAGACCCAGGAGAGGGAAACCAACATCGCAGGTGGGGAACGGGGTGCTGGGCATGATGGGCTTGGGGTGGGAGAAGAGGTTTAACCTTGTGACCTTGGACTTGTAATTTACCCTCTCCCAGCCCTGCCCTCTGGCTCAGATGGTAAAGAATCTACCTGCAGTGCAGGTGACCAGGTTCAATCCCTAGTGTGGAAGATCCCCTGGAGAAAGGAATGACTACCCACTCCAGTATTCTTGCCTGGAGAATCCCATGGACAGAGGAGCCTGGTGGGCTACAGTCCATGGGGTCGCAAAAGAGTGGGACACAACTGAGCGACTGACACACCCACACAGCCCTGCCCTCAGCTGGGTCTCCACTCAACCTGAAGGAAGATTTTCTACATTCAGAGCCGACAGCAGGGAGAGGGGAAGGCAGCTAGAATCAGCTGAGCACTTTGTCCTGTCTGGGCCCTCTCCATCCTCCTCTTGGCCTCATCACAGCTGGGAGTCAGGGAGGTCGTGACCCTGCCATGGTCGCAGCTGGGAAGTAGGCTGCCGACAGCATCTTCAGTGTATGTCCCGGCCGCTGCCTGTTGCTGCTCCCAACCTCTTTCAGCAAAGGAGAGGTGGTCAACCTTCAGGCTTATAGGGTGTGGAGAGAGTGAACCAAGACGCCCATGTGAGAGTCAGCTGGGTTTAAGTAATACATTCAGAGCCGACAGCAGGGAGAGGGGAAGGCAGCTAGAATCAGCTGAGCACTTTGTCCTGTCTGGGCCCTCTCCATCCTCCTCTTGGCCTCATCACAGCTGGGAGTCAGGGAGGTCGTGACCCTGCCATGGTCGCAGCTGGGAAGTAGGCTGCCGACAGCATCTTCAGTGTATGTCCCGGCCGCTGCCTGTTGCTGCTCCCAACCTCTTTCAGCAAAGGAGAGGTGGTCAACCTTCAGGCTTATAGGGTGTGGAGAGAGTGAACCAAGACGCCCATGTGAGAGTCAGCTGGGTTTAAGTAGAGTGTGTGACTGTGCCCCGAAACTCAGGGTGTGAGACTCACCTGTTACAGGTTGAATTGTGCACCCTCCCCCGCCCATCACACACACACACACACACACACACACACACACGCACATGCCACCAATTCATAGGTTGAAATCTTAATCGCCAGTACGTCCAGTTCAGTTCAGTCGCTCAGTCGTGTCCAACTCTTTGTGACCCCATGAATCGCAGCACACCAGGCCTCCCTGTCCATCATCAACTCCCGGAGTTTACTCAAACTCATGTCCATCGAGTCAGTGATGCCACCCAGCCATCTCATCCTCTGTCGTCCCCTTCTCCTCCTGCCCCCACTCTCTCTCAGCATCAGGGTCTTTTCCAATGAGTCAACTCTTTCCCATGAGGTGGCCAGAGTATTGGAGTTTAAGCCTCAGCATCAGTCCTTCCAATGAACACCCAGGAGTGATCTCCTTTAGGATGGACTGGGTGGATCTCCTTGCAGTCCAAGGAACTCTCAAGAGTCTTCTCCAACACCACAGTTCAAAAGTATCAATTCTTTGGCGCTCAGCTTTCTTCAAAGTCCAACCCTCCCA